>NW_010586096.1:186088-233213 GCF_000705375.1 Tinamus guttatus
AGGAGAACGCACCTCTAATTTTGTCTCTCCAGTCCTGAAAGAGATATCCCAGACTGTAGGCTCAAAGGCCTCATTAAAGAGATTTGCTGCACTTTTTACTTGCTAGGGAAAATTTAAACAGTGCAGATTTAATTTCTGGATTAGTTTCATAGCAGTGCCGATTTTGGTTCTTCCCTACCCAGGAGCTGTGCTCCGAGCTCCCCAATCACTTTACCAGCTACATGCCCCTTTCTCTTTCCTTGCTTCCATGGGACTAATCTCCCAGGTTTCCTGCACAGACACCGTTGGCAAACACTTCCATACTGCAGAGGGCCAGAGGCTACCACCACAGAGACGGCTCTTTCTTCACATGATGTGATAAGGCCTCATGAGGCTGCTCCTGTAAATTTGAACCTTGTGAATACCCATTCTTAATCAATATGATTGTCCCAGCATAATGGATATATATATATTTGCATGTAAATGCATATAAGTTTATATACAAGCATATATAAATTTATATATAAGTATGTATATGTGTGTGTCTGTTTCTGTATCTGTGTGTATACATGCATATATAACAGATATATTGGCTCCTAAGCACTTTGATACCAGGTAGCCTCTGAACAAGGTCTACAGAAAAGTCACATTCCTGAAAACTTAATGAGCAGTGAATAAGAAGCAGCTATAAACAGGCTCTTGAGGCAGACCCATTATAAGCTGTTCTGTTGAAGGGATAGGCACCAAATGATTGCATTTCACCTGAAGCACAAGACACTAAATATCCTAAGTTATCCATGTGTGTGCTACTTAAAAGTCATAGGCACTGTCTCCTCTTTTGTAGTGAAGTTTTCTCTTGATATTGGTTTTGTGTGAGGGCCAAGTCGCATTTCAAAACTCACTGCACTTCTTAAAGTAATCCTAGGACATCATGTGCTGATATAATCCAATAATTGTTTGGACTACTCCTTAAAAAATCAAATTGACTAATCCCCCACAGTTTAAAACTAATTGTCTTTATGATAAAAAAAAAAGCACAGGCATGAATAGAAGAACAAAATTGCCCTTTATTGTGTGAAATACTTTCCAAATCAAGTTTTAAAGTGTGTCTTTGGTTAATCCTTGCAATGTGTCTCTGATATGTACGGGTGAAAAATAAGCACCTTCTAAAGTTGATTCCTTTGAAGGATCAACTCAAGCTACTTTGGTCCTGTTTTCCAAAGAGTGTGCCCAGCTGAAAAATTCTCATGTTTCCTCTATAGTTCCAAGATGTTGCAAAAAATCTGGCTTAAGATTTTACAATTCAGGTGCAAAATGATGGTGACATTCAAACACTGATGTACTTGATCGACTTGAGATCACAGGAGAGGCCACTGGCAGAACATGTTGCTGAACCCAGGTAACAGAAATCCCAGTCCAGGTCCCACGATCTGGCCACACTCCCTCTCTGGGGCTGCTCAAGCAAACTGAACAGCTTTGAGTTTTCCCCCACAATCAGTACCTCTCTGGCCAAGTGCCTCTTCTTTCTTATTGAGGTTTAAGTGTTGTCTCATAGCCTGGGCACCAGCAGGTCAGCAACATTCTTATTTTAAAGTACAGAATTTGACTTTCCACTCTTTAATCAGTGAATCAGACTGATGAAATGTCATCTGCTTCTTTTCAACTAGCATAATTAAATGAAGAATCGGGCATGCAATTTCCACTTCTCCATGGGTTCTTCTGCTGACTTTGTCTTCAATGAAGAGCTCTTCTGGAAGCTTCCCATGTTTCAGGCACATATGTGACGTTGTCCTCATTTTGTTGTTTTTGGTGTATGGCATTTTAACCTGGAATTTATTTCCCTTTTCAGTAGTAGGCTATTTAAAAGACCCAGGGAGGAGAGATACTCCTTGTTTAACTCCCTGCAGATGTCATATTAGTCATAATAGGTAAAGAATGTATCTGCTGGCTTTACTCTGAGCTCTAGCAAATGGCTTTGACCCACATCCTCATAAATTAGAACATAAGCAGAAACTTACTTAACTACCCCTTACAAATCTAATCAAAATCAGACCTCGGCAATGTAACAGCTCTATTTATCCTCTGTGTTATCCTTTTGTGCCTTTCAATCATAGCCATGAACATAATGATCAAAGTGCACAGGAATTTTCACCGAGGACCGAGTTTATCTGGTTATTCATAAATAAAGAGGATTTGCTTTTCACACTTCAGTATAATTATGCATATATTTTATTCATGTCTGAACTGTATGCTCTGCCAGCACAGCAGAAATGGCTAAATGATGGAAGTACTATGCCGCCACATAACTGTTTTATCCCACTGCTGAGGGCTTGACCCCACTTTCTAAATCTGAAGGTAAAGACATGGTCCCCCATTAATACCAGAAAATGTTCAAACTTCATGCCTTGAAGGCTTCTTGCTTTTCTACAACAAGCAAACAAACAAGCAAACAGAAAGCTATAGAGGACATGATTCTCTAGCAATAGGGTGTCCTTTCCAGGTTCCAGGTTTCCTCTGCGCAGCTGGTGCATCCTCAGATGCCTTATCCACAAAAGCTGGGGACAAAAGCAGATGGTCTGCTTATAGACAGTGATCTAAGCAACTGTGCCAGCCTGGTTAAACCACTGTAAAAGTTCTGGTTCAAGCATCAAAAAGGTGTGAAAAACACAGGTTTTGGGACTGGACAGTTTTACTGTTGCGTCCCTGATGAGACACATTAATGTATATGTATGGTGTCACCTATGAGCTCATTTGTGAGACTACAAATCATGGGCTGGGCTTCCTCCGCCCTGAAAGGCTTTTATATGGCAGCAATTCTTCATCCCTACCTCATGTATGGAGAGGGAGAGGAGATGGCCTGTAAAACGGTGCTCTGACTAGCTTGTAAACGTGTCACAAGCCTGACTTTGATACTAATACTGCTCTGCCATCCTACACTGCATGCGTAAAATTGACTAAGCCTTTTAGAAGGTCCCGTTACATTTTGCAAGGAATAAGTAGTGCTGGAAGAAGTAGGATTGAGACTTCACTGTTTCACGGTGAGAATGAAGACAGAGCTAAAGCAGCAGAGCTTTTTCTCATACTTCTTTAGTGCTACCCCACAGTTTCTTAAATTGTGGAATAGAAATGTTTCTCTCCACAGTCTACTCTATTTCTGCACTTCAGCCTAATCTGGATTATGAGTCCCTGTGTCTGCATGGAAGAAAATGGTGGCAAGACTTGACTCCTGCATCCATCTACTTGTGCTTTGTGGTTCAGAGATGTTTAGGCAAGAGAATCAGTTTTGCTTTTACTAAGTCTCTGCCTTCTGCTCAACAGAGCATGATAGTGAGCTAAATACACCACAGTGCAAATGGCACAAATGCTTAGAAAGGAGGGGCAATTTATCCTACCAAACACTGTGAAACTCCACCCAGCACAATGCAAGTTACAGAGGCAGCAATGAGATTGTGCGTGTGTTTGTGAAAGGCTCATCTAACCTGGCTGCAAGGACCAATGCCTTGGACCACTGGCAATCCGCTGCCCGCACATTTCCACCATCCAACATCTTCCAATGGGTGCATAGTCCAAAGCTAGAATGATATCACATTGAACCTTCCTTGTTAACAAACCCGTACTGAAAAGCTACCATTTGCTACATTCTGTGCTGCTCAGAGTGTTTCCCACAAAGGCCAGCCAATATCTCATCTGTAAAGTGACAGAGCTTGTGCACAGTGTTGTCAAAGGATCGATTTACCAAACCGATTGTCATGTCAATTAGTTTCTCTTCCTGGTAAGTGTCCAGTTACACTTACAGCATTAAATTTCTTCAGCAGCACTTTTACTATCTGCATATATTCTGATGCTGCACTTTTACCATTTAATTGATGCATATGCACTTATGCAGGAATTCGGTTCTGATTTAAGTGGAAGGAACAAAATGTTAACTCTGACAAAAGCCCACTGAACCCGGGGAGCAGACACCAGTCTTGAATTTGGTCTAAAGTCTGTGATATTAAGGAAACAGACCACAGGATGAATCGCTGATATATGTGTTTGCTAAATGATATATTCACCTCAAAGCATAGCTGAATCTTAGAAGAATGCAACTATTCCAGCTTTCTTGGATGATGTGCCAATGATACAGTCTGAGGTCAATATGGATCTGATCCTTCTCTTAGTTCTTCCAGAGCAACTTTATTAGCTCAATATGTTCAGTGCTTCTCCTATCATGCTCATTAAGAAGAAATACCCCAGATTCTCGATGATAGTTTTCTGAACCAAATCCTTAGCAGAGTATAACCAGGATGAACTGCTTGGAGAAAAAAAAAAAAAAAGAGTCTGCAGCTATGCTCTATAGGTATTGCTATGTACCTAGAATGTCTTGCTCTCTGGAGTAACCTCTTTGCAACCCAAAAGCAGATAAGAAGAAAACAAAACAGGACTGCTTGTTCAACCATACAAAATTGTGCATTAAGTGACCAAAAACAGATGGAGGACTCTGGACAACCATTTGCTGTCTACAGCAAAAGGAGGAAAAAATAAAATTATATTGCTTAATAGCTACAGGGGTGTGTATGCATACATTATACATAATATGCAGACTGCATAAACACACACATGCAAAGTGATACATTAATTGCAGATGGAGCTCAGGCTCCTGAGAGTTAGACGGTAATATACAACAACAACAACACAATCTCCAAGCCACGAATCCACCACCCACATCCAATACAACTCAGGGCTTCTTAAATCATTATGCCAAATTGTAATGCAAACAGTGTACAGAAGGATGAACAAAGAAAATAATTAACGTGTCTACCCCAAGGCTCTTTCAAGATTAGAGAGAGAGGCCCCAGGGCTGGTATGTTATTTTCTTTGTTCTTTATCCTTCTGCTGGTTGTTTGCATTACATTTTGGCATTGGATGATTTAAAGCACCCTCAGTTTTGATGGGTGCAGGTGGCGGCGTGTGCACAGTTCCTTAGTAAATAATGTTACCAATGTAGATTGCTTTAAGTGGCTCTGCTATCAAAGAACTGTGTCTTAATTTGAAAATGCATTTAGGTCATTAAATAGTGTCTTACAGCTGGACTGTTTCGTCTTTTCTGATTTTAGTGTTATTCTAATTAAAGCTCCAAATACATAATTATTTAAAGTTGAGCAGTGAACAACTAACCCTTCCTTGTGTTATGAATTAATGTGGTAGCAGCAAGGAGAAATAACCTGAATCGCACACACAGACAGGGAGGAAATAACTCCACAAGCAGGATCACTGGAAAGTATGATGGGTTTACAGATAGCAATCAGAAATCACAGGGCTTAAACCCTATATATGTGGGAAATATAGATTAAACCCAATCTATAAATGCAGGTCAGGGAATATCTGCACACAAGGACTCAGGCCACAGGATCAGTCACCACCACTGGAGCTACAGCTGTTGCCTATGGAAAGAGGAGAGGGGCAAAGCAGGTTTATAAGGAAAATTCTTGTTTATAAGAAAAATTCTTGTTTAAAGAGAAATATGTATAATGTCCAATTTTGGAGGCTGTGTAACCAGAAAAGTATTGAGTACATAAGAACAACAGCAGTTACCGAAGTCCTGACGGGTTTCAAAAACAGTTTTGAAGGAACCAGCTGAGTAATGGCATGAGGAGAGATGCACATAAATATTTGCAAGGGATTAACACCCAGTGCAGAGAGGAATTACTTATTTAGGAATGATGGGATGAGTATGATAAGGAAGGGGTAAAAATGTCCCGTGAATGTGATAGAGAGCAGTGCTGTGAGGGAAGTGATGGCAGGCAGAGCCATGTTGTTCATTGAAAACATGCACCAGAAACAAGATCTGTCTATGGAAAAGATGGTGCTTGGGTCAACCAGGAAAAGTTTTCCACACCCTCGCAAGCCCCACGGGGTGCTGGAGTGGGAGAAGGTTGCAGCCTCCAAATTCCACAATCATCCTCTCACCTCTCATCAGAAAGACCACCCAGGAAAATCACTGCATGGGAAACCTTGGAGACTTAATATTTCCTCCTCCATTTTTTTTTCTTTTTTTCTGTCCCACAAAAAGTGGGGGATCTGGTCCTAGTTATAAATAAGCGCCTGAAATGCAGCCATTTCTGAGGCAAATCACAGCAACGCAGTAGTATAGAGCAAAGTGCATACTGGTGTTTGAGGGCAGGGAAAGGGTAATGTGAAGGGGCAGAGGTCTTGAAGATGCCTTGAAGTCTTAATTTCTTCAGAACATATGCAGTTTAAAAGCTTTCATGCTGGGGATGGCAGAAAAGACTGAGAAAGTCAGCAAGACCAAGAGAGGCACCCATACATCTCAAATCCCATGAAATTACATTTTATGTCTCCTAACAAGGGAAGGATTAAGATGATACTCCCTTCTGTACATGCTTTCCCGGAAGATAGTGGCATGTCAAACTTCGGTGTCATACTGTTAATCCTCTTTCTCCAGGGAGAATAATTTAAAAAAAAAAGAAGTTTTATAAAACAGAGCTTCTACAAATTAAAACCAGAAGATTTATACTCTCTCTGCCTAGTAATTCAAAGCCCTTGTAAATCTATGAGTGTTGATGGAAACGCTTTTCACTTCCACCCCATATAAATCACAGGAGGATGAGAACCGAACTGTTAGCAGAAAAGCAAATATTTCTTGCTGTTATCAGAGAGGAACCAAGGATGAGGAGCAGCGGGGTGCAGCGCCTCGTGGGGAGCTCGCTGTGCGTGCCCCAGGCCCCAGCGGAGGTGTCACCGGGCATTGTGCGAGCCCAGTCACGGGGAGGACGCCCACAGTCCTTACCATGAGCCACCGGCTAAAGATTGACACGCACATTGTGCCCCGGTCACTCTGGTGATGAAAGCACCTGCCTACAATAGAAAGCCACTGATTTCTTAAGGAATTTTCTAAGGACGGGGGAAAAAAAAAATGAAAAAGGCAATTGATAAATTATTCAAAATCTCCTGACAGGCTTCTGGGTTTTGTGCCTCTTACCGCCTTTTTTTTTCCTTTGAAAGATGAGATTTGTTTTTAAAAGCACTGCTTCCTAGGAAACTGCTGAATACCTCATCCTCTTCCTCATTCAGGGGCCTTAAAATGTGGATCCTCTTCAGCTCTTAGCTATCCTTCACTTCCCATTTCTGAGTCATTTGCAAGTGCTGCTGTTTCTGCCTACTCTGTATATTCCTAGCCAGATTGACCCCTTGCTGTTGCATTTAAAGCCCTTCAGCTGTTGAAAACAGACTTCATTTTTCCTCTTTCTCCCTCTCTTTGTTCTCAGGTCACCAATCTGTGCCTCTCCTCAGTTTGCCTAAGCCTCTGAAGAGGCACAGTGTAACCTCGGGGTAGCCTGGACCGACCCTGGCTCTGCTGAGCTCCATGTTGTGCTCTTAGTCCAGCTTTAGCAGTCCAGCTTTAGCCTGCCAATGGATGCATGAATCCACTTTTTGCCTCTGGAAGGAGTGTTACTGTCCCCATCTCTCAGCACCTCTCCCACCTAGAAGCCCCAGGATTTGAGCTCTTGGTTTAGCATGTGCCCTTCAAAAAAGATTGGGGCTCCTTGGTGGTGGCAGTGATGATAGTGGAGTTTATTTATGGCATATGTGATGGAAGCAATGGTTCTAGCAGTAGGTCTGGCAATAAGAAATGTCATCCTGGCACCTGTGCTACACCAAAGCACAGGTCTGCTGCCACCACTTCCCCAGGACCCTGCACACCTAGCAGCAATGCCGCTCCTTTCTCTTTCTCTCCAGCTTCTTCTCCTCACTCCACTTCCTTAAACACCAATGCAGTCCACGTAGATTAGCCCAGTCTTGTCCAGGAAGACTTGACTCAGAGCTGGCAAATTTTAGCTCATTTCAATCATCAGGCCTGTTTTACTGGGTGAAGCGAAGGAATGAGGGAGAAAGGGATGAGGTGATGGGATGCCCTCTACCTCCATTTGCACCACTGAGTGCAGCACATACATCTTGTGCTGCTGCGTGGTCCAGGCCACGTCCAGGTGCCCCCATTGCTGCCCCAAACACCTTCAGCCCTGTGTAATCCAAGGGTGCTCACTCTTCCCCTATACAGGGAACTTTCCTCCTACACCAGCTGTGGGGTAGCTGTGGGGAACCCTGCTGTGAGTCCTTCCTACATATCCAGTTCAGCAATTCAAAGCCAGCTTGGTGCTGAGAGAAGGCCACTTTTCATCTCATTTCAGTCCACTTTGTTAGGCACAAAAGTATGAGATCATAGCTATTTTGTAGGAAGGGCTGGCCTGAGAGGTGTTACTGCTGTTAGCAGTATCAGCACTCAGCTTCCTCCTGCTTTTATCTCACCAGTGAATTCATCTAATAGGGAAGTCAGTAAGAAAAATAAATTAAGGCTTAGTTCCTCTGCTGGTATAAACTGATATAATTCATAGTGCTCGCCATCAATAAAGGTCAGCTGGAGTGTCTAAAACCTTCATTCCTGCCCTCGCTTTCCTTTATTTTTTTTTGGTTGCTGATGGCCACCATTCAAAATGCAGTTGCTAAGATCATATTCGTTATCCATCAATCCCCCAGTGCCTGCTCCTCCTACCCTCTTTGAGTCACTCCTCAGCCTCCCTTTGCTTCAGGACAGGAAGGTCAAGCTTTTTGTATTCCCTTTGAATGCCAGATCCTCCTGCCTACCTGCTCTTACAAAGCCTGCGCTGACAGAGCGGGACTGAGTTCCCACCCGTTATCAATAGGCAGCTGTTAGGAGCAGGCGGGAGAGCACTAGGCTCATTTCTCATTTGGGAGACTCTAAATGAACAATAAACCAAATAAAACCAACCAGCCAAACCAAATCCCAAACCCAAGAGATCACCTCCAAAACACTGCATGATTTCCGGAAGGGTTTATTATGGTCCATGAACCTGAAACCATTTTCAGCACGAAAAAAACCCTAAAAAGGAGCCTGCGGCAAAATTGGCCTAGGATTGTTCAGTGCAGTGGAGAACAATCTTGGTAATTTGTGGTGGAAAAGCCAGCGGGCTCTCAATTTTACGCAGATTTTCCCTTTTTCTTCCTGCAACTCAAAATAAAACTCAGAAGCTTTGAGCTCTTGCAAAGCTAAACCAGGAAATAAACTTTACTGTAGCTGTGGAAACCAAACCAGAAGGAGCAGCAGATCCCCAGGCTGAAGCCTCCTATGCTTCCCCCTAGGAAAGGACACAGACAGGGATCAGCAGCAATCTGCCCTCTGAGCACCGGGACACACCGGGCCAGGACATCCCCTGCCATAAGCCCACCAGGATGCCATGGAAGCCAACCTGGGTAAAGCTTCATCTCCTCCTGCTCTCTGGGCTTAACCCTGAGGCCCTGGTGCTGCCAGCTGCCCTTGCAGCAAGCTGTGGCTCCTGGCTGGGCTGCGTGCCTGGCTTTGCTCGGCTCGGCTCTCAGGATATGGGGAAGGAGGATGAGGGGGAGGAAGGAATCCTGGTGTGGGTCCCAGGCCAACAGCCACACCAAGGACTTTTTGCTCCTCTAGACAAGGGGCGTATATACATTCCAGCAATGGAGGATTTGTTAAAACTCACACAGAATCACAGAATGGTTGAGATTGGAAGGGACCTCCAGAGATCTAGTCCAACCCCCCTGCTCCAGCAGGGACACCCAGAGCACGTGGCACAGGGTGGCATCCAGGCGGGTCTTGAAGATCTCCAGAGAAGGAGACTCCACAACCTCTTTGGACAGCCTGTTCCACAGCTCTGTCAGCTCATTTCAATGAGGTAGATCTGTTCTCTTTTCCATTCTGTCTGCTTCTTACAAAGGCTCTAGCCACGTTAATTGCCAGTGGGTTTTTTTTTCCCTTTCTGCTACATCATTTAGAAAAATATCACTTTGTTGCCCTTTAGACACCAGCCAGAAGTGACAGTAAATTTAATGCAGAGTTTTAGGACAGCAAAAACTATTTCTGAGGATTGGCAGTATGGGCAAAACCTAAAGCTTAAAGCTTAGCAGCCAAATTCTGAGCCCATGCAATATTATGCTGCCCTGTGTCATTAACAGGCTGCCAGAATGACAGCAAACTGGATTATCTCCTTCATAATGTAGCCTGTTCAGCACAAAATGAACGATTGCTGACTTTTAAGAATGCACAGCACCATTATAGTGAAACTGTGTTGTGACTAAAGGCAATCCTACATGGAATTACCTAGAGAAATGAAGCTGCAATTAATCTTCTCTAGTTGCACATGTTACCCCAGGTTCGTCTTATCCAAATCACTAATTAAACACTGCATTATTTCCAGTTTCATGCCAGCCTAACTCCCTTGATGTTATTGGAATAATACCACTATAAACTGGAGTAACACAGCAGGGAATCAGGGCATATTCACTAGCTCAATCACATCACCATGATTTCTCTGACTGAGAGGATTTCTCTAACATAATTTCTGGCCAGATTTCTCCTGGAGAAATTCACTCTAAGTCCATCCCAAGTGCTATCGGACTGCAATGCCAGGAGTTTATACTATCGATCAAACCAATCAAAATACTTGTGCCATAATAAGATGATGAAAGATCTTTAAACAGCTGCTGTTTGTTGTTTTTAAAAGTCCCTGTTTTACAATGAATCAGGAAGAAACTGTAGAAATCAAGTTATCTGCTGATCACAAAAGTGAAAACACAAATCCAGCTGAAGTTTTTCCAGTGCATAGCAGAATAGGATCCTTCTCTTTTTGTTCAAAATAAAATGCTTAACAATTTAAGGAGCTTTTTGTTAAGGCCTAAATATAACATCTTGCACTTGTCTCTTCTGAATTTCATCCTACTTTTTCCAGACTGTTTTTCTTAGCTGTCAAGATAATTTTGCATTCCAAGCCTCACCCTGATGCACTGCAGTTCTTGAGTTTTATGTCATCTAGAGATCAACCAAACTTTGTTTATCCTCCACATCGCTACTGAAGACATTGAACAAAGTCAGACCCAGGGCAGTCTCTGTGGTGTCCCCTTGAGGACATCTCTCCAGGCTGGTAATAAACCACAGACAAGCTGCTGAACTACCCCTCAAAGCCATGTTTAGCTACCCCTTCAAAACCATGTTTCCCTAGATGAGAGACTAGCATGCAAGGTGCTACCAGAAATGAGGTGGATACTCTGGATACCTAAAGAAGCAACCCAGCTTTCATCACTGGTGGTCTTCTCAGAGCTCCTTCGCAGATACTTGCCCATGCCCATGGTTGGTGCAAGGAGCCCATCTGCCTCCTCCTGCACTTGCCTGAAACACTGACATGCTGTCGATGAGAAGGAAGGAAAGTATTTATACCTTATATAATAGATAACACTATCTTATGCTGGGCTCATCTTGGTTCTCTGCAAAGCAACTAGAAGGTTAGTATTTCCCCATGGGAAATAGGCACAGTAAATGGTTTTGCCAACAACAGTAAATAACTATGGTCATTTTACCTTTCCAGGAGAATAAGAGCAATGTTTCTGCACATGAGCTGGGTGAGTAATGCCAGGCAGGCCCAAGCAAGCAGACTGGGTTGTGTGTTTGCCTATATTTTTGGCTCTTAGGGGAAAGCCAAGCTCACAGGTGCGCCCTACCTGCCGCTGCGTCAGCCAGGGCAGAGCTCCCTCCAGCTCCAGGAGCCTTGCCGAGCAGCTCCCCCAGCAGCAAGGCTGCTTTGGCAAGACACGTGTTTTGCTAGCTCTGTGCATGCACATACACATCTCCCCGTGGGGACCCAGCTTGTTCGGCTACCTCCGAAGCGCCAGGTGCCTTGGTGAAGTCACGAGGGATCGGCTGCCCGCCTTGCTGCTGCAGGCTGCCACAGTGATACTGTCTAGTTGTGAGCCTGAAATAAAAGGTGTTGGGGGGAGGATGGTGCCATAAAAGCACTATGTGTGGACTCTAGCTCTTGATTTTGACATAGATTTGTATGAGATCAGGAGACAGGTCTGTTTTAAGGTCTGTTAATCTCAGGTCCTCGTTTGAAAAAAAAAAAAAAAAAGAAGTGTCATAGTATTTGTTGCATCCTATTCTTTCTTTGGTTGTTGCTTATGTGGTCGACTGATCGAGCCAAGCCCCACCTTCTTTTTGAAACAAACTGAGTTTATTCTAGGGGTTCTACTGCCTGTCATGGAAATCACATATTCTCACTGGGCACCTATCATTGCCTCTGCAGACATAAAACCCTATTTGCAGTTCTCACTGGGGCAGAAACAGCTCAGGAGGAAGTAGGAAGGAACAATAGGTTAGAACTGGATTGACAAGGAACAACATTCTCAGCAAGAAAATGCTCATCTGCCTTCAGCCTAGTCTCTGTAATACACTCTGAGATGTTGCTGTAGAGGCACCCCACGTAGAGCCGATGTGATTTGTGAAGGGTTAGAGAAGCCCAGGGTCAGCAGGAGGTGTTCATCCTACTTCTGTTCCTACTTGATCCTGGAAGAAAAAGTTTCAGATCCCACCCTTTTATCTTCTTGACTGGAATCTGGAATAAAACTCCTGAAGAAAACCTTGGATGATCTAGATTAAAGTCTCTCATATGTTTGTTTAAGTTATAAATCCTGCAGGATTAGCATTTGTTGAATGGGGCTTATGACAAAGGGGTTTTGTCTGTGATTGTGGCACCAACTAAAGTTCACAAACCCAGATATTCAAAAAGTAGCTGGGCTTTTTGTTAAGAAATAGTAATAGAATGCCTAGAGCCCTGCGAGGAGCACGGTCTGTGGAAAAAAAAAATTTCTTTTTTTTCAAAATGATTCTGTACTCTTTTATTTCTACCACTAGCAGAGCTACTTCTGCTCTGCTAAACTCCATTAAGTATCACCAGGAAACCTTATAATACAATCAATGTAATTTAGAGGTCAACATTCAGCATTCCTCTTCATAATAGATGGATAACTGATTCTTACTGCATCTCTTCGTATTTGGGATAGGTCCTACATGTTGCTTTAGCCCAGAAGAAAATCACTGCTAAAATGGAATGATTTTCTGTGTGTCCCCTTTTTCTCCATGGCTTTGGTAGAGTTCATAAGCATGTGTCTGGGTTTTAAGCACAGGAAAATTCCTGTTAGAGGACTGAGGCTGTCTAAGATTGCTGAGGTAGCACATGAATTCATGGAAATTCCCTTCACCCTTTTCAGTTCTTCAGCAGAGCTTCGTTCACCCTGAAGACTAAGAAGTTATATTCATTTTTCCACATCTGTCCTTTATCTATTGTATGTTTTTTTTTTTGTTTTCTTTTTTTTACAACAAGTAGTCACCAAAAGGCTGTGTGTCTGTATTTGTGCGTGCAGGGCAGTTTTCCCTAACTAGATGCCACACTGCCTTGCAATGGCAGGAAAAGATTTATTGCTACAGCTTGGAAGTCTAAAGAGCTTAATGACAGATCTAAAACGCAGCAACTCTCCAGCCTGAGATCCTGATTCAGTTCTAGGCTAGTAAAAGTGTTCTTTATACATATTGTCCATCTCTTTTTTCCCCCCTCACAACCCAGCACACACCAGAGAAATATGCAGTGTTACCCACTCAAGTAGGACTCATATGTCCGGTTCTTGTTTGATGACAGACTGTTGGGATAACATCCTGGAGACTTAAATACACATTAAGATTTGAAAGCATGATCTGCTTGAGTGCAAGATACATGTTTGAGGCGTTGTAGCTTGAAGTGTTCAGAAACCAGTATCTTCTGTAAACTGAGTAGCGAGGAGGTGTCCAGACACAGTTGTGCACGTGCCAGAGCTAGTCATGGACACTAGCAGAGTGTCCCCTGGTCAGTGCAGGGCCTGGAGCAGTGGCACCACTTCAAAACAATCCTGACCAAAGGAGCTGAGCTGAGAAAAGTATTCCTCAAGGCTCGCCGCAAAGGAACTAAGTGGATATTAATTCCCCCATGATAGGCCACAGAATTGCATAATGGGACATACTGAAGAGTTTCTGAAGAGGAAGTGAGTCAAAAATTGTTATTTTCAATTCAGTCAGGATTGTATTTTCTGCCATTAGAGAGTGGGGCGGGGGGACTTATCCAGCATATTTGTGCTAAAGGAATCACAGCCAGACTCTGGAGCAAATGTCTTGATTGTGACATCCTGGCAAGAAGCTTGTTCTAACAAGTAACTATTTTGAGAAGAGGGGAAAAAAAAAAAAAGAACAAAAGTTGGCAAGAAGCACTCCTAGCTCTGCACTTTACGCTGGCACAGGCCCTGGCCAGGCCGTGCGGACCCCATCTCCCTTTGCTCCTCTGAACCAACCTCCCGTTGTATCTCCGAGCCCCTCCTGAACCCCCCAGCCTTTTTTCCTAGCTCTGCTCCTTTGCCTTTGCACATTCCTGCAGCCTGGGCCCCTTCCAGGTGTTGGCACACCCGGCGCCGCTCTCTGCAGCGCGGTTACGTGCAGCCCGCCCTCCCCAGCTGCCGGCTGCGCCATCCGTGAGCCATTTGCCTCATTCCTCCGCTCCCAGGTGTGCCGGGGGGTATTTCAGCAGGCACCTCGGGCAATATTGCCTTTCTGTCACTACCCGCAAGGCCCAAAATGTTCACGTAGGGCTTAACTTGCCAGCGCCTGGCCTCTCGCGTGGTCACCGACATCTGGGCGAAGGCAACACGAGGTGCCTGTGATATGCTACCAAATACGAGCAGCTGCACACTGACAAGCCCCATTTGTCACTGTTATTACTCCCCGGAGTCACACTGCCTCCAGATATTTCCTGTGTCACTATTATTTTTATTTCTTCACAAATAAAGACCGTAGACCTCAGCTCGCTGCTGCTCACACCAGTCTTGAGTCAAGCCTCTGACAAGCAGAATCACCCTGAACCTGCTCTGGCGTGGGCAGAAACCGTGTGCGAGGTGTTGCACAATTTTGCAGTTAGTATGAAATTCATGTTGGTGTTGAAGTACTAAATAATATCAGAAACAAATCTGATATTAATAGAATCTTACAGATTGTCTGTGCAAACAGACTACGTATTCTCTTGAATTTTGTGTAATGATTGGCATCTGAGTTTCAGGTTATTTTTCTTTTTTTCCTTTATTTTTTTCCACTTACTTCCCTAATGCTATCTAACAGCAGTGGGGAAACAGTTGTATAAAATCTGTGGATTTTGTAGGGCAAAATCCAAGATGTGGGGCATGGTGGACAGTTGACAGTACAAAGTGGAGTAGCGCCCAAGTGTGGCAGTCAACAAGCCTTTTGACATTATCCAGAGATTTCTTAAATCATCTACTCTGGGCCATGGCAAAATACTTCAAAGTAAGAGAGTTCTCAGTTGCTTTCCACTGACAGCAGGTGATAAAATAATTAATGTTTGTGATATGTCAAAATAGGAACAGGCAGGACTTGGTTAACATCAGTACGAGTGTGCTACCTTTCCCTCCAGATCTCATGGCATGGTTTACATAAGGATCCTTCCTAAACGGCTTATAGACCTAACTCATAGACCTCTAGACTGACAAGTACAAGTGATAAGACAGAGGAAATTAAGGTAATTGTTCTCTCATATCATGGGTTTCATTATAAGCGAAGCAGGCACATATCAAACTGCAGCCACCCAGAGACACTATCTGGTTCTAACAGCATAGAATGACTCTGACTAAGAAAGGTGAAACTCAGATGTCAGTGGGGCAGAGTTAAAGAAAGTGCCAGGACATGTCTCAGCTGTACCAGGGATTTCTGAGTCACAAAAAGGGATAGCAGAGCATTAGTGACTCTGTTTTATAGTCCTGTGGTTACACTCATCTGCTGAAGCGAAATTTTCTTTTTCCTTAGTTGCAACAAGTGAGCACTTGTCAGTTTGTGACCATAGGGAGGAAAATGTGGCAAAAGGGAAAGAACCCAAAAGGGAAAAAAAAAAAAATTTCACTCAATGCTATATATCACCTGAGAAGAGAGGCTTCAGGAACACGGCTAGAAAAACCCCACAGCACTTACTTATTCCCAGGACTCAAAATTACTAGAGGGAGGACAACTGATTCTTTCTCTCATAGCCAAAAGGATTCATTTCCCTCACCAGAAGGATTTAACAAGACCTTAGAGGTTTACAGTCAACGGAGGAGACACTTTGTAGAGCTGGCAGTTTCCTGGAAAAATATTTTATGCTGGTTAAACCATTCTGTGCATTCTCTGGAAATTCAATGCAATGCAGAGATCTGCCTGGTGAAATCTCTGTCTTTCCCTGGGCCCTGTGTTGTTCCAAACACTGACAGTAACCATCACATCCACAGCAACAAGCAGCATCCCCCAGGGCCTCACTCGGCCCTTCAGCCCACAAATCCACCCACTCTCTCCTTCCCTCTGGGATCCAGGCAGCTGAGCGGAGCTGGCGTTTTTACCACTCTCCTAAGGAGGTGGAAGTCTTTCTGCCTAGGGGGAGCCCTGGGGAAATGAAGCCCAGGGCAGAAACAATCCCTCAATGTGCAATGAAGAGAAAAATCCCCCTTTACACCATGTTTCAGTCAGGGCCTTTCCAGAGTTGTTTTCCCATTTTCTCCTGTTTCCTTGTCCCGTTCCCTTGCCTCCTGTGTGCTCGATCCTGCCCTCCTTTGCACTGGGGCTGGTCCCAAGTACCCCTATGAAAGTCTGTGGCATTACTCTGCACAGAGAGCAGGCTTCCGTGTCGTGAATCTGTGACCCCCAGGTTACAGACATTACGGTGTGGCATTTTTTTTCTGCTGTGTGCTCAGTTTCAGATTTTCAGGAATCCTGAATTCATCTGTCAGGCCTGCTCTTCAAGGCATTTAAGCCCAGCTAGAACTGAAGTGACCTTCTGCCTACTGAAGGACATGAAATGGTGCTCAGTTTCCCCTGAGTCCCACAATTTCTGTTTGCCTTCCTTCTAGAAAGCCAGTGTTTGATTAGAGGACTCTTAGAGGTGAAGGTTTCACAGGTTCATGGGCAGTTTGTTTCAGTGGTTAATTGCAGTGACTGTTAAAACTGACGCCCTTATTTTTTCATTTGAGCTTCTCTGACATTAATTTCCAGGCACTCATTTTGTTATGCCTTTTGTTAACTTTGTACCTTTTATTTTCCCAGTTTGCCTCTTTGAACTTCCTGTTGACAGACTAAATAAGCCGAATTCCTTAAATGCCTGCCTGTCAGGCGTGCTTTCCAATGGCAGTTATTCCCTTCCTGCACCCAATCTGAAACTTCCAAGTTCCTTCAGAAAGTGTACACACTGTAGCCCAGTACACTGATGTGAAGGGAAGAGGCAGAGCCAGGAAGATGAAGCAGCTTTCCTTCTGTGGTAACACTAAAGCTGCTGAGAAAACCTGTTTCTTCGTGACATTCCCTGTAGGTCTCGGCTGTGCGCTCAGTCGAGGCCTTGGCCTCACCCAGAGCTTTCTTAAGGAAGCTGGAAGGCAGGAAAATGATGACTTGGCTATTTACATGTCAGACCCCCAAGATGTGGACAATGAAGCTCCTATATGTGGACTCACATTTGGCCTTTCAGACTCGGGCAGACGTAGCATCTGAGAGCAAAATTTGGACCTGAGGGAGTAATTGTATCCTCCTAGTGCAGCTACATAGTAATTATGTGCTCCTGAAGCGTATGATGCTTGGTAATTACACACAGCAGTCAGACCCAAAAATATCATTTGACACGTATACCGGTTTTTAAGGCAAAAATAATGATGAATTTACTTTGTGATTATATGGTGCTTACCACATATACCTTCTGTCAGTATTTGATACTTACCATGTCATTACATGGTCAGCAATTGCTTTGGAAGTAAAGACTGCTTGGAAAAAATGTTCTCTGCAAAATAGAGCATTACTTAAAAATCATTAACGTTTTTCACTGCAGTGTTTTTCCTAAGGGTAAATATATGAGCCTTCTAGTTTGACTTCAGTCTACATTCTTCCGGAGATGTGTTGTGTTCCTGTTGTTCTAAGAAAGCATAATGATGTTGCTCCCAAAGCCCTTCTCTTGGCTTTACTTAATGTTCCTCTCCATCCATTTTCCTCTCTAAGCTCTCCCCTTCCAAGCCAGAAATAGTAATTGAAAGCTGATTGTAATTTTTAGACAGCAATAATCATGAATCCAATGGACATGGCAAAGTTCCCCCTGACTTCAGTAGACCAAGTCCACTGAAGGATCCTTGATGCATGGAGTAACTAACTACACTGAAGTAACTCCATTTGGATGGAGTAACTCCACTGAAGTCAACAGGATTGCCGTCGGTATGCCTGGGTACAAGAGCAGCAGAACCATCCTAGTGGGAGGAGGATCTCCTGCAATTTCTTCCAAACCAGGCATGCCTTTACATGCATGTACACACACCAGAGCGAAGTTCGTGGTCCACAAGCTTTCCTGAGCTTTGCCAGCAAACCATGTTTCTTTGCTTGGTTTTTGGGCTGCAGCAGATCAGTCCAACCTGGCGTGAGTGCAAATTAAAGAAAAGATGGCCTGAAAGAAACAGAAGCAGCTTTATTCAGCATCCTTATATCCTAATATCAAAGAGTAATTTTATAGCTACATCCACATATAACCACTAAATTCCTATTTAGCTTTTCCTCCGCTTTTGCTTGAGTTATTTATTCTAAGGAACACTGAAAATGTTTTGGTGATGAGTCATAATAACATGACACCAGTTAAGTTTTAAGACTGGAATTCACTCATTTTCAGAATACCAAGAGAATCGCTGCGCATTACTGTGCTGCCAAAATAGGCTCATGGGAGACTCTGGTGAAGCACGGACCCCATGTCAGCTGCCTACAGAGGGGAGAACGTGACCCTGTTCTTTCTGCCAGCAAGGCAATCTTCAGGACAAAATGTATCCACCAGCGAGCATGGAGGACTTGATTGGCGTTAGTCCCCTGGGCATGGTGTCCGCTCCTGAGTTTGCAAACCAAATCTGTCTATTCATAATAGTTCCTACCACATCTTATTTTCAGGTCTGATGAAAATGAGGAATGGCTTCGAAAACAAAGAGCAAACAGCTGATGGACAGCTTTGGTGGGAAGGGAGGACATGAACACAGCACCTTAAATCACCCCTTCAGTTGCTGACTGGCAGGTGCGAGAAACTTATTTTAATAGCTGCAGCGCTGAACCACATGGGATACTTCAAATGCTAAATGTCAAACCTAAAATCATTTCGTGGACTGAATTCTTTCTGTAATAACAATAAAGTTTGCCTCCCCTGAAAGCCACATGCTTTCTTTAGCCATTTTCCTTTAGAGGAAAGCCACCCCTTTGCAGATGTTTCTCAGCAGAGGGATTACTACATGCCCAGTCTTACCTTGGGAAATGGATGCATCTTGCCCATCTCACTGGTACATGAGTGCCTGTATCAGAGGAGTGAGTTTTAAAACAGTTGTGTCTATTAAAAATATCTCTTGATTATAAGGCAATGAAAAGACACTTAAGGGGTTCAGAAATAATAATTCACCTCAGGCATTTTTGTCCAGGTCAGTGTAGTGCAAAAAACTGTTTTCTTTGGGACCTGTGTTTTGATTACTCAGGACAAGGGCTTTTTTTTGGAACCCATTACACCCACAGAATTATTGCTCTCGGACCCTTGTTACCAGCTGAGACAAAACTGAGGTCTTGGGGCACCTAAACCTTTTCATATTACTAAAAACACTGTGTGATCCTTGGGGTTTTGGCCTTTCTCTGATCATAACATCCTCATTCTCTCTGCTCTCCCACAGAGATCAAAGTCTACCCATTTTTAACTAGTAAGAAGCTCCAAAAAGTAACACTGAAAGCTCAGCCAGCAGCAAAGCCAGAACATCTACCCTGAAATAGAAGCAGCCAAAGAGATGGGTGATGACTCATGGCTTAGCTCTACAGTTGTTTATAGTGGCACAAAACAAGAGTAACTCCCTCAAAATTGATGAAGTTAACACCCTTTCAAGCAGCCAGGCTCTTGAGCAACTGCAGATCAGCCTCCCTCAGTGCAGCATGATTCAGCTTTGAGATTGGGTTGCATTCAACTGGTTCACAACCCTGTGCAGCTCCAGTACGTCCAGAGCAGTTGAGAGCAACAAGTGAAGCTGAACTGAATTGCAGTGGGTGGCAAACACGGCTGTGGTTTGAGTTATTCAGCCTCTGCATTACGCAGCCCAGGACTCCCCAGACAGAAGCTCCCGGAAGGCAGGGGAAGGAGATCAGGTGAAGACAGATTGACTAAGGGATGATTTGTGATGTCTGCTGCACTTCCACAGTGCATGCAGCACGATTTCTGCAGCCTGTCTGGGGTAAGGAGGGCTGGGGTGACCTGCTGAGTGCACGGGTGGGTTGAGAATTTTATTCATTTGTTTGTTTTCCTGTGAAAAGTGGGAGGTTTCTCATTACCAGAGTTTATGGGAAATTCAGTTATAATAAAGATGTTTCCATTTTAGTGAAAATATTCACTAGGGGAAAGAATGTTTCTCAGCCATCTGTACTGAGCGCTTTCAGTTCCCGAAGAAGAAAAATGAAAGGTGCCTGAGGTCTTGTGGGAAGTCCCAGAAGAGAAATATATAGCGCATGCAAAATAACCCTGCAAAGTTTGGCAAGAGATTTGGGGCGGTGAGAAGCACACAAAAAGCTCTAAACAATGCCCAAATTGCTGACCCATCTCCTGTTGTTAAATCAGTGTAAAGCCTGCACGAGGTATGGTGCTGTTTCAGTACGGTCCCATGTTCTGGCCAGACCCCCCACTTAGATTCTGGGCCACCTCATCGCAAATAAGGGAAGTTATCAGACATTGTTGATTGTCCACCAAGGAGTGGAAGTGAAAACAGCTAAACATCTGCTATTCTTCACGGCAGCGTTACAGCCCAGCTATGCAATTCACCTGGCTAGCTTTTATGCAAACAAAACGGTGTGCCAGCATTTCCAATATTATAAATCAAGATTACAACCTGAAATGCTGTTAGAGATACTATAAATAAAGATAAGTATATATGGGGTGTGGGGGGGCAAGCTAATAAAAAAGTTCCCACATCTGTGGGGATTTGTGCTGTTGCTCAAACAAAGGGATGGGATTCAACAGGCACAGCTGTTCCTTGCTTGCTGTTGCCTCCACCCATGCATTTTAAACAATATTCATATTTTGATTGAGCATTCCCCATGATGTTTTCCCAAATGCTTTTGAAAGTTCTGTTTGTTTCCTTTTTCCATGGCATCTTTATCTCCCAGTTGCTAATTTCCATATTACTTAAGACTCTATCGCTCACAGGAGCTCTAGACCTCAACTGCTCCAGGATTCAGTAGATTTTAAAGCTGATGTAGCAGGATACTATTCAAATAATTTACTATTTATTAACATATGGCAGGGATGGGAATTGTTTAGTTGGATGATGCCTTTAGAGATATAGCTGTGAAGAAGTCAATGCCCAAGTTTGGCTCCCCTAGCAGCAGCAGCAGCTGCTGGCAGGACAGCACTGTGCTGTGCCTGCCTCCACCCCTCCCTTGGGGTCCTATCTATCTGTGTGCTAATTTGCTACTTTATTATTATTATTAGGAGAAAACGGCAACTGATGCCCTTCCCTGCATTTGGTGACTGCACTTTGGAGCTCTAGCTTTGAGAAAAAAGCCATGTGCGGCAGCTCTACAACCAGAGTGAGGCAAAGCAAGTTGAGCTGGTGCCCTTTGCAGAAACTCCAGAGCCAGGGCTGGTGGGAACCAACAGCACTAAGGAGGGTTCTGGGCAAGGCTTCACTCCACATAGGGTGAAGGAGGTAATCCTGATTTGGGACCACAGCTTTCCATCAGTTTCAAAATGGTCACCACATCCCTAAAGTCCAGCAGTGCTGGGCACAATGGGACCAAACCCAGAATATAATTTTAAGAGAGCTGGAGATCTGAAGCAGTGGGAACAAGCAGTGCTATCGACTCATGCACTGTGCTTCACTTCACGCATGACTCCAGGCGGTGCAAGTGGCTAGTGCAGATCAGAGGTAGGGGAAACATTTTAAACATACTAAATGTGAACTGAAATAAATATGCACCTATGCCATAAGATATACAATCAAAAAGAATTGTTTGACAAAATATGTGCTTATCATAGCTTACATGTAGTCGTTATGGTCCCCTTTTTTTTTTCTCTGCTTCCAGTACAATTACAATCCATATTGGATTGTAAGGGAAACTCAGGGGAAACTTGGAAAGGAATTTAACACTGTCTAGATGAACATGAGGGAAGGATTTGCCCTCAGGATTCATACATTGTTTGTTGTTCGAGACTAAACAGCAATGCCACTGATGCTTCCTTGATTTTGAAATGCCATATATTGTGAAATATGAAAGCATGGGAAAAACTACCTGACAGATACTGCTTATATCTGGAAAAGAGGGTTTACTCTCTTTTTAATGAGATAAAAAAAAATCCCCAAATGGGATTGCATTTTTAATCTAATTACACATTAGATTCTGGAAAATCCAGAGTGTTTCCTCTTAGGCTGTTTGGCTTTAACTCCCCTCTAAGCTGAAGCCTCTGAGCTCACTTTGGGCCTCCGTGACACTACAGATCTGATTCAGCAAAACATTTAAGTACATGCTTAGCCCAAGCACTTTGAGGACTTGCAGTCTTGTCTGGCAAAACTTTTAAACACTTACAGAATTTTAAGCACATGCTTAAGTCCTTTCAGCTTCATTCAAACACAAGAGCTACTTAAGAGCTTTGTTTAATCACAGTATGCGTAATTAAAATATCATAAATGCAAACTGATTTTTCTCTGGTTTACACTGCTAGTTTCTTTTTTCTTTAAGTAGCCCAGCTTGTCAGATACGTTTGCTTATGTTATTTTTAAACGCAGAACTGTGTGTGGGAACTCCACAATTCAATCCCCACTCTGATTGTTTGGCTTTATCTGTGCACGCCGGGGTCCCAGGCTCTTTGGGGAAAGGCTGTGCTGCAAAGGATGAGCACAGCACTGCAGCCAGAGCGGGGCTAAGAGGCAGGTTCACTGCGCACGGCAGGAGCAGATGAGCGAAGCTCAGCTGCAGCCTTCCGGGGCAAGGCTCATGCATTTAATTATTTATCGCTGCCTCTAATCTGGCAAGCCACATACGAGTGAATGATTTTCATCCATTCAAGTGTATCCTTCCAGCCAGTGGAAGCAACTGATTTGCAGAAAGTTTGTAGGGATGATCATTATGGAAAGCAAACAAAAGAGAAACCAGGGCAAAGCCAATCAAAAAAGCAAATCATGTCCATCTGCCACTGAAGTTAGGCACAGATTACCACCAGTTTCAGAAGAGCAGACTCAGAGCCAGAGGAGACCTTGTACCTTCTGCTGCCTGTGACATACATTTAAATGAGCAGGAAAATTGCTTTTCCCAGACTACCGTGGCATGAAGACAAATGAGTTTGGGCAAGGCCATGTACAAATACTCTTCTCTGTAATTCCCTTTATAAAGCTGGGTAACTATATGGGAACTCCTTTTTGGCCCGATTCTTCTCCTGTAAGACAAAAAACAAATGTAAGATACAGTTTTATAAAACCAAATATTAATAACAGTTCCTAAGCATTTCAATGCCGTTGTTAGTCTGCCCTGTCATTCCAAGCAGGCTCCATGGGGAAAAGGTTACATGGAGATGGCAGAGAAGGGTAGAGTCATGGTGACTTGCTCTGGACCTAAGGGTATATCATGTTCTGCCAACCCGGACAGTGGTTATTCAGGTGGACTCAGAGCTTTGTTCTCCGTGCCAGCCCTATCCCATCATTTTCTTTCGGAAATAAAGAAGTCATAAAATGTCAACTGGCCTGAACAAAACGGTTGATGAATGAAATGAAAACAGAGAAAGGCTGTTGCCAAGTTTTGAATGAATTAATACAAAGGCATCTGAAAAATACAAGAAAGAAATCTGGCTCTGTCACAAATCAAGCTTTGTACTACAGAAGTGCTGTGTTACATCCGTGAGAGGAGCCCAGACTGTACAGCCGGCATGTGAAGGTATCTTCCACTGGCCCTTCCCTTTAGCAGCGGGGTCCATCTTAACTTCTCCCTGATAAAAAGGCACAGCTAGATTCTTAAAGCTGCTGGATAACATCCCAGGTACTGGGAAATGTTGCAAAGGTGATGAAGCTGGAAGGATCTGGGCATTGGACTACACACCCCAGGAGAGCAAGTCTACCCTGCAGCCTGGACAGTGTGAGTTTTAGAGGAACACTTTCTCAGGACATACTTAAAAGAAAGGCCATCCCAAATAACGTAAAGGTGAATGGTAAGTGGTTCAATAAACTATGTTGACAGAGGCATTTATCTCAGCACCAAAGTAAAAAGAAGATTAATCTAGCTTTAGTGATGCTAATGCAGTGGGGAACCAATTTGAACAACGAAATTGCAGAAAACCCTAAAAATCTTTCTTTCAGAAAAGACCAAAGCACCCTGGAAACTAGCAAATTTTAACACAGAGCCAGTTAGAGATAAGGAGAGAAGTACTACTTTATCTCTTTGCTCTGAAGTGTTTTACCCTTGAACAAAGCGAGTCAGCAAAATGAAGCAACATCTGTAAGAGGAAGGGTAGGCCTCTAGTAAAGCATATGACTAGCACTAAGGAGACCTGACTTGTTCTTCTGTCATCTTAGCTAGAATATTTTAAACTTGGTACAATCCCATGCACCTTGAGTCATTTACCTGAAACATCCATATCAGGTGCATAGCTGCCCTTATGCTGCTTTCATAGCCAAAGGAAAGAGCATGATCTAGCTCATCTTTTCCTCATGTACAGCCTCAGGTGTTGACAAGGATGACACGTTGGGTTTGGGCTGTTTCCCTGAGTGCCATTCTTTACAAAGAGTAATAATATTTCTTGGACACACTTTTTCTTTGACTTGTCTACACAATTATGAAGCCTCCCAGAGGTCTCCATGTACTACAGTTATATAAATAATGTAGTTTCTGAATGGGACTTGCCCTGGAGGGGAGCAATGGATCTTGTCATTTTTATTTAGAATTAAACCTTATAGGGGATCTTGGAAAGCTGTATGTTCACAATCCATATTTACTATGTTCACTAGCAAATGCTGCTACAAGCATTGTGGCTACGGTTTGGAGAAGAGAAGGCTGAGAGGGGATCTAATCAGTGTCTACAAGTACCTCAAGGGAGGCAGTGAGGAGGATGGTGCTGGTCTCTTTTCACTGGTGGCCACTGACAGAACTAGAAGAAACGGCCAGAAACTGAAACATCAAAAGTTCCACAAGAACTTAAGGAAAAATTTCTTGACAGTGAGGGTGACAGAGCACTGGAACAGGCTGCCCAGAGAGGTTGTGGAGTCTCTTTCTCTAGAGATCGTCAAAACCCACCTGGACGCAGTCCTGTATCATGTGCTCTAGGTGATCCTGCGTGTGCAGGGAGGTTGGACTAGATGATCTCTAGAGGTCCCTTCCAACCTTAAACATTCTATGATTCTATGATTCTAGGAGCCTTAGTTGCATCATATTTGTTCAGAAGAGTCTTGAAAAAATATGGAACTTGAAATATGCTTAGCTTGCTCCACTGTTCATATTCCCACTAGGAATGTGTGCTGCTTTGGTTTTGTTATTGTTTTGTACTCTAGAGACTTCACATGTGTGAATATCTACTATTTGTTTGTTTACCTAATAACAGAGAGAGGGCCTAAAAATTCACATGATGAGAGGATATGAATACAACTTCCAGCTCTCAGAAGATATGGAAAATATTGGCTACTATTTTTCATTATTATGACTAGGTGGCATGAGGAGAATTTGAATCTATTTGGCATATATTTCCATTTTTTCCTACTTTTTTGCAATACACTCTTTTTTTAAAATGAAAAAGAAAAGCCAAAAAACACTCAAAATACCTCCTTGGCCTCAAGGGAGAGCATCCGCTTCTGGAATTTAAACTCACAGAGCCTAAATTTTCCCCTTCGTCATGTCTCTTCACCTGCCACAGGTGTTTCTAATTCCTTCTAGTAATATAAGTAACAGCACCAACCCAGTATGTTTTGGTCTATTAAGCTAGAGGAAAAATGCAGCTTAAAATCAAACATTCAAGTATGAGATCACTGAAGGCTGGGATTTTAGTATTTCTGGGCAGTAAACTGAGATCTTTTAGATGACTTTCTCCTCTTCCATCTTGGAGAACCAGCATCTTTTGATAATCATGTTTTGACTGGGGAGGATGGAGGTAGAAATCCTCCAATGGTGTTCCTTCAAATGAGGCTAGTTTTCCTTTCCCTGGCTTCCCGCAGGTACTGAAAGAGACTTGAGAGGGCAAAAGCCCCATTTTCTGTGTTCGGTGTTCTGTGAAGGCCATATTAGCGCTGGCCAGTGATCCTGGCACGGGGGTCATACTTGGGTGTCCATTCGTCTCAGCTCTGATGCTGACCCTCTCAGGGCTGTGAGTTACTTTAATGCCTTAACTTTCGGAAATAACTTTGTATGCCCATCAATCCAGTGGGAGCTGTCAGGGCTGTTCCATCCAGCAAATTGAACACATAGGGTCTCCAATGATGGTCTCCTCTTGGATACGGGGTAAGAGCTATTTCTAATTGCTTGGCCTGGTTGTGAGGTCTGGCTTGTTAGCTCTCATGAAGTGCAAAGCCCTGAAATTTTGCTATTAAAAAAAAATAAAAAAAAGGGGAGACTTTTCAGGAGATACTGGTCCCAAGGCAAAACATATAAAGGTCTGTAAATCACCGAGTTGGCCACATGAGGCAAGGAGGTATCGTGCGGGTTCACACTGAACCGCGGCAATACTGGCAGGCAGCCATTCAGCGAACATCCACCCAGGATACCACACAGTTCTCCATGCCGGGGCGCCCGCGTTGTCTGCCTGGGAGCCAGGTGCTAAGGCAAGTCTTCAGGTCCTGGGCTCTGCATCGCCGGCACCTCCACCATCGCTTTCGCCCAGCGAGCGGGGCTGCAGGCAAACGTTCCCGACGGCCGCGAGCAGGTCCTCCAAGCCGCCGACGGCCGCAAGCGCCGCAGCAGAGTACCTCATATAACCCTGGTGAGGGAAACACCAGCGCTTTCCCCTCGCAGCATTTGTTTTCAGTTGCTAATCCCGGAAACACACGTCCTCTCTATTTACCCCGAGAAAGAATGAATAATAACCACACTCCTCCTCGGCCCTTTCCCTCTCCCCTGCCCCTCTTTGCGCTCCCTCCCCCGGCTCGCTAGTAAAATGGAAACCCCTGGGCCGCAGACATGACGGGGCTGCTAGAGCACTTAAGCGGGGCGCTGTGAGTCGCGGCCATTTACTATGTGTGATTGTTTCTGCGAGACCTAATAATTCTGCCATTGTTATTGTAACACGGCGCACTAATACAAATGAGCTTGTAAATAGGGGTCCAACTAAAATAAAACCATTATAATCACAGCCCAGGCTGTAAATCAGGGACCAGTGTGCGCTCTGCTGTGGTTTGACCCAGAGCCAGGCAATAGTCAAATAATCAAACTGCAGATGTCAGGACTGCAAAATCTGCTTAAATTTAAACGGTGGCAAAAGTCCAAACAAGCCAGGGGGAGGGGGGCGAAGAGAGCTTTTTGCACAATGTAGGAATTTCCCCCCACCCCTTTTTCTTGTTAACTGGGCCTATAAAGCAAGCAGACACGTTCCCGATAGCTGCGTAGCTCCTCGGCTGCTCTCGCGCCCCAGCACCATCTTGCAGGCGCAGGAGCCGTGCTTGCCGCCTGCAGCGGTGCCAATGGCCAACAGTAGTGGCCGGGAGCCACCTCGGTGGCCACCACCACCACAGGCAAGCTCCAGCCATGCAGTGCCTTCCTGAAGGAGCAGCAGGGAGGTCCCTCGCTGCGTCAAACGGGGCTACCCCAAACCTGGTCACTGAGCAGTTGACAACATGGCCTCCTCTGCCTTCCAGAAGCTTCCTGCTGCGCCCCCCTCCCACCTGCCTCCATTTCATGCTCCATTTTCTCCTGGTGCAGCCCAGGGTGGAGGCCACATGTTCACAACCATCCTGGGTCAGTATGTGGGGCACCGGAGGAGCCGGGGGCCATGGCAGCAGCCCCCTGCCACAGGCAAAAGCTTCCCTGGAGCCCTCGCTGGCAGCCCTAGGACCTGCTGTAGGGCATAGGCACAGCCATGCAGCCAGGGTCTGCTGTGCTAGCAGATAAATACAGTGACGCATTTTCATTTGGAGAATATGCAAACCTTGGCGCGTGCCCCTGATGTTGAAAATGATGCTAGAAGCTTTTTTTAGGAAAAGTCTGGGGCCATCTGTTCCTCTTACAGCCCAAGGAAAACAAATTGGATGGATCCCGTCTCTTACCACATGGTCACACGTGGTTACAGAAATCTCCCTAGATTAACTTCAAGCTACCATGAGGATTTTTTTTTCCTTTAAATGCAATATTTAAATGACTGCCAGGCAACAAGTTGTAAGGGCAATCAATCACCCAAGCAGATGCCATGTAAATACTTTCCCTAAGCAAGCAGCTCAAGAAATCATTGCAGGAATAAAGCAAGGATGTCTCTGGGGGAAAATCAGTAAAACAAGCTAGCCAGGCTTGAACAGAGGCTGGACACAGTATGAGACAGTCATCCTCCAGAAGGTTCCTCCTTGCTGTGGCACTCACATGGCAGCTGTGAATATTGATATTTCCCTAACATCTTGTGACTGAATTCCACTAGCAGGACAATTTCCCCTTCCTGCTCGGGAAATATTTGTTGTTAAAATGACTCTGAAGCAACACAAACCAATGATGTTCCAGCTCAAAACTGCAAGGACCACAAGAGGGGATTTGGGTTATGAAAAGCTCATTTGCTCACTTGAAACCCTTTCCCTAGACTTGTGTTGAGTTTGGAAGAACATCCTCCTTTTTGTTTTCTTTGTTATCCTAGATTCTTTTTAAAGGACAGTGAATCTCTTGGAGGCTGGAGGCAGAGAGCTACCCATGCCTGAATGTGTCTTCCAGAGGGAATGTGATATTAGCAGCAGAAACATGCAGCAGTGTGAATATGCATTGCAAAATTAATACCTTAACATGCACTTCCTTTCTGCTGGATCCAAATTTCCATGCTCTTTCCTGCCCTTTCTTTGGTCAGGCACACCATTTTAAAAAAGCACTATTCTTGTTCATTGCAGACTTACAGTAAGCAGCGGCTCAGAGGAAGCTTGCAGAGAAAGTCCGGTTTCCTTTGCTGCATTCCTAGGGCCCTTGCCGAGAGGAATTGTTCTCGTGTGTGAATCAACCCCTGCTTCCTCTGCTTGTCAGGAAAACAGCACAGCCTCGTACTGCTGATATCTGCCACCCTGCACAGGCTGGGGTTGAGATTGCTGCTGCTGCTTGGTTTCACAGTGCAGGCAGCCACGAGATTAAAGTCAATTCTGGAGGCTGTTGCGAACAGTAAGCATTAAATAAACTGCAACATCATAGCATAATTCCTCATGAATGATTAGATCATCCTGCTGGGAGTGCTACCATTTTACATAAGGCAAATGTCACAGGGTGCCTCGTAAATTCAGCATAGAAGTACTAAACATATTAGGTCTGGTTCACTGCTGTCTAAATACAGTTTATCCTAGTATGAGGCAGAGGAGTTGCCCTGGCATGATTGTGCAGTGATACACTGGTTCCGCTCTCTTTTTACAGGGTCAGCATGTTTCCACTGACTTTAGTAAGACCAACACTAAGTAGATTCGCAGTTGCTCCACTCCAGCTATGTTAAATGTCACTTGTGGTAGATCATGCGGGGGAGCCAGATCCAGTGAAAAAATATAGACTGGTATTTCTGGCTTAGAAATTGTGCCTCTAATAGTGAAGGTCTAGACTGCAAAAAGCAATGTGCTCTGGAGCTGGGCTGACAAAATCAAATTAGCTGATTTAGGTTAAAAAAAAAACAAACTCAAGGCAACTTGGCTTTTGACACACGGAGCTCATGTTGAACTAGAGTTACTTACATGATTCAAAACCCAGATTGTCTCAAATTTGCTGGCATTTTAACCTGTGCAATCCTGTCAGACACATTGAACTTTCCTGGGGAAGGGGAAGGTAACTATAAGACCATTTTGGTCCAAATATAATGACATTCCCTTCATGTTTCAGATTTCCTGTGAGAAGAGTGAGTTTCCCTTCACCTACAGTTTGTCTGGTTGGGAATATGTATCGCCCTTCAAAAATACTGTTGGAAGAAGCTTTAAAATCACATGCTATTGACAATTGCACTGACATTTGAGCATAATATAACTTCTGAATATCTCTGGTCCATGACTTTCTCAGTGAAGGACTCCCTTCTGGTACATCTTGCCCAGGTATTTTTAGTGAGGCTGCTAATTCACTTGGGAAACTATTCTATAGTCTGTTGGGTCTCATTATTAGCATTTTAACCAGTTTAAATTTTGCTTTACCAGATTTCATCTTAAACTACCTCGCTCTTTGGTGTATTTTGCATCTTTCAAATATTTGTAGACAGTTACCATATACCCTTTTTAGCCGTCTGGCAGCCAAGTTAAACATAATTAGCTCTTTTTAATCTTCCTCCGTAAATCCAGTTTGCTTTCTTGAGATCCAGCCCAGATTCTATTTAAGTATCTTTTTGGAATGATGAAGCTACATAGTTTGTGGTTGCTTTTCACATGCCCTCACTGGTACCAGTAGGAAGAGACATCAAAAAGTCAAGCAGTAGATCCAGGATGGTTTCTATTCTAGGCAAATTTTCTGCTCTTCGTAATATGAACTTACCTTTACTGTCAAATAACTTAGACTTTTCTTTGAATATGTATAACAATGTACATGTGCTCAAACCTGTACAATATTTCAAAACCTAGTTGCTGCAGGAATTTAATTAGGAATTTTTTATACATTTTATAGGTATATTGCATAATAGTAGAAAACAGGGAAGTTTCGTTTAGCTATCAGAAAATTCACTAACTGATGGAGAAAAAATACATTTCACATACAATTCCGAAAACATTACCAGGATTGGTTTTTGTTTGACATGAGTTGAAGCAAGCACTCATTTGTCCCAGTGCTCACACCTTGGCCTTGTTAAGCATTGGCTATGTGGCTCCCAAGCCACAATTTTAGATCTGTGTAAATGAAAGGGAAATACTACCCAGCACACGCACCCCAAAAAGCAGAACAAAGCTTAACCAGAGAATGTTGACTCTGATTGCAAGTAACATCTATTTACTTACTTAGTCATTATTTAGTATATAATCAGATTTTTGTGGAGCAAGAGGCCGGAGTTAAGTGGACCCAGTGGATATGCTTTGAGTATTCATATTCTCCAACCATTTTTTAATTTCGCCTTCAGATCAAAAGACTTCAGGAGCTTAAATAAGATTCCATTTCAGACATGTTCCAGAGGGACCTTATTGAAATGCTAAAGAAATATGTTGCCTAATAGAGATTTTAAAGATGAGCAACTTTCAGGACTTTGGCTGCTTAGTTCTCAAGGTGACACTAAAAATCTTGGTTTCATGTATTAGTAATACCTGACTAGCACAATTTTCCAAGGAATGCAATTGATTTTTTGCCCTTTGGAATGCTTGTACCAAGGTTGGCTGTTATTTTCTAAATGATAAGCTGTAATTTAAACAGATGCAAGTCATGCCTGGTAAAACTCTATAACTTGTTTAACGAAAAGGGCAGATTAGAAGCTAATCCTTTGTTTACCCTTAAGCATATTCTACCAGCTCCTTCCCTCATTGTGTACGTACAGATTCATAGGTTTTCACTTTGTCTTGCTCAAATACCATAGCTGTGGTGAAAAATGCAAAGGAGAATCTGAAAAGTAGCAAATGAAGCAGGAAAATCCCTGCTGCAAGAAAATCCCCTGAAGCAGTGGTAGAAGCATGCCCAAAGAGAGGCCTCCTTGTAATATCCTTCCTGAGGGCAAAGCCTTTGTTCTTCAGGCATCTTATTTACAGGCTCCCAGGCCTCCTCTAAATACAGCTGCAGCGTTAGTGATCAGCTGTGGTTGCTTGAAGATTTTTGAAAATTTGGAATTTGGACTAAATGTTTTGGGTACAATTTCAGGAGAAGCAGAAAAATCTCTCCATTTTCCAGACTGTATGGTTTTCACAGCTCTTTCAATGAGAATCTAGAAAAAAAATGTGATCCTTTTTATGTGTAAATTCACTATCAGAAAAAGCACATTGAGTTACTTGGAAAGAGCTCTTGCAAAATGTGCAGATGTGGGGCAGTCGGGTGATTTCTGCCTGACACCTCATCCTCTACCAGCCAGCTACCACAGTTGCTCTGTCTCTGCTCAGAATCAGCTGGACAGCAACTGTGCTATGCAGATTTCCAGGTTTCTTTGGTTTAGCTCACGATGAGTTCATAAGGAGTACATGTGTGGAAATGTTAAGTGAAAAGATCAAAGCCCAAGCAAATGAAAATCAAAAGAGAGGGACCCGCTCTTGTTATTGTAATAGCTTAAAATGCCCTAAGCAGCAGCTTTCACACACTGACTGAAGCAAGATTCTAGCTGAGTATCAGTTATTTCTTGATGATACTTCATCTTAGAAGATGTACCCAATGCCATTCCCAGCAGTCAGGAAGAAAGTGGCACAAAAACCTGAACACTGCCGTGAGAAGTCTGCAGTGAGGAATCACGGTTGTGCTCAGCTAAGGACTATTATATAAATGTGCACAAAAATTGCATGGCCGTGCACATATCCAGGCGCCCCCTGCAAGGGGCACGCGACTGCAATATGCTCCACACAGGCAGCAGTAATCAAAAAAATGGCGAGGGTGAGCAGAAAATGGACCCTACCGTTCTCTTGCTTAGTTCACTTTTTTAAAAAATGTAACTTTACCTATTTTTATGAATAGGAAAAAAGCTGGACCCATGGCTGGGAACAGACACTTGACTGAAATAAATGCATCTGGAGGAAGGAAGACTGGCCTTTAAAAATCTATTTTAGCCCGTGGATAGGAAGCCGCTGGCTCGGCAGGTTGTTACAGGGCTAAGGCATCCTGGCATCACTCTTTCTTCCTGCTGTGCATCTGAGGAAGAGAGCCTTCATTTGGCCAAGTGGGGATTCCCAGCACAGAAACCAGCTACTTTGACCCCTCCAACCCTTCCTTCCTTTCAGTATTTGGCTTTCTGCTTTGGAAGGGATTGCTTATCCCAGCAAAAGGGAGAAAAGTAGCCAGATGGCACCAGGGGAAGCCAGTGAAAAGGAACCAATGGATCTGATGTCCAGGTAAGATTCAGACTCTGCTGGTGACTGTGCAAACTCATGAATCAGCTTATCTTGGGAGGGAATTAGACCAGTAGTAGCTGAAGAATGTGTGTTGACTTGGGTCCCTTGCTGTCGCTTAACAAGGGGGGAATTACAAGGAGAAAAACTCAGTGGAGAAGGAGGAGGACAAGGAGCCCCCAAAGGAGATCCCAGCAGTCATTCAGCTCAGCAGGCGATGAAGGAGGGACAAGGTGGGGACCTGGGAGGCTTCCTGGGTGCTCAGACCTACTGAGGGGAGGAAGTCTGGCCGAGGCAGCCCAAGCTTCAGCTGCAGCGTTGGGTCGGCCTGCGCCGTGCCGCGTGGTCCACAGCGTGATGAGGAACATCTCCTGGTGGTAGGGCACTCCTGGAATAGCCGTTTCATTTGAGCTTTGGCTTTGACTCTTCTTTCCTTAGAAATCTGCTTACTTTACTTTGGCACTTAAGAAGAGATCAAACAGGTTAAAAGTCAGCTTTACTATTTCTGTTGGTTTCTAGGAAGTTTAAGCCATGGCCTAAGGAGATTACCTTTGCCATTTGGAAGAGAGAGAAAAAAAAAAAGACGGGGAGGGGATTTTTAATGGGTTGCTAAATAAAACCCATCATGACCATGGATATTCTCAAACAACCTCCCTGTCCATTCACTCCATCACTAAACTTGTTGATTGAATTATTTCTGACTTCATATAAAAAATATCAGGGAGGCCATTTTAATCTCGTCAAAGTACTCACTCTGTGTGGAGTAACTCCTCTATGTGTCCCATCCGAAACTGCAGTTTTCTTCTGGGGCAGGGGCACAGAATACTCTTTTGCAGGAATATGTGCAGGAAAAAAAATCACTGGGGGTTCTGCCAGTTACTTGAACAAGAACAGAGCTAGGCTTATGCCGCATGTTTTTGAAAATCTCAGCTTTGATTTGTTAATGACCATTTGTATGATGGACTACTGCAAGCCATTTATCCACTGAAATAAATACTCTAAATAGAATAAAACAGGACACAGTCAGGCAAGCTGTGGTTTGTACCAAAGCTTCAGATTTGCTGAAAGACAGATATATAATATTCCTCTTTTTTATTCTCTAGAAAACCACTACTAAAGAGTTTTTTTGCCAGTCTCTTTGAGATCATGTCAAAAAATAATACTGAAAACTGACCTTTGGGGATTTTCCTGGATAGCATTTCATGCTCAGATAGAAAGCCATAGCCCTGAGTCAGCAAGGAGCAAACAGGGCTATCTTTAAACATGTGAAAGTGATTTATAGGAGTAATTTACTGAATCAGGCCTCATATGAGAGAGATAAAGAGGAAGACTCCATAAATAGGAAATTCTGAAAGTTATGTTTGGAATGTCACATGTGCCCCCCATCACCACTACCTCTTTAAAGAATGCATTAGTTATAGCAAAAGTCCTCTTTATGAAAGTGGTGGTGGTTTGCTGGAAGGTGGACTGCGGATTCCAAACAAAGCCTCCAAATATCAACACCGAAGAGACTGCTGGAAGTCCTTCCTATCTTAGCAGCAAATCAGACTCATGATTTTCTGTATGCTGCAAACGCCAGCAAAAGAAACAACCTCCAAGAGGTGCAAAGGACTATGAGTGCCTGCATTTTTTGTTTGTTTTCTAATGGGAACCACTCTGCCTCTAAAAACTTAACCTTGTTAAGGTGTCTCAAGCAGGACATTCAGGAATTATTATGGTACCCAAAACCACTAGACATTTTATAAAACCCTAGCCTGAACCTATAATGAATTAGTCTCACACAAGAATAGATCTCATTAACAAAAACATGTCTGTTCTGCTGAAAGACAATATCTGTAATCACTGGTAAGAAGACCACGTTTGGTTATTTTTTTGTAATTCCTGCCCACCTCTCGAAGCAAGCTGAGATGACCTTCTAACAATAGTTTATTTCTTCTTGGCTTGATCTGAACAAAGCCTCTCTATTCACATGCATGTGAAAGAGAGTGTGGATATTTTTGTGGTGAAAGATCAAATCTCTCTTTTGAACTCTGCAGTGGAGAGGCTAATTGTAGCATCTCTGAGGGTTCGCTGGCCTTTCAGAAAGCAGCCAACCAAATGTTTGTTTACCAGGAGTAAGGAGTCTGTATATCAGAACAGTTGCCCACATTAATCTAGAGTCTTTTGTTGCTGCCTCAATGTCAGATGAGCAGAATGCACTTCCAAGCAGTGAGCTGTTTAGTTGGTGTGGCTTCACAATATTTCTTTTCATAGGAGCAATTGTTCACAAGGGATTCCCTCCTAGCTCTGCAGTGCTCAGCAGAGGTGTGGAAAAGCTGTGACTGGTCAAAGATGTCATGTATTTTGTTTTTCATTCCTCAGCCTGAAGCGAGCATCTTGGCCGGGACTGGAGGATCTTGCTTCAGCTTTTGACCAGTGCTTCTCCAAGAAAAGTGCCTCAGGGAGAGGATGCCTAAAAACCAGAGGAGGGAGATCCTGTCCCAGGCAGTGCCAGCTTCGCCAAAAGACAAGTGAGATGATAACTTGCTGGTGGAACGAGTGCAGAGTTTTAACTAAGGTTTAGTGAGTGTGCTGCTACAAATGACTTTTCCGTTGTTGGAAGCAATCTGGTTCTTCCACAACCTGCATTTTTCGCAGGAGTTCTAGGGGTGGTCCCCGTGGCAGGGGGGAGAGTGTGCTTGTGTCAGAGAGAAGAATAGGCAAATCTTCCTTTCTTTGCACAGCACAACTTTGACAAAGGAGGTCCCTGAGAGCCCTATTCAAGCACGTTATGGGCTCTGGTCCCTCTCTCATGCTGCAGTTGTCTTTGTACCAGGGCTCAAAGAGCTTGACCCCTGGCTGTATCAAGCAGGATTCTGCCCTGCATGCAGTTTTGTAGTTCTGAGGCAATAGTCACAATGCAAACTTGCAGGTATTTCTATGAGCCCACCTAACCACCTTTATTTGCTATAGGAGAGGGAATCTGCTCTGACTTTAGAATGGAAGACAGAAAAAAAACCACAGTTTATGCACATACCTCAACTGCAAGAAAAGATGGTCCATTTTTTTCTTCATTGAGATGAAATGTAGCCTCCATTCTTCCTCATTTTTTGTAGTTGTCAGTAGTCTAATTGTTTCTATAAGCCATACTACTGAGTCTCAGTATATTGTAAAGAGAGGTACCTAAGTCATTGCTAGATCTGAGCTTTAATTCGGTACTTTTCAGAAAATAACATTTCTGGTCTGGTGAAAAAGGACTATAACAAGAAGCCTGGACGTTGCAGTCAGGCCAGGTGACAATGTTCATGCAATAGCTGAGCTGTTTGTATCACATCTACTAATGCCAAGGGAGGGCAAGTTCCATGTCCATCGAGGCATGGATTGATCTATACGCCGTTGCCTCTGATGGTTGCATCCTACTGGAATACTGTGGGTTAAAACCACATCAGAAACTTGACCAAAGGCACCATTTCATCTCCTTTGGGAGACGGGAGACTAATGAAACTGTAACAGAAGTTTGGGGCTGCTGGGAACTTTGCAAGCATTTCATCTGCAGGCTCAAATGCTGGCCAGTTTTCTGTCCTCTGAGCAGTACTCTGAGCCATTCAATCTCACCAAATCAAAAACATGCAGTAATGGATGGAAATCCAGTAATGATTAATCCTGTTTCATGTGAAGGACTGCGTAATTCCCCCAAATCTTGGAAGCAGGGACAACATAAGCACCAAGTGACTGCACTCCAGCTGAAGGTGTGGGGAGCTGAAAGTGGTCATCTAAGATTGCGCTGAGGCATCTCAAACTGGCTTCCCAGAAACAGACATTTATAAAACAGCTTTTGAAATCTGGAACCTTTCATACAGGAAATGATCGGCATTTAGGACTTGAAGCTATTCCCGCTGAACCTAATCAGAGTATCATAGTGGTAAAAACTGATCCTCTTTTTAAGGCTAGATGTTCCTCTTAGTTGGGTCAGCATCATGTTGCACTGTTTGGGGATCTGCTTCTCAGGGCCTAACTATTGGGGCCATTCTGTGATTCTGTGACTACCCTGGGGGCTCTAAGGACCAGAGCTGAACGTTCCTTGTGGGTCCCGGGTTATGCAGACGCTTATCAACCCTCTCTTTGCAGACTGCAGATTCCTCATCTGAGGAAAACTTTTAATTAAACTGTCAGGCTCTGGGACGTGCAGCTGAGGAGAACAACGGAGCTTGGAGAAACATATAAAGAAATATTTTTGATAAATCCCCGTGCAGCCGGAACGATGACATGCACTCTAGCTCTAGCAATCTCACTTGGCAGGCAGTTAGGGCTTTATATGTAAATGTAAACATATATTTACATACTTCCTAGCATCTGTTTTAAATTTATTTTCTCTTTGGTTCTATTTAAAGTATGTCTTGTCCTATTATCTCCAAGGCTGAATGTTGGAGGGGTCTGTTAATAAACTGTATCACTGCAGAACAACAGTACAAACTCTCCCTCCTACTTTGCTTTTCAGCCAGGTCTACAGCTGCTCCTTACTTATTCTGTGCTAAGCACAACAGTATCTTCCCAATGCATGAAAGGAGCACAGTTTTCTGTGTGAGTGGATTCCTGCTGGGTACTGTATAATCTCATCACAGTTTCTACTGATTTATATTCAGTTGGTCTAACCCATTTGTCCTTTTCCATTGTTGCTACATGGTGCTGTCTTTTTCACAAAGCCATCTGCTGTTAGCTCAAGGTCTCCTTTGCTGTTTCCCTCCCCTAAGTCAACCTCAAGGAATAAAAATGATCTATTAAAAAGCCCTAGAACTGGAGCCATCGCACAGAACAGGAAGGTGCCTTAGGCCAGTGATCTGAATAGCCTTCAGCAGAGGGTCAACGCCAAAGCCGTGGTGACCAAAACATCTAATGAGTGAAATTCAGTGCACGATGCTGACCGGGGTAATGCCTATGATGTGAAACTAAACAGAACGGCAAATGAGAGAGAGAGAGATTATTGGTGTGAAATAGATATGATAAAATGAATGGGGAAGAAAAGAAAAAGAAAAATCCAAGCTCGCTGATGCCAACATTACAGCGCAGACTCTCATAGCAGAGGTTGGAGTTCTGGATGCCCCTCTTGAGAAGGCCCAGGCCTCATGTGCAGCGGTGCTCAGCATCTAACCCCCGTGCTGCTGAACTCATGGCAGTGCTGCCTGGCTGCACAAAAGGTGCTTAGGTGATAACCAGAGCAGCAAGACTACCTACGGCCACCAGCCACAGCTGGTGTTATGACTTTGCCCATCTAATCCCTTTGTGAAGCCGGGCTTGCCACACTTCTCAGTGGGGATCCTAAGACCAGCAGATAGGCCGGGCATGAGGAGGAGACTTCCCGTGTTGCATAAAATTGCCTTTTAAAATGTTTTTTTTTTTTTTTTTCCAAAAACCTTAAGCATCTGTGCAAATATGTATCACGGCCTTAAAAGCACTGAGTTCTGCATGGCCAGATGATCAAAGGTTTTTCTGCACTGATGAAATTCCAGGGAATCTGAGGTGGGGGGGAAGGGCTAGAGATAGATAGCCAGAAACAAAATGCTCAGATGATCTATCCAACAAAGTTGTTTCTCCAGCCAAATTATTCAGTCTTTCATGAGAAAGATGACTTGGTTTGGCAAGGAAAAAGAGACAGTTCCACCAGACAACAATACTAATAAAAAAAAGCCCTCGTTGAATACTAAATATCATCAGTCCAGGGGAAATATGACTTGTTCTCTCCTGTGGTAGAACTTTGGGTTGAAATCCTAAAACCAGCTACCCTGGGATAAGTACCAGAGAGCCTGGGCTCATGCTGACCTACATCAAGTTTTCTGTTGGCTTAGTAAGTGCATTTTCTGCAGTTTTGTCTCTAGAAGTATCTCATTAAAATGAGATGTAAATCACCAAGATAAATGCCTGACTAAATGGATAAGCTTCTCATACACACCAGAATTACATTGGAATTGAATTTCTCCCTTCACTGGCAGGTTATGACTTACCCTGTAGTTATAATTCACATTCTGGTCTTGCAAAGTTTATGAACCTGCTTATGGACTCACTAGCAAATGTGTCTGTAAATGTGTTTACCATGTAATACCCCAAAAAGCCATACCTTCACCTTAATGTCACTGTGCATGAAGTCTCTATTAGAGACCAGGCTGACCTGTGAGAAGAGATACAAATCAAATATAAATGAGACTTTCTGTGCCCAGAAAAACTGCTATCTTAGTTTGCTCTGAGTTTTGTTCCTCTTGCCAGCAGTACTGCTCCCTAAAGGCTGCGACAGCTCCAGAGAGAGCTGCCCCTCACTGTCCGGGCACAAATCCTCTCCCCTAGCATGAGCAGTTTGGGGTTGGAGGCTTCAGGGAGAGCATGAGTCTGCCCTGCAAGTTCCCACGTTGGCCTCTAAGTGCTCTATTGCCATATGGCAGCATCGCTCACCATACAATGATTTCTGCCATTATTCTGGCAAATTATGTGAGACTCACATAATTTTTGAGAATCAGCATTTGCGTTCGCCAACTTTTCAAGGTAAAGAAGAGTCATGAAGGACCGAGGGTGTTTGTGGCTGCAGTGAGAACATACTGCTTGGTCGCTGTATTCAAAGGTCTCAGGCTCTTCCCTTGCTTCTTCGCTCCCGTCTTGCCCAACACGTACAATTTAGGCGATTTCCCGAGGAACACGGGAATCCCTGTGGAACAGGCATAAAGGAACACCAGGTCTGGTTGCTTGGAGCAGGGCATAGCGCCCTGCCTTGATTTCCTTTACTAAACAGGAAAATTTGACTCCGACTTTCCACCACCTCCCAGAACCGCATGCCCGCGCAGATGGATAAACACGCACACGATTACAGCTCAGAGCTTCCCATACACACGCGCTCTATCCAGCCATCCAGGATTTTCTTTGTAAAAGTCACTCTTTCTAAAATAACACAAAATGAATTGTTTGCCCTCACCTTCCTTTTTTCCTAGTATGTGTTTAAAAAAAAAAAAAAGTTTCCTAATTGCTATTGCAGAAGAGACTTGATTTACATTTTCCACCATGCAGCACCCACACAGTTAGACCTTGCTCACCTCAGCGACAAGAACACACGTGCTCACTTTCTGAGTCTATTAGCACACAGCAGCTAATCCTTCCCTTTACAGCATATTAATGGCTGTTTGCCTTTCTGCATCATTTGCATCTTCCCTCTATTCCCAGGGGTGGTTAAGTGCTGATGCTAAATAAACATAGCGCCTACAGCTATGGTTCCTTGCTTTAAAAAGCCCAAAAGAGGGAACGGAATTAGAAAAAAAAATAATAAAAAATGAAAGCCTGTTTTGCATGGTTTCCAACCCTTGGATCCTAATCCAAACCTCCTGCAATGTAGAAAGCAGAAGAAATGCACACCACAGGTATCCTGGCTGCCCGAATCAAGGGTGATGTTCAATGGTGCCTTGCTCAGAAGCAGGCCTAGGACACTGCCAACAGTTCCCTGTATTCAAACAGGTTTCTAGCACAAAGAGCAGGTCTAGCACCCAGTTACCTTTATGATACCCATCCATTTTCCAAGAAAAGCCATCTAAAGCCTTCTGGTGATCAAGGGCACTCCAAGATAGGAAAACTGGCTCTTTTTTGCCTCCCATCATCTGGTTATTCTGATTGCTAAAAGCCATCTGATTTAAACCATGCTGCATCTGAGATGGCCCCTAGTCCTTTGCCCAAACAACTCCTCAGTTACACCAACAGGACCATTAAAATTGGTCATTCCTGTCCTTCTCCTCGGCAGAGAGAGGAAAGGGCTGTAGCAGCAGCCTTCGGGCTACGAAGGAGCTGTGCTGGGACCATTTGCCAGGCAGATGGCAAATCTCTGTCCCACCTTGAGCACACCTGGCCCACAGATCTCATTAATTTCCCAGAGAGAAACCCCAGTCAGCTGTTTTTCTCCACGAAACATTCACATAGCTGAAAGCTTTGGTGGTTTCGCAGTGCCAGATCGCTCATAGCAAGGAGGCTCCGTGGCCACCCACATTATACTCAAATGCACAAAGGAGCCAAGAACTTTTGCATAAACAACTCTGCAATTTGCTGAGATGCTGCTGTATTTCTGCATGACAAGTTCATTACTGTTTGGCCTCAGCTTATGCTGATGTGCAGAGAAAAAGGAAAGAGAGAGAGTCTTCACAGTTACATTAATTTTGTTTTATTTAATAAAAAACAGTATCAGATTAAAAATACAAACACTTTGGGTGATTATCCAGCGTTTTCCCCTGTGTGCCTTGAAGAGCTCAAACCAACCAAGGATTGGGAAAAAAAACAAAACAAAACAAAAATAACACCAATTTTGGCCGGAGCTGTAAAATAATGTTGCACCAATTAAATTACACCAAATATATTATTATACCTTTGAAATGGCTTTCAGACCAATAAATAAAAAAGACAAATTCAAATAAAAAAGTCAACTTTGTATTACAAAAAAATTAAATAAAAATCACAACACTAATAATAACAATGTGCAGTCAAGTTTTTTTTTTTTCTTCTCTTCTAGGAATGATAACATGCTGGTAAACATGTAACATGCCAGTAACATGCCAGTAAATCCCTACGTAATATTTCCAGTTTGGCAGCAAGCAGTTCACTCATTCATTCACATTTGAACACAAGGAAGCAGGCCTGGGCAAAAGCCTAGGTAGGGATGAGCCTTCAGAGTGTTTCCCAGTTCCCTGCAACAGCCGGTTGAGTTCCCTTCATCTTGAAACCTATAACATCCATTCAAGGTTTAGCCCCAGATCTGCAAGGAAGGTGTCAATCAGTGTGAACTGGAAACTGCGTCAAGTTGTTTGCAATGCAGCACAGCAATCTTCTTAACTGAATACACTGCAAAACAGGGTATTGCTTCCAGGTGGGCTAGAAGAGCACGTAAAGGCCCTGTGAGAAGACAGGACACGTGAGCATCACAGAAGGGTGGACAGAGAAATGACCTGAAGTTGCCCTTCCCAAGCAAATGAACAGTGAGCCAAATTTCACTTGCCTGCCTGAGAGCACATCTCTCACAGGCTTCATGGATACTGATGCCACCTACTCCAGGGCCAAATTTGGTTCAGAGTAATGAGGAAAGGCTCTCCGTAGAGTCAGATGAGCTGACGGAGGAAACTGCAGTTCGTTCCTCTTTACACTGGACTTTCCAGTCAATTTTCAGGAGCAACTGGCATACTTAGGTACCATGACACACCAAGTAAGAAACCTGCAAGTTGGGAAACAAGAAGCGAAAGCGCTCTCTGCCCCAGCCTTCAGTCATCTATGAGTTATTCTTGATTCTCCAAGAATTCCCAACGGAACTCAATTCCCATTCTTCATGATCTCCAGGATTTTGGACACAGAGGGCCAAATTCTGCTTTTTATTGTAGTTACAAGGTTGGAATGAGAACCGAGTTTGCCGCATGCTCCCGTGTTCCAGGTGTGTGTGCACGCACCTACTTCCGAGCTGCCGGGCTCTGCCACAGCAGGGCATCTCCAAGAAAGCCAAGGGCTGTGTGCTCAGTACATGAGACTGAAATGGGCCTTGAGATTCCAGTTTGCCCAGGCCTGTCAAACGCACAGTGCCTCTCTAACACAGGCTTACATTCAGGTAATCCAGTAGACCCATGTGGTACCTTTATGGGAGTTGAAGCCTTGAGTCTAGACATTGATATGTCTCAGAATGCACATACACAAACACATATCCTTCTCTTTTTTTTTTCAAATTGATATTATCACATATGCAGTACCAGCTACACTGTAAATAGAGGCCTGCATTTTTACACTAACCCTGTAATCAAATCTACTATTATCATTTCATCATTCAATTCTTTCTGCTCCATTACTACCTACCTAGAAACAACTTACTTCATTTGGAGAAAGGCACATTCCCACCAACTTTCTGACCTCTATCCACTTCCTACATGCTACAACCTTTTCCTTAGCTAACTTTCTGATAGCAAACTACCTGTCACCTTCAAACACTACAAACTAATAGCAAGGTGGCATCATTTTCTGACAGTGACTGAACTCTAGATTGCAAGATTAGTTTAACCCTTAAGACAGTCTGTTAGATCTACCTTTCTCTGGGCATTCATGGGGTGGCTGGCAATTTGGAAAAAGTCACAAGTTAAACATACAGATTGAAATGCTTTTAAAAGTTTTTTATAACATCCATGTCCTTTCCCTTCCCATTATCATTTCTGTGATTGCATTTCTGGTTGCTAGGAATACTAGTCGGAAAAGATTTGAGGGCCTCCTGCTCAGTTACAAGCAGTGCCTGTGGGAAGAACCAAATATGAATGCCTAGCCCCACTGCCGTCCCTGTACATCACACAAGGCTGCACTGAGGTGATCCTCAAATTGTCTGTCCCAGAATGGGTTCAGAGGCTCTCAGGTCTTCCTGCTAGAAGACCATCTCACCGTGGTGATCATCTAGCCTCGTCTCCTGCATACCACATACCAAAGATTCTCAGTGTGCAATTTCTGTGCCCCAGATGAGTAACTTAATGAGGAAACAAAGGCTCTCTTTCTAAAAGACATGAATTTTCAAAATTGACTTGAAGAATTCAGCTCATCTCTTGATAGAACTGATCTACCTCTTGATACAACTGATCTAATATTAATCATGAACTACTCAAAATGTTTGTGCCTCACTTCCAGTTTGAATTTTATCTAACTTGACTTAGATGTCAATGCTTCTGCTTGCTAGATCCTGACATTCTTTCATCACATTTAAAAGACCACAGGTTTTCTCTGGGTAGCTAGCTAACAGTTTGAGGAAACAAAACCAGAGAAGTGTGAGATGCCTTTGGGTTTATTTTACACTTTGCTAGGAGTCCAGCTATGTAGGCACAGTCAGGCCCTTTGAAGGAAAACCTACCATTGTCACCAAAACAGTAACCTGGCTGACTCCAACATAAAGGTACACAGAGCAACTCCCCTCGATCCCTTTCTATCTTCTCTCTGCTAGTTGAGCTTGTTGCAGATCTCTAGGGCTTTCTTGTAGACCTGAGTCACATCATCCATGTCTGTGAGGAGGGAAAAACTGCTGTCTCCCAGACGGTTGCGATAACGTTTTAGATACTGTGGCCGTGGGCGGTTCTGAAGTCCTTCGAAGTCTTGGATCTGCAGGAAATTTTCGGCAGAGACACAGCTCCTTATCCTCTGTCTGTTTGGTCTATTCTCATGCAAATCCAGCAAATCAAAGGAGTCACTGGACAAAATACTGTCATCACTAATGACACTGGAAGGGCGACTGTAACTTCGAGGTAGCCCATCCCCGGGCAGGACCACTGCTTCCATTGCGTCCAGTGTTGGTGTATCAGGGCTGATCAAAGCAGCTTCAGGGCTTGTAGAATACTTGCTGTTATGTTTCAAGATGCCCTTACGCCTGCAAGAGTGGCTAAAAGACCCATTTCTGGATGGCTCTGTGACACCTGGAGAAGTGTCACTGTTTACTGTCTCCTCATTATTGTCCAAGAGCTCAGAAGATTCACTTCGTTCTGGAGAAGAGTAGTAGCCGGACTCTCTCTGCTGAGTCTTCTTTAAGATTCCTTTTTTTGGCATTAATGAAGACTGCTTAGTGCCATATTTGCCTGCTACCTCTCCCTCCACAACACTTTTAATGGCTACACCAGTTCTACACAACTCTTGCTCCAACTTAAAAGCAGAAGGTAACACTGGGTTGACCACTCCTTCAATGAACCCTGCACTGTGAGATCGATGTTCACTGTTGCTCCTTTTCTTCAGGATGCCTTTGGGTCTCTTGGAGATGGGTTTAGATGCATTTTCAGCTCCTCCTTCCTGGATGGACTGTGCAATGTCATTTTCCTTTTTTGATTTCTTCAGAGACCTTTGTCTCTCTAATGTAACTTCAGGACCTTTGGGCTTAGAAAGGCACTTGATTTTGGTATCAGTCTCTGGTTGGAGGCCAGTGGAACGGTGATGCCAATCAATGAACCTTGCCAGCAGCGGGGACTCAGAGTCCCTCATAGCATCACAGTCACAAACACTACTCTTGTAGCCCCAGTTGACCCACCAGTGATTGGCAATGTCTTCAATGGTTGCTCGGCGCTCAGGGTTCACCATCAGCATCCATCTGATAAGACCACGAGCATCTGTGGACAAAGAATGGATTATAAAATATTTAGAATGTAGCCGCTGTTGGGTTTCGTCAGTTTAAAATGGAAATGTGAAGACAATACTCAAGTGAACAAAAATAATGCTTCTCACCACAGGAGAAGTGAAAGGCAGCAAGGCTCTGGCCATCAACTTTGGGAAATACATTTGGATATTATTTCTTATCAGAAGAATATGAACCACCCAGGGAAATGTACACCGTGTTATCAAAGCAATTAATATTTGTACTGTTAAATCAGTGAATAGCTCCATAATACTGAAGTATGGAAGAGGAAGTCACTGACCTTTCTATCAACTCTGCTTATCATAAAACTGGGAGTAAAACAAAGGGGAATTGGTGTATTTTACATGATCTACATATTATCACCTTATGTATATTTTAAAGGAATATTTTTGTAAAGAGAAAAACCAGGAAGGAGAAAATAGAAAGAGGTGGCAAAAAAGATGATGAAGGATAAATATCCAGTTAAGCATAATAATATATACACAGATGCTTAAAGCTGGAAGGAGTCATTCTAAACAATGAGCTGGACTTTGCTGATGATTTCCTGTCAGGTATCTAATAAATGCATTACCCCCAAAGTAGAAATAACTGTGAAAATAGTGGTATTTAATTTAGATTTTGGACTGGCTTCTTGGATGACAGACTGCTTCCTTCTGACCATTCATCTTCTCTCTGCTTGTGATATACCACAATGTAGTTAGAGGACTGATCTGTACCACTATGTTGTATCAGTTTACAGCTTGTCTGAACAATTCCACTTGCAATAGCTAACAGATTTCCACTGTCATAGATCTAGTTAAAAGAGCCTGTTAAAGCTTCCCCAAGGCAATAAAATCTATATCTGCTATAAAACTTTCATTTCAAAAGGGCTTTTGGTAAATGCTGTACCCAGATGGGAATTGATAGCAGATGAAGGCAGTAAGGGAATTAGAGAATTTTTTTCTTTGTCATTCTAACATGACACCAAAACACGTTAAAAGAGGCAGGGTAAACCCTCCAGTCTGAACTCTTGTCAGCTCAGTACATTACCCTCACTCTTTTTGTATACCTGAGGTCTGTGTTGGCTCACGATATTCTCCACTGCTGATCTGCCTGATGAGATTTTTGTGATCAAAGCCGTCAAAGGGCATCGTTCCATAAACCAGAGTGTAAAGCAATACACCAAGGGCCCAGCTGTCGACCTGAAATACAGAGACAATGCATGTAAAAGCCAGGAAAGCTGATCCCCACCATCTTCCAAACTATTAGCACTGCCATAGCAGCATCAAGGCCAGCTGCGCTTATTTGCGGCACCCGGGAATCCAGCATCTGACAAACCAAAGTAAATCAAAGCAAATAAAGGCAGCTCGAGAACTACCAGTACGAGCAAGAAGCACTCTAGCCCACATGTGCAACAGTAGTAGCATAAGGCATGTAATGAAAGGCAAGCTATCCTCATAGCGCCGGCAGAAATCTCGTCCTTCTTACCTCTGGGCCTCGGTAAGGTCGTCCATTGACTATTTCAGGAGAAGCATACAGGGGGCTCCCACAAAAGGTCTGAAGAAACTTGTCTTTGTGATAAAGGTTGGAGAGTCCAAAATCAGCAATCTGCAAAGACAATTACACAAGGCTTCTGTAGCATTAACAATAGTTTAATATAATAGAAAATTCTTTATCAGGAAAGAGTTACACTGGATCATGCTGTAGGGCAGGAACCTTGACTTGGATAACCTCTCAAGTTGCTTCCCTGGCCTTTTTATTTAAGCGATTTTATGACATTTCTCTCTAACAATATTCTAGAGAAAGGGAAATATCCCCAGGTTAAATCCTCCAGATTAAGAACAGGGACACTTGGGTTCTATTCATAGCCAGGTTGCTGATTAACTGCATACACATCAGCTGTCCAGGGTGAAGTGCACATATTAGCAGAGAAAATCTTATTCTAGAAGGCACTGGGCCTGTTCACCGTGTATGATCATTAATACCAAGGGAAAGGAATGTATGTTCTTGTGCATGCAAGCCTAGAACCAA
>NW_010586096.1:233269-275870 GCF_000705375.1 Tinamus guttatus
ATTACAGAAGAAAGGGACTTTTAAAATCACTTGGAATTTAACTCCGCTAGGAAAAAAAGCAAGAGAGAGAGAGTTACTCACTAACTGTTCCAGATTCAGGGACACCACACCGAGGAATTTGAGTTGTTAAACAAACAAGATGTCTATCACAAGATAATAAACACAAGTCCGGTTCCTAACTGGAAACAATGGGCCCAAATCCGGCTTTCCCAACACAAGTAAAACTCCCTTGAGACTGTTGGGAATTTTGCCCATATAGGAATTGAGGGATTAAGTCCAAATAGTTTGTTTACTTCAATTCTCTGCTCTTGTTCTTATAAAACAAAGGCTAAGGATGGCAACTCTAAATACTCCCACAACCTTTGTATTTCCTTTGTTTCTCTAGCATAAGGCAGCGAATCTCAATTTTTATCTTGTTTAAAATGAAAACATCTCTGTTTTCAAAAAGATATTTTTATTACTGCTCACTATTGACGTAAGACATACATAAAAGATACAAAGCACATGCATAAAATAAGTATTATCAATTTGTAGCTATAAGAGACAGAATTTTTAATAGGTTTTCTCCACCTTCTTCAAGTCTTTTGTACCAGAAAGAAATTAAAACCCAGCAAAAAGTAGTGATTAAGTGGTATCCCAACAGAAAAGTCAGGAAAAGACAAAGTGATCAGAAAGGGAAGAGATTTACCAACAGCACCATTCACTCCTGGCTTTTTGAAACATATATCATCATTGCTGCTAATACCTTTCAACCTGCAAGATGTAGCAAACTCTTGGGAGACATAGAAGCTTTGTTTCTATTAACCAACCAAACTCCTGCAACTACCCCAAAAAAATGACAGTCAGGACCAAAAATTTTTTTAAAAAGTCGGTGAGGTATGGACATAAAATCCAGATTTCCTTTCTTTTACCCTAACATATAAAGATATATATATATATTTTTTTCTATGTTATAAAAATCCACATATTGTTTAAAGTCACAAAGACAATGTGAGATTTTGTGTATCACACTCTCTTATTTTGATGCCCTGTATTTGCAGGTGTTCCTCTGAGAATTTGGACTCGTCCAGCACAAAGAGCAGCTGATCCCTGCTCATGAATGTTAATTCATCTCAGCATGATCCATTCATAGTTTGAATTTATTCAATCCCCCAAATAGGGTATTATCAACCCAGGGCAGAAAATTCAACCCTTAAATAAATGTGGTTTGTAAAATCTTCATTGTATGGCTGGAATGTCATTGAAAACAGCTGGTGTACTATTGCAGTCTGCAAACATATTCTCATGGCTCAGATTGCACTTAATTGCCCTAAATTCCACTTTCTTATCAAGTCACCCAGACTGGCTTGCAGGAAGTTGGTTTTAAGTCTTATGAAGTGTGCCCTGTCAATCAGGGGAAGAATGGGATCGTTTCAGTGCTAAAACTTGCTGGTTATTGAATTTAATTTTAGTTCAGGATGCAGCTAAGACGGGGGCAAACACTGCACAGTATGCTTCTTAAGAAAATATATTTCCTTAACACCATGGAATGTATAAAATGCATGTAGATGTGCATGAGTATATATAGAGATACACATACCATTCTTCATACTAAGAAACTCTCAGACTTGGACATTCATGTTTTCATTTTGACCATTCAGGAAAGGAGTATTTATGTTACAGTCCACTCCCATACTCACAGACTGATGTTTATCAGCTTTTCCCATTAAAACTGTCATGCCCCCCCAAAACAAGATTAATAGAAGCCAACATTACTTCATGTTCTTGGCACTTTAATGGAACGAAGGCATCAAGTCAAAAAACTTCCTAAATTAGGAGGAGCTGGGAAGTGGAGTTTATTCCCTTCACTTCAGGAGGTGCAATGTTTCATATTTACTGTTAGCTATGATAAATCCAATGTAATTTTGCTGCTTAAGTGTGGACTATACATTCTGTGAAGCTTGCACTCATGGAAATTGCCAATTTTACACTGCTTAAGAATCTGGCTCTTTGTACTTCCAAAAAGACAAATAACTAGGTCTCTCAAAGCAAACGAAACTTGTGCGTAGTCGATGAGACTTCCAGGAAAGTAAATCCCAGCTACATATACTTACTCTGTATATATGAAACCCTCGTGGGTGTTTAGGGGTTAGTCTGATTGGTGTCCCCTTACCAGCTCAAGAGAAAGCAGAGTTAGCAGGATTGTGTTACTACTCTCCCTGCATTTTTCTCTCCTTCTATCACTCCAGGATGGATCACGTAGTTTAGTTCAAGCTGTGCTGGGCCTCTCTTTTAGGTGTGATTCCCAGTCCAGAAGCCCCCATAGCCCTACCACGAACGGGGAGATTTTCTCTTCCCTGTGCCAGGCTACATGACAGTGGCATCCCCTGGGGGTGGCTGTGGCATGGGGACAGACACGGCACTTGGATAAGCCTGAGAGAGGCACTGAGCATCTGGCTGCTGCATTGGGCAGCAATTTCTCTCCAGCAAACTGTGCACAGTATTTTGGTACCAGAAAGGAGCTGCGAGGTTGCACTGGGACCCATCCGCCCTCGTTGTGCTAAACAGCAGTAGGTACGAGTTAGTGGGGGGAATTTGTACCCTCACCCTGCTGCCATTTGAGTAAATTCACATCTACAATGATGCAAAAAATAGCACCCTCTGTCTCTTTAAAACTAATGGTGAGAAGATGGTACCATCAGCAGACTTTTAAGACCACCAAAGGCACATGCCTAAAGTTGGTGTGAAATTCTTCCTGCATATAACCTCCTAACTGCTCAGGTCAGAGGAGCTTTTTAGATGCTTTATGGTTGCTTTAGCCCTGCTCTCCATCTAGCGCTGCCCACGTGCTGCTGCGTTAGGATTAGGAAAGGTGACATCCTCTTGATGGCACAAACATGTCAGGGGGAGACTGCTTTGCTGCTGCGCTGTTGGGGCAGCAGCTGCATCTGCCCATGGGAATCCACGACAAGCAGAGGGGGCAGCTCCAAATCATCTAGAGCTGGAGAGTAGAAAGGAGAAAGCAGAGGGAGATCAAAGTAGCACGGAGTAATTTTAAGCTGATCTGTGCAACTAGTCGTTGGCATGTGGATATGAGGAAGGAAAGGCTTGTACATGTGGCAAAGTCCCTAATTTCATCACCACGTTATTTAAATATTTAAGTATGTCTCACTACAAATAAGGCAAGAAAGTAAATAATTTTTTTCTGCTCTGGGAGTTGGCCGTGTCCAGGGAAGGTTTAGTTTTAGAATCCTGCTTCACTATTGACTTTGACAGATAGACTGGTTCCCAGGAGAAACACTCAGCCGGGGAGTTCCTGTTGCATACCTGGGCATACGTCTGGGGAGAAGGACAAGGGCCTCTTCGACGACCTGGCTGGCTGAACTCCTTGTACCCAGCTGATCTGTGTGCATATTCAGTCTCATGGTGCTTAAAAGTCATTTTATTTATTTGTGCTTGCTGCATTTAGTGCAATAGACTATTAAATAATAGTTTGCAGGAAATACTACCATGAGGACACCCAGTCCCTTGAAAACATAATACACAGTTCAGCTTCCCCTAATCATCCTCCTGCTGTCGCCTGGGGGACCTGCAGAACTCTTCATAACTTTTAATTTTTTTGTCACCTGCAGCCATTGTTATTTTCTAGTTGTGGTGCTTCAACACATAACACATCCAGAGATTTTTGTTCACCATTTAAACGAAAAAAAAAGCTTATTATGTATCCATACACCACTCATCTGTCTCATGACCTATCTTTAATGAACTAAAATTTAAGAATGGTTCCAAAATTACCATTGTATTTTATCAGCTGGTTCACGGACCATTTTAGTTGAGATAATAATTTATTTCCTCTTTATATTCTGTTCTGAAAGTACTGTTTAAGTTGATTGATAGATAGGTAGGTAGACAGACAGATATGTATATATAGCATTGGAGGGGATGTGGGAAGTTGCAGCTAACAGAATTTCTTCATGTATTTCTTGAGTTGCCATATATATATATATATTTATATATATACATATTATTTTTTTAATAGGGATTTTTTCTTATATTACTATGGCATGCTTGTGTAAATCATAATGTGTAGCTCACTAGCTTCTTCCAAAATATGTATTTAATTACATGTTGCACACGTGGACAAAGGGATTCCTTTCATTTTTACATTCTTAAAATCAATCTGTGAAATTTGTAAGTGCTTTGTAGTCTCCTGAATGAAATATAAATACAGGTCTGGGGAAGTACAGATACAACTATCACTCAATTTCTAGAAAATATCTTCCACTGACTATTTGAAGGCAACCATCCATGGCAAACCCTAAATTGCATATTTCTTCTTTTGTGCCTGAATAAACTATATAGAAATACTTCCTGAATCAGGACCTGATAGATTTACTCAACTGCTAATAAATAGTTTACAGCTCCATATGTGTTTCCTTGCCAACAGTTATTGTTCAGTGAAACAAAGAAAGAGTGGAAAATAAAATTCTATATAAGTAACACTGAAACCATAACGATCCATTCACAGCTTCAGTATCAAAGCAGATAGCGTCAGTATGTTTAACATCAAGTAACTAGGACCGATCTTAGTCATGTAGTAGGAAAGGTGAAAAAAAAGAAATGCAACATAAAAAGTCCTCTCTCGAAGTAATTCCAATTTTAGTGACATTGCTAGTAAGATGTATGAAATACAAACTGTTTCCCAAGTTTCAGATTCATGAGACTCTTCGTGGAGATAGTTACTGGCAGACAGCAAGACAGCTTGCAGCCACCTGTGTGCATATACCCATGCTCAGGATGGATTTCTTGCCCACTCATAGGCATGCCTTGCAGTTTGCAGTAACTGAGAATAGTGACTGCAAATAGTCACTGAGGAAAGGCTGGAATCAGGCTAAATACCTCCATGGCAGCTTAGAAACAACTCAGTTCAGTAAAGGCAAACCTTCAAGAAAAAGATGAGCCCAAGTTACTGGAGGGTATGTGGGCAGTTGCAGCTAGCAGAATGTCTTCATGTATTTCTTGAGTACTGCATTTACTTCAAAAGACGGCTGCAGTACTTAAAATACGTAGGATCCAGATGGAAAAGCTTGGTACCTCTGAAGTAACCAAGAGAATACTAGTTTTAGTAGGTTGGACATAGACACTAGTCTAGACCCCTCGCCACAAAAAATTAAAAAAAAAATAAAAAAGGGGAAAAAAAGGCTTTTTTTTTTCTTGCAACAACCAGTAGGTGAGTGAAGAGCTTGCATGTTGCAGCAAACATTTTTTCCTTGTACCTGGCCATCTTTTCCCAGTAGTGCCAGCCACTATTACAGCTGAAATACATCAGTAGTTCTGAAGCCCCTTGTCACCTAAATGGTCTGGATATAAATAGGAAGCTAGTCCCTGCCTAACTGTCCCTGCCCCTTCCCCACACTCTCCCCAACACAAAGATTAGGCTCTCACACGAAAGACACAAGAGAAGGACTGAGTCTTTGGACAAAGCGCAGCTCCCTGGAGTCTTGGGAAAGTGATTGGTTTTGCATATGATGTCTACACTTCTGAGGTCCACATCACCACGGTTAGCAAATTCCCCAAATTCTTCTTTTCTCTCAAGAGTACTCTGATTAGCTGGGAAGATAGTTTGGTGCGTAATGTGGAAAGAAAGGTCATCCTGCCTGCGGAAGTCTGCTTTGTATACAATGCCCTAGAAAGGCGACGTTTGGTTTTCAGCACTGCTGAAAACAGTTGAGGCTACTGCAGCTAGCGATACTTCTGGAACAGAAGTGGAGAGGCTCATTCTAACACTGGATCGTAACAGCAAAATGTTCAAGTATTGCAGAGGATGTGTCTTCTGCAAGGGCCTATTTTTAGAGACCACATGTTTACGTGTCTCTAATCCACTGGTTGATCCAGTTAGCTTCTGTCATCAGTTCTACACAGATGGCAGCTCCCATATGTTACTTTCCATTTCCATTGCACATCAGCTTAAAATTAAGACAATCTTGCCAGTGTAAAACCCCAAAAGCAGCACATGCAGCCTTATGACTTTCAGTAGAGACCAAATTGAAACCCAGGCTATTTAGAAGCTTGCCTGCAGAGACAGTTCCTTCATTGCTTTGCTTTGGTAATTAAGCAAGGGGGCCCAGGAGTTGGGAGAAACTTCTCCATCCCTCCCTGTGCTTGTTTGTCTATCGATCCTTGGGCCCGACCATCAAGCTGCCCAGGCAGGAACGAAGTGGAAAGTGAAACAGGTTCAGCCACCTGGCAACTTCAGTAATCTCTGCATTATTTATCTTTGATTACAGCTATTAGGAAAAGAAAAGATGAAAAGGGGAAAAAGAAGGTCATTCCCATGCTTTCACTGGGGAGAAATGACATGGAAATGACATCACTGACATCACCATCCAAAGTATACGTTTGTGTCTGGAGTTCCAAGGCCATTTCCTAATGAAGCACATGTGCTTTACTAGGTTTATTTTGAAACTCTATTTGCTTATTTTCCAGACATGATCAAAAGGACATTCAGAGTGTTCTGTAGGAGGCACTTGAGCCCTGTAGACAGGAGAGTTTTTTCTAGCCTCAGCAATAGCCAGCAACAATACCACTTATAAAACAAACCTGATACTGCACGAAATGTGTTGTTTCCTACCAATAAATAGATATTTCTTTAGGAATCATGGCCCTTGCGTGGCAGGACAGGGTCTACTTCTCCACATCACACAAGGATTCATTTAGCATTTATGCCTACCTCTTTCCTCAAGCTCCAAACCTCAGAGTCTCTTGCCAGATCTGTTGCTTAGTAGCTGTTGCCATAACACTGTTTTTTTTTCTCTAATATATTAGATAAAAGTGCTACAAAACATGTAAATCCATTCAGAAAAGCTGAGAGAACAAATCTTACCTTAATGTTAAAATTGTCATCAAGAAGGATGTTTTCCAGTTTTAGGTCCCTGTGGACAACACCATTCTGAAATGAGGAAAAAACACAAGAACATGAGAAAATATTGGACAAATTAAAGGTGAACTGGCAGGGTGGTCTTTGCATCTACATTTCAGGGCTGATTTCACTGTCATAACACTCATGGCCCAGTGACTAGTGACAGGAGATGTATTAGTCACTTGGTGTGTGGTTAAGGGAAGAATGACTGGAATCTGTCCTCCCACAAAGCCTGTAAAACAGCAGGGGGATTCTTTTCGGAACTTAATTCCAACTCGTATCCTACCCCCACTGTGTGAAAGCAATATATTCTTCCCAGGCACCAGAAAACAATATCTGTCAATGACGTTAGTCCTTACAAAAGTTCTCGTTCCTCCAATGTGCAGCCGCTTGGATCAGGGGAGTTATAATCCTAAAAGACTGTAAATGTTAGGGATGGAAACTCACAGGCTCGGTTTAGGTCAGAGCCTTCTTTATAGAAATTCAGAAAATAATTAACTGTGCGGATAAGGCCACTACAGTTTTTCAGCACTATGCAATGAGGACTTTGCAAACCTCCCTTGCATATCAGAATCCAAGTGGTGATTAAAATGTTTGAGAATTGAAATAAGAAACTGTTAGCTGCTCATTGCCTTTAGCCGCATGCAAGTCTCTCTCTATGCAACTGGTTCACAAGCAAGGATAAAAGGTTTTTTTATGTATTTTATTTAAAGCTGTGTACTTGCATATTCACATTGAAAACTATAATTTACTTGAATGTATCAAAAGCATTAATGTTCTAGAATTACTATGGGGTGTCCTTTTTTGTTAATGATGTCAATCATTTTGTTATGTCAAGAGAATAACTTCCAAAACAAAAATGGGATGCAAGGCTAGTGTAAGGGAGTTGCTGGTATATGCCACAGCACAGCAAATTATTCCTAGTCTTTAGAAGCAAGAAACGAAGTGCTGTCAGCAGCTTGCCTCAAGAGCTCCTGTTGTACTGATACAATCACATGCTGTCACACTTAATAGTGACTGATGTTGCCTCAGTCATGCTTTCAAATATATAAGACACGAGACAGTCTTCGAAGAAGCTTTTTTAATATTGAATCCTTTGCTCACCTTGTGGCAGTAATGTACAGCAGAGACTATCTGTCGAAAGAAGTGTCTTGTCTCTCTCTCACTCAAGCGCCGCCTCTCGCTGATGTAATCATACAACTCTCCTTTACTCGCATACTCCATGATGATCACAATCTTATCCTTATTTTCAAACACTGTGCAGGTTAAAAAGAAAATAAAAAAAGAAAACAGTCGATCCAGTACGTTAAAAAATGGATACTTTAGTGGGAGAAGAATTAGAATGACTAAAATAAGCCATGTCATCACTGCAGTCCGCAGAGATGCACTACCAAGTCGAAAAAAAAAGGAAGTTCCAATATTAATCTTTTCCAGAAGAAGAACTTTAGGAGATTACGAGATAAGAGAAGGAAGTTGTGACTACTTTATCGTCACACAGCTAGCTGAAAGAAGGACCTCGCTATTACAACATGGAGTCATAGGGTGGAAAAGTCAACTTGATCAGAATGGGGTGAGATGGGCTCTTGTGCCAGCGACATCCGCATTCAAATCCTGTCTCCCACTGTCTATTACCAGCAGCCCTTTTGGGGTTACAAGAATCGAAAGCTAACGCATCATCTGAGAAGGCTTAATAAAGAAATAATAACCTCCGTCTTCAAGGGTTGGCTGATACAGAATAGCCATTTAGCTGATCCAGAATGCCTGCTGGTTTGCTTTCGCCTTCCCTCAAAAACAACAGAAGCCTTGATGCCCATGTCCTCCTTGGGCACAAGTCCACGAGAGCACGGCGGGCACCGGCCTGAGCCAGCGCTCCAACCTGGACCCAAAGGCTGCATCCAGCCTCTTGTCAGCACGGCTCTGCACCCTATCATGTGCACCAAGCTGCCCTTTAGCTTCGTTATCTCCCCACGGCGCAGGGTACTCACCAGATCGGGTGCTGCTGCCTCATGTTTCCTTGCACGCTGTAGCTATGGCCTTTGCCACTTGCGCAAAGCCAACAGCAATGCGCAACTCCCACGTAAAGAGCGCAAGGAACATTCACTTAATACACGTCACAACCTGACTGCTCCTTGGGGGCATCGGGTACTTTGTGCCACATGCTGTCAAGGGTTCTACTGGGATTTGCAGCTAGCTAAACACTTAGGTTGGCAAAACGGGCCACGAGTAGTCTCAAACTGCCAGATGCACTGGCTGTGAAATACCTTTTTCTTTGTGACACTGAAAATTCTCTGCAATTTACTGGAAACTTCCTCCCCCTGCCATAAGTAACAATTGTTCACAGTAAAACATAGTGGTTGTCTTCCTCTTTTATTCTACGGCAGCAGCCTGATGAAGCCAGGTCACACAGGCAATGAAGCTTCTGCAGATTCTTAAGGTTATAGAGGTTATTACAAACGGATGCTAGTTTTAACCAGCCCTACCAGAGCGATGTCTTCCAATATCTCTTTACCTAAGCTCAGCCAGTAGTCATTACTGTTTAAAAATATATAAATAAAGAACGTTTAGCTTTTGCAGTGAAATGCAAAGCTGTCCCTCTCAACACATAGATATTTGCTGCTCTCAGGTTTTGTTTCATGTCCTCTGACACTTCGGCACTCCGTTCTACAAGCCAAAGCCTCCACAGTTCCCTCTGACACCCCTGAACCCCAGCCAAGCAGCTCTGATAAAAAGGGGAGTAAGAGCCAGATAAAACTGGCCGCTTGCTCGTCTGCTGGCCTTACTGTATCCTGAAGCATACACTCCAGCCAGTGATTACATCCTATGTGCATCCTCAGTAACAATAAGCTTCGGAAACTGGAAGAGCTGTCTCTGGATGGATTATACTCACAGCATCCTCTCCAAGAACGACAGATTGATATTCCCTGGGAAAAACTGAATATACCCTGTGTCATACGCAGAAGTGTTGTGATGTGTTCCCAATGCAGCAGCAATGTACACAAGGCATGTCTAAGCTTTGAGAGGGTTGCTAACTACAGAGGTGCTTAGGAAGGGAAAAATGAATAGTTTTATTACTATTTATCAATCACTAAAAATTATTTTATCCAAGAGATGCAATTAAAAAAAAAATCTGATTCAATGAGTTAGGGATTATGAAATCATTCACGGTAAGTAAAGTAGCCACATTGACCTCAATGGTATCTCACAGATATTCCCAATGACACCAGGTAGGGTCTATCCTGCTCTCAGGAGGGCATGTGCCTTGCCAGAGGGGCACAGATCATGGAAAGGGCGCCCTGGCCCTTCCCACCACCATCTCCTGGCTGCTGGTGCCATAGAAAGTGTTTACTGTTGCTTACAGCAATGACATGCTCCTACAACAGGCCTTCCTCCAGTGCCTTCAAGTGTTCCTTGAATTTTTTCTTCATTGCTCAGCTGGGTGAGCTTTCTCAAGCCCTCCTTAACATTCCAAACTGTTAAATTCTGATATCAAATTTCTCTGGACTAAAATGTGCCAAATCAGTAACAGGCCTGATCCAGAAATGTTTTCCTACATTTACACAGAAATGAAGCAGGGAGAGCTTGGTTGGAGGAACATTCATTTAAAGCTATTTCCCATTTCAAATGCTCTTTTTTGGCCCTTCAGCAAATTGAGAAAATATCTTAAGATTGAATTTAGGAAATGATCGATCACTGTTCTGAATTTTGATTTAATAGATAACAAAAATGCAATAGAAACAATGAGAATTGAAGCACCTCATCACCTGCACGTCCTCCTTCCTCCTGAGGGAGCATTATCACAAGGACACTACCCTGAGAGAGCTACCCTGCATAACTCTACGCAGGTAGCCTCGGCATGATCATAGCTGAAGAATTACAGAACTGAACATCCACTAACTCTTCACCATGGACAAAACGGCACAGGGAGGATCTTTGCGTTCAGAGAGATGGAATGATTTTTTTTTTTTTTTAACAGCTAAAACATTTCAGTTTAGAGCATACCGATCTAGTTAGCTGAATCTCACAAGAGGGTGTGTGGCTACTTCCCTCCTGAAAGGGAACGGAACAGAAGAGAAAAATCTCTTAAATGGGAAATGTCACTGAGGAGGGAGTGCAAAGGCAACAGGGAGCACACACACACTTAAAAGGGAATTCAGCGGTCAAAACAACCAGGCAGTGACAAAATGGTATTTTGGCAATTCTCAGAACATCAGCCAAATATTCACAGCAGCAGCTAGGATGCCAGGCAGGTTTCATACAGACACGTCCAAATTTTCCTTTTGAACACAGTATGTAGTTTTATAAACATAGGCTCCAAGAAAGCCTTGTGGCCAGTGGTTGGGGGAAAAGAGGAGGGCATTAATTAAAGGTTGGATCTTTACTCATTGCAAATAATAATGAGATAATAAATATACTGCCCTGTTAACACCTGGGCTGTAGCCTGGGGGCTGATGATGGACGGATTGCCTCTATACAGCTTCTGGGACCGCTTGGTTCACTCTTTGTTTTCGTTGCGTATGATTTATTATCTGCCATCCTAGTGCATATTCATTCCACACCTCGCTCCCATCTCAAAGAGAGCCTGAGCCTTGGCTGCAGCCTTCCCATTACAGAGCAGGAATTCCGCCCCAGGAATGCTTCACAGCTTGCTAGTGGAGGGACATCATAACAGTCTGCCTTCAACACACCTCAACCCCTCATGAAGGTCAAGGGGCGGCATGTATAAGAAAGGTGGGGCTGCTCTTGCTTCTTTCAAAGCATCGATAACTCTGCAAACAGAGCTGACCAAATAATAAAATAAATGGAGAACTGTTAGCATCAACACCCAGCCAGGTGGTAGGAGGAGAGATGATCTGTCAAGCAAAAATCAAGAGATGGGGGTTGCCTAGAGATGAGGCAGGCTCCACATATTAGAGGGGAAGGCAGCAGAGGAAACACTTGCTCCAAGCTGTGTGTCACACCATCTGCGCCACTCTGCAAGCTGCATTAAGCTGAGAGCTGCAGCAGGACCTTGATGGGGTGGAAGGGCTGATGAACCATCTGGGCTGTCGTGGTCAAGTGGTGTAATGTACTGGTTGCAACATGGAATGAAAGACTGACTGGCTTCGGAGACTGGTACCCTTCCATCTGATCACCGAGGAGGAAGAAGGGACAGCACTGTGAAAGCACATCAGAAACTGGGGAACAAGGAGCAACAAGACCTAGCACAGGGTATGAGAACAAGGTGACCGTATCCACAGGACATGGGCAAGAGTAGGATACTAAGGCATGGCTCAAGGCATTGCACAGAAGAAGTATTTTCCCACGGGCTATGAACTTTACTTCAAATCTCCATCCATCCCAAAGAGCCGTATCAGCAGCTAAGAGCAGAGCTCTGCACAGTCAGCAAAGGGTGCTTCGGTTCTAGTGGTCGAGTAAAGATTCCTTACAGCTTTTCTTTAATTTCTCCTCTTCAGTGTAACGTAATTTGTTTATATAAAGAAACACATAATTGAAACCAAATCTGTTTGGCTTCAGAGCTCATTGAAGAATACAAATGTGAAACTGGGGAGAAACTTCTTGCTACCAGAGACATATCTGAGACAAAGTACATTTTGTAACAGCAACAATCAGTCTCTTTCACAGTCTGTTCTACTACAGTAATAATTTTTGGATATAAATCTCTCTCCTTATCTATATTTAGAGGCCATGAAATGATGAGCTCAGTTTCTATCTACAGCTTTACATATTCCAAATAGCAGTTGTAGTGTAGAGACCTCTCTTCGATCAGCGTTCTTCTTTTCCTTTCAACTCTGTTGCTAAATACTTCCCCGTAGCTACATAGGAGTCATCTCCACTGAAACTCCACAGGACAAATTTGACACAGGATGAACATACCCAGTATTTGTCTTAAATGCTTCTGAAGATGAAATTTAGGTTAAAAGTTTTGAAAACACACACAGACACACTACAAAGATCAATCACAAAGATTTTGTGGTACAGTGGACATACCTCTGTTACCATAGTTCACTTTGGACTTATTCACCAGCACATTTAAAAGGCAAAATGAAATTCTTGTTCCCTTCCTTCAAGCTTCCATGATGCTAAAAGCAGACTGAAGGCAGGGGGGCTTGGATTTTTTTTCCTCCTTAATGGACTACCTCCTCGTGGGCTGGTTCCATTTGGTTTACATGTAACCCTGGGGTAAGAATTTTAGTTTGTTAGTTTAAGAGGGGCGGCCAATCTCTTTGCATTGGAACCATTTGAATTCTCCTCATGCCTTTGCTCTCTATCAGAGCAATCTCCTAAATTAGTTCCAGTATGTTGACATTCCTTCCATCTGGTGTCTTTCCATTCAGCGGTATTTTTATTACTCTCCTAACAGCCGCAGACAGGAGTACCTTTCCATTGCTACAAAATGCTCTTTTATTAAAGGTCAGCCAAATCAAAAGAACAAGCAAGTTTGTTTTTAATTTTAGAAATGCAGACTAGAATAACCTTTTCATTCAGAAAAGTCATGTATGACCCAATTACCTCAATTGTGTAATAATGCACAAATTATTCTTCAAAAAGACATCAGAATGCTGAAAACCATTTCTTTGTGTTAGAATTTCTGTCCTGTGCTTCTTCTGTGTTCATAAATACTTGGAAAGGTTTGTAGGCCCTTGATGTAAAAATACTTCAGAACTGTATTTTTAAATTTTATTTAGCATTATTATTCGTTCATGACAGTCTTTAAAAAGAGCATACAGCAGGCATGAAAATGTCAAGCAGGTTTTCTCCCTCCAAGGCCCAATTTAGTAAACCACTTGGGTGCATATGCTCAAATTTATGCATATGCTTAATTATAATCAACGTTAAAGAGAGCTACAAAGTATATGCTTTAAAGTTAAACATGTGCTAAATTGCTTTCTTGAATGATGGCCCTATTCAGTTCTCTTAAATTAAAGGAATGTAGCTAAGATCCTGCAATAATCATTTTAAATCAGACAGCATGCTAGAATTAATCCCCAGGGAGGGGATTAAATCAAAACGAGAACCATTATCCTTGCTGATTTTGCTTCTCGGAGAACGAGACTGAGGATACACAGATTACGATGGCCTACTATTTAAAAAAGAAGCAAAAATGAGACTTGCTAATTCAGCCACAATACTACATGTTATACTAATTGCCTTTTGTTTCAGCAAAGAATACAAGAGCAAATTCCCCTTTTATTTTTAATTATGAATACAAACTGCTGAGGAACCTCAGACAAACATTTACATTGTAGCGGGAGGCCTGTTTAAGTGAAGGGATGGAAATAAATTTTATCATTGCTGGGAATCATTTAGACATCTGATTTGAACTTGCCAATGCCCTCACACCTTTGGGTTCACATCCTGTCAGAAGAAGCATGGCTTAGGGGGTCATCCCGAATGAAAGCAATTTCATAAAGGCAGCGCATGATAACTGAAGAGTTAAGTTTGTTTGTACTTGTTTCACTGCTACCAGCGGAGTCTAGAAGCACTGCTTTATGTTCTTGTTATCAATTGAAAACAATGGAACTAACACACTCTAAGGTCAAAAACCTACATAATTAGAGGAAGCCAATTAGAAATGGGACTAAATAGTGTCATTGCTGAAATACTTTCTCTTGGCTAACAGTCAAAAGTCACTGCAGCTTCCAACTTTCATCATTCTTGCTAAAAGCCCGGTCCTTCATGTGACGCTGTGAGGGATTTTTAGTGACCTTTTCAGGTGTTTTGCACACAGAAGGGATCACGCAATTACGCACTAGACTTTGTTTTGATTACGTCTGAAAACTACGAGATAGCAGAAGCTGGCACTGCCTCCCCAGTATTGTTAACCTGAGGTGTATAACCCAAGCGCTGCGCTTACCCAGGCCGTTATCCTCAACAAAAACCTGCAGAGTGAGTGAAGCAGAGGCTCAGCCTCGAGCTGCCCGGCCTCACCCGAGGCCGGCGACGCGCCGGTGCTTGTGTCGCCGTGGGGAGGCTGTGGCCCCTCGCCCGGTGCCACCCGGGAACTCGGACACCGTTTTTGCACCGCGGCCGCGGTCGCTCCCGGCGCGGTCACTTGGCTGACAGAACTCAGACAGCTCCACATGGAAGACAGGCCTGCATGCGTCTGAAACGCTAAACGGTGATTTTCGTCTTGTTGCACAAAAGTCTGTTATGGAATGTAAGGGAGAACATGTAGTTTGCAAGTAAAGGTAGTACTGGGTAATGCTACACATCCACTGTTATATACGGTCAGATTTTCTTTGATTCTCTTTGGATTTCAAAAGTACAAGAGCTGAACTGCATTCCTGATTAATCCAAACATGCAAACTAGCTCAAGCCACTCTGTACTTACAGATATATGATGGAGAATCTTTGTGTTCTTTTTCTTTATTTATTCTTCCTATAAATTCCAAAAGTGCAACCTACAAAAATAGCTTTGCTGTTGTAAAAAGTCCAGCAGAGTGCTGAGCAGCCTGGCCCCGATCCAGCAAAGCACTTAGGCACGTGCTTTCCTTTAGTCACTTGTTCCTATTAATGCCATCACCTTCCATGGGCACTGAATTGTGATCCTAATATTTATGCATTCATCAGAGAATATCTTCATTAAACTACTTCTACAAACCTGTTAGCAAAAAAATCTGTTTATTCTGTAAGCGTATTTTGCAAATAGATGGACTTTTCAGTATAGTTATGCTGCAAAAGGCCAGCCTAGGTCTCCCTGTGCACAGAAACTCTCATGGAGGCACTGTATTTCATACTACAAAGACACGAAAGCTCACCCCCAAATGTCCCAAGCATAACTTTACGCTCATGATTGGTCCAACACATGTTCAAGTGTTTTCAGGATCAGGCCCTATGCTCTTCCCCTGGTTTAACTTTTGTAAAGTATTGCCAGATGGGAAAGATTTTGCACTCAGGCTACCCCTGGAAAAATACGTTAGCTCTCAAAGGCTTTAACGCCAAATCCTGGAGTTTTTGGAGGTAAAAAGAAGTAGGGTTGGGAGAAGTGGGGAAAGCAGATGGACAGACAAATGGACAGAGGCATTATTCTATAAATTCAAATTTATGCCCTGGAATCAGAGGAACTCTAAGAAAGCCAGCTTCATTTACCCAATTCCTTTCAAGGAATTTAAAGTCACTTGAAAGAGCACTTCCCTGGCAGCCACACTCGACAGATTGCCAATTACAGCCCTGCTGGGATGGAATTCCCTTGGGCTCAGAATGGCATGTCTGCCTTCACAGTAATGGGCAAAATAGCTTCCTTTTGGTCGGGTTACAAAAAAATACCATTAAACTGGGAAGCTTTGTATCCATATATTTGGATTTGCGCAGTATCAAAAAAAAAAAAAAAAAGCTTTTGTTTACGTCAAGTTGACAAATTCAGAGGTTAATTGCCTTTAACCAGGCAGGTCAAAAGGATACCTAAACAAGGATCCCACTTAGGAAAACGCGTTTGTAAATGCAATACAAAGAGCTTACAAAGGTAATCGAGAGAGATGAAGCACTGTCCACGCTAGACTCAGGGCAACCAGGCACACACAGCACCTACGCTGTCAGGAGTGTAATGGCAGTCTGAAAACCCATGTTAAAAATAGTGAGAGATGATAAAAATCTCTGTGGGGCTACTGCAGTGTAAAAGTTAAGCATCTGATCTAAGTTAGGCAGCTAAACTCCATCTGTAGGCAACAGAGAGAGAAGCAAGTCCAGCACGTCATTCCTCCCACCTATCTGAAGAGTCTGTCCCAGGCCGGAGCAACCACCTTGTGGGGAAGCTGATCTCTGCCTCCAGAGGGAAGCTAAGACCTGTAGTGTACGTGAGCTGCCTGCATGTCGGATGACTTAAATCTGGTGAGATGAAGCCCACCCCTGAGGACTGAATAACTTCAATATTTAGTGCCAGAGGAGAGCAGCATTATCATTTTTATGCATCATTCCAGAGGAACAGCCACACATTCAAAATACAGTTGCAACAGGATACAAATATTTCAGTCCTAGGTGTAGTTCCAGGACTTCACTACAAGTACTCTTAGATTTGAAACGAAGCACATGCTTAAGGGCCACTGAACTTACATCCTCATCTCTGGGCAGCATTTCTGCACCTCTGGGTTTGGCTGTGCATCCACACATCTTTTCCGGACTACAATATATATACGACAATGCTGGCTGCTAAAGGCAGAACATCAATTCCGACTGCTTGGAAAAGTACATAGCAGCTCTGCCTCCGTTGTACATAATTTCTTCTTCCATTGAACTACTGTCAAGCCAACAATCTGACTTCTGCTGCTCATCCCTTCAGGCCATGAATTAAACATAAGGAGCCATGAAAGGCTGCTGTGCTTTCTAGATAACTATAGAGTTACAGTAAGAGAATAGCTTTTTCCTCAGAGATCTTTCTAAGAGAAAACAAACCAGAAACAAAACAGAACAAAAAGCTTCCCAGAAATGAGAGCAAAGCTGCCTCCAGGTCTGCCACTGCAAAGTGCTGCTTCTGGCTAATGGATCACAAAAGCACTAAGCCGCTCAAGTTCGTGGGAGGAAACAATGTCACTTGCCATCTGCACTTGCCCTCCTGGAGACTGCATGAGGCCTTCATTGCAAAACTTGCCTGGTTGGGCTGCGGCAGCAACGCGCCTCCCTCTGCAAGGCTGGAGGGGAAAGTTTTGCTCCCACAGGGTTTCACTGGCTGCTTCTTAAAAATGCTGTAATCTTTTTAACTCAGGAAAAACTATTTAAAGTAAGGATGAGAAGGGCAATTGGTCAAAGCTCTGCAGCATGCTTCATCTTTTTTCTTTCTGAGTTCCCGTGCACATTTGAAATAACTTTTGTTCCATTTGCAACCCACATGCTGACACAGCATCCCTCCCCTTTTCTGTTCCCAGATCCTGTTTTGAGTTTATTCAATAAAAAGACAGATATTCATCTCTTTTCAAGTAAAAGAACATGCTTTTGAATAACTCAATATGTGATTCTGTAACAGTATTCCAAGCCAGTCCTTGTTTTAATCAGTCGTATCAACTCTCGGAATGGGGCTGCCATACACATATCATCACCTTGTGCATTTACCTTATGGGGATGTAAATATGAGGGACTAAATGCAGGCTGCCTCTTCCACCTCTAAGGAAGGAAATGATCCCCTGAGACGAAGCCGTCCCATCCTTCAGGGTCTCTGGAATTCACACCTGGTGTCCTCTGTTCAACCGAGAACCTAGCTGGGCCCGGGGAGCAGACCTCTTGGCCAGCATGTTTTAGCACGTACCCGGCCCAAACTATTTAGCTCTTGTTGGGGTGTTACAGACTTAAGGAAGGAAGGAAGGGGGAGGAGGAGATTTTACTACATGGCAATATTCTATAAATACATAAACAAACAAACAAGCAAATAAATAAGGAATGTCTCTGGCTTGCTGCTCTTCTCTACAGAGCAGCTGTGGAGCCAGGAATTACCAGCTTCACTGCCGTGTCCCATGGCAGCTTCACTGCCATGCCACTTCCCAACCATGAATTGGTTTGGGGGTTGGGGAATACAAGCTGACATCAGGTTGGTGTCTGAGTGAGGGTGAAATTCAATTGAGCTTTTCAGCAGGTTAAGTCACTTACTTATAAACAAGTTCCTGCTGGCAAGAGCTATGCGATTGTGAAACATTATGGCTCAAAAGGAAGGTAGTGCTCAAAACAATTGCTTTATTAAGAGATAGGTTGCACTAGGAGTGAGTTAGGTGTGTGTTCTCGAGAAATACAAACATTAGGTCTGCAGGAACATAAAAGAGCAGTTGGGGAAAAGAAGCACATTCACTAACCTTCATATATGGTGATGATATGAGGGTGGTTGAGGGATGACATGATCTCAATCTCCCGTCTGATGTGAACCATGTCTTGTTCATCCTTAATTTTGTCCTTACGAATGGATTTTATTGCAACCTATAAATTCAGGAAATCAAGCATTACTCTTGGAACTGAACAGATGCATATAATCCATTAAGGAGAGTTCAAAAAACAAATACAGATGTTAGATGTTGGCAGAATGTGGAATGACCAAAACAAGGCTTTAAAATACAAACCTCAATGCCCCAGCTCCTTTATTGTACAGTAATAAGTATATTCTCATTATAGTAATGGATGACATGAACTTTTAAGCTTTTTAGGTATTAGGGTTTCACTGAGGGGGAACGTAGGGTTTTTGAAAAGGAATTCTACTTTAGCCTAAATCAGCTGAGGAAAATGGTAAAAATTCCAAAAGACTGATGGGAACAGCATTTGATTAGACATGATTACACCTGACAGTATCAAATAAAAGCCTTGGAGACAATTTCTCTGAAGTAAAGCTAAGATCTCTGATGGAAAGGAGGCAGATGATCTCAGGTGATGATTACAAATTAGTCATCATGGCCACGTTCATACAATGAAAACAGGTTGCTTAATACAGGTTGCTGCACTTCTCTCTAAAGCAGGCTCAGGAGTTACGACTTACTCAACAATCAGGAAAAAATATATATTCTTTGAAATTCACATCTAAATTCGTCCTCAGATAAACCCTAGGCTTTCAGGTCCTGCCGAGCACTTATGCAATCACTGCAAAACCATATCCTTCCTGCATCCTTCCTCAATCAGCAACCTTTTAACAAGCACATCGTGTGACCGGGTATCTTTCCAAAAGGCAGGGTGGGAACAGAGGAAGCGATAGTTGAACTCGCACTATAAAATCAAATTATAACAGCCCTTGTGAGTGTGTGTGTGTTGCCTGTGGGAAAAAAAAAAAAAAAGAGCTTATCTGAAGAACCCCATAAATAATTGCGGGGGTCAGATCATGCCCTGCAAGAAATGTCCAACCCAACAGTGGAGAGGATCTAGTGTGAGGGGCACCGCGCATTCAGAGTGGCAGCACAGCCTACATTGTAATAAATATTTACCCTCTTTTATTTGTGTAAGCCAGAGTTCAGGGAATAAATTACCAGCTAGTTTAAAATCAACAGTAAGCCTTTGAAAAACATCACTGACCTGCTGAGATGACCACCCTTTTATGGGTAAACAACACTTCTGTCATTCTGTGCAGCCAACTACTGTGGACCTCTCCTGGGAAAACATTTGTAAATCTGTGATTTATGTGATTTCCCTGGTTCCTGTGCAAAAATAATTTCACTGCCTACTTCAGTAATTGCAAGTGGCATGACCAGTATTGTTTTCATTATATGCTGTAGCATCAAGGATATTGAAGAAAGAAGGGAAAAACTTACAATATTATAAAATTGAAATGTACATAAACAGAAGCTAGTTTAAAGGATCAGGTTTCCTACAAAGGCTTCAACCCTGAAAAGCAACATTGTTCAGAAAAAGCATTAAGCATATGCCCAATCCCCTTGAACTCCCAAATATTTCAGCACATGCTTAAAATTAAGCACATGCTCAAGTACTACCCTGCTTTGGGACCCATGTAGACAACAGAACCAAAAAGCAGGGAGTAAGGGGCAAACGTATTTGTAATTCAAAATCAAAACAATCCTTTTCTTCCTCTTGACCCAAACATTTGGTATACAGATTTCAGAAATAACAACATAGCTTTGTTCTTATCTCCAGCGTACATATTTCTAGCAAAGGTAATAATAACAGATCTTAATTGACCGAATGATCAAGATAACCACCAAGCAGCTCTAGAGACGGATAAAGCAGCCAACAGTGCAGACAAAGTTGGATTTTTTCCCCCATCTCTTGTTTGCACTGGGACAGGCTGCGAATGCAAATAAACCTTGTATACAAGAAGGATGTGGGTGGTTGTTAATGTGCATTCATGCAATAAGTAAATATAGACATGGGTAAAAACACATTTTTTTATTAAAAGACAGCCTTGTACTTGGCTCTGAGGAAGAATTTAAGAAGGCTTTCATTGTCAAATATACAACGGGGAGCAAGTTCTTCACCATTCATGGCTGGGACTAATAACGGCATCCAGAAGGAGATGTCAGTCTCCCACTAACTTGACGCTAGGCTCCACAGAGAGGATTTTTTTAAGTCTATGCATAATTACAGCAAATAGTATCTCTGGAACAATTATATGCGTGAAAACATTTTTTTAGATAAAAAAAATGCAAATACGATTCAAAGAGTGGTCGTGCAATAAACGTTGCAATATATGTTTGAAGGTATCTTCAAATGCAGATGTGTTGTCTGGGAATATATTTTTCAAAAGGACACAGTTTCAAAAGTGATTAAGCCATCTATGAGTCTTAATTTATAAAGGCTATTTCTAGAAGTTTAATTGAATTTTGAAAAAGGTACTTAAGCTCTCCTGAAAATGATACTTCCCATCTTGAACTCCAAGACATAAAATCTAGGAGTGGGATTTACCTGCCTTGGGATTTTGTTCATGGCATCCAAGGTCCAAGGCTTCCTCTCATTAGTGAGAAAGAGAGATTTCAAATATACCGTTGTAGCTTAATATTCACGGCCCTAGCACATGGTTGGACTTCTCTCAACTCAACTGTGTCAGATCGTGGTGACTATTATTTAGAAACAAGGAGTAACCCCAGAGATCAAGTAAGTCGCCAGTATGAGCTTTCTAGACAAAAGGAAGACTCTAGACACTTGCACATAATAGTGTTTTATTCATGCACAGCACATTACCACGCTCAAAGCTCAAAGTACAGTTATTTAAAACTTAGGAGGCAAGTGGTGGAACAGCACTATTCACTTTTAGGAGATGAGGAAACTAAAACAGAATGCCGATGCAACTCCTGAAGGAAACAGGGGCAGTGGCATCTCAGAAACAGTCGTCTGTCTCTCCCTCCCAAACCCTTTTTGCCCTGCTCAGCAAATCATAGAATTATTAGTGGCTAGTTTCCAATTACCTTCCCCTGCTCAGCTGCTGTTTTTCCCCTCTAAAAGAGCCTCAGGGAAGGGTAAGGTGCACCTCTGTGGCTCAGACAGAACAAGAATTCTTCCACTTATAGATTCAAACACCGCTCGATTAACATGTTTATCCTGCGACGTCTGCCTGGTGACCTGCCCGCTCCCCTGTCCTGCTTCCCAGGGGGACGGGTTCCCCATCCCAAGGACTACCAGCAGCAAACAGCCTGGCGGGCGACCTTACCCAAAGGGGAAGGTGAGCAGTGTGTGAGCACTACCAGCAGATCCGTACTGGCAGAGACAGCCTCCCAAAACAGGATTAGGCGAGCAGAGCAGAGCGCGCAGCAGTTTAGAGCGGCGTTCGCTCCGTCTCTCTGTAAGAAAGATTTCCGCCAGCCCAGTGGCTTTCGCCTGCATCTGTCTACCCAGACAGTGTCAGCAGGGTTACGTGGGCTCGGGTCTACTGACTGCAGAGAGTAACGCAAACAAGTGGGCACTCCAGCTTTGTGCTGTGTTGAATATTTCACAAAAGCATTGCACGTGAAGGCTGAATTTTAGATATTGATATATTTATATATAAACAGATTTATCTTAGACATTTATTACATATTTTATTGTTTTCAGCACATTGAGCAAAACAGAGTCCCTGTCTGTTTGTTATAATACCAGTTTGTAAAACAAGACTCTCTTCTAAGTAGTAGACAAAAGATCAATAATGGATTTTTTTCTGTGAACAGTATTTTACTCAGAAATATATTCTGGGAAAAAATATGTCCAGCATAGGCCTATGCTTTTTACACAGACAGCGCTAGCTCCATTTTTCAAAACCTCATTTACAGGACTGGTGCCAGATATGGTGCATAAAGAACCTGAATAACATAAGCCTATGAAGATATAAGCTCAGTTGAGAAATACATTGTGAAAGAACTTGTTTGTTCATTCTGCAGTTCCTGTTCTTGCTTGCTTTCTTGTTTTCCTTGCTTTTTCTGAAAGCAACAGCCCCACTGTGTTCATCATGACACTTTATTAAGTGTCACAGCTTATGAATCAGCACTAGGGTAAATGCAATATACTTTTTTTTTACATTGGCTACATAAACTACTCAAAATATTCTGTTCAAGATCTGCAGAGAAAGTGCTCTAAGTAGCTTCAATATTCTAAGAAGAGAGTACTTATACCTCTATCACACTTTCTCCTTGCACTTTACTGGTTTTAAGATTTATATTATTTAATTATAGCATTTTTAGCAATAGGAATTTGTATTTTTCCTAGCTTCTTGTCCTGATGAGAATTTCAGATAACTCCGAGGCCTTGCATTCAGACAGCGTGACATATCAGATTCTTAATAATGAAATCTAAAGCCTCTTACCCCAGCAAAACAGGTTCAAGTTCACCCACAGTCCCTACAGACGAAGGATCCAATCTGGCGAAACACTTTAGCACATGCCTAACTTCACATATGCGAGCAGACCCCTGGCTTTTGCGGGACAGCTCACACACACCATGAAGTCAAATATGTGCATAAGCACCAAGGTCACAGCTCAGAACTCGGCCACATGGAGGTCCCTATGGGGATCAATACGCAACGATCCGATGGCCTTGATCCAGTTGTCAGAGTTTACTGTGTACACGAATGCACACAAGCACACGTGCAGTTTCCCAGCTAACATGAAGAGAACCCTTGTGAGATAGGTACATGCAAAGCAAAGGTTTGTACAGACAGATCATCTGCACTACTTGGACTGGTCAGAATCAAATCCAAAAGCAAAGCCATCTAGTCTGAACACAGAGCCTCAGAGTTGGAACTTCCGAGGTGAGAGGGCTCTGCAGGGCAGTCATCCCTGTAAGAGATCTGGAAATTCAACTTTCGGACAACAATAAACTGAAGTCCAAGAGCAACAGAATAGCAGGGCTGTGTCACACAGGTCAATAACCCCCGCGGTGCCACCTCGAAGGCCCCGACAGCCTCGTGGGGCCGCCGCCACGCACAGGATTGTGGAGGGAGGAGAGCCCCGCGGCCTAGGGCAGCACGAGCACCTCCACCTGCGCTGCCAGATCGGGCTCCGGCGTCCGCTCAAGCGCAGGCGGAGAGAACGTCCTGTCCGGCACGGGGCACCGGGGGGAAGCGGCGGGCTGGGACTCCCTGCTGTCGCCAGGGCTTTTCCAAACGGCTCTGCAAGAGCCCAGCTCCCGCTCAGCCACTGATCTGCCACCAAGAAGCAGAAAGGGAAAAAGGGAGGACGTTTTTTGGCTTCCTACCTCTCCATGAGTCAGCTTGCAGAGCTGGCTGGACAGGAAGCAGGGAGAAATAAGCTGCTCCCTCCAAGGCTGTAATAAATTACCTGTCTCCATTTGCTGGAAAGAAGATTTATACTTACTCTCTGAACTAGTGTAGAGAGATTATGAAGTATTTTCCAATACATTTCATGCTTCTTTGCTTTTCTTTGGTACAAATAACTTGAATTGAGCTATAAATACTTCAAAAGCACGACAGTTGCAAAGGTCTCTGTACATTCAGTTCTATCTGTAAGAGAAATGTCTCTCCTCCTTTACAGGGCTTCTAGGCTGCTGGGCAAAGCCAAATGGTTGGAATTTTCCTTTCCAGAGTGTATGGCAAAATACCTCCAACATCCAGCAAAGGAGACAGCAGAGGCACTGCTGGCATCGTGGTTTCACCAGGGCACCTATGTGGCTGAAGCCTCGTGGCATGAGCAAAAAATCCGTATTTTCAAGCCTAAAGCTGCTTCTCTGCTTTCCTTCTCTGCTTTCTTGTGTGCCTCTTTTAAGGTAAGGAACCTTCCTCTTCCACATGAGATATGTAAATAGAAGAAAAAGGTAAAAATAGCCACACTGCTTAAAGTTACTTATTTTTAAAGAAGTCAGCTGCACCAGGACTGAGCACCTGAATGACATGAAGGAGACCCGGCTGCAACAGTTTCTGCATGTGGCACATTACCTCTCTCACTGAAAGCAATCTCCCCCTCCATTATCAACCGGGGCTATTTTTAGGGCCACGGCTAGATATTAACAAACTGCTTTTTTCCACTGCGGGGGCTGTGAATCTTAAGCTGGTTCCAGCTCTTGTGCATACCAGTCGTGCTCTGGAGCAAATTCCGATGGGTTACTGCAACGGTGCTCCGGAGCGCGGGGAGAACGACGTCACGCCAAGGAATGCGACCCCCCGGGACCCGGCAAGCAACTCGCCGGCACTGCGAGGCACATCAAAAGGCAGCCACACACAAATTATTGGGAGCAATTTTCTTGCTTGGGGTTGGGTTGGATATAATATAAACCTCCACTTCCCTAAAGCTGTGGATGGAGGCCTTCCCCACCCAGCAATGGGAAATGGGTGAGCCCAGCCAGCTTCACAGCTCTGTTTCCTTTCTTTGAGTCTTCTAGGTGGGAAGTGCCGAGGGGCAAGTGCCAACAAGGGTGGGGAGGTAGAGGGAGAAGGGAAGGGCAGAGGATGTCTGGGGGTGGGCGAGAAAGGGCACATTGTTCCCTCTGCACCTCCACGGGGCCTAGCAAGGAGGCTGAAGTTGGCACCGCGTTAGGATTTCCTTCAGGGGAGCCTCTGCCTCCGCTTCTTGGCACACACCTCACCAGTGCAAGAGGAGGAGAAACAAAGCCCTGACACTGGGTGGTCCCCGAGGTCGCTGCGATCAGATTAGGAAGGGGATGCTGATAAGGCAGCTGCACTGCCACAGGTTGGGCAAGGAAAGGCAGGGGGTGGGCTGAGAAAGTGTGGAGCAGGCGTCTGGCCCTGCCAGGTCTCCAGTGAGAGCCATGGATATTTCTGCAGGGTCGTCAAGCGCTCAAAGGGTTCTGCAAGGCTCCCATCCTGCAGACTTCTCCTATAAACGTCTTTCCCCAACAAGTATTTCCTCGCTGTGTGCTCTGAGGTGCAGAAAAAAGAAAAAAAAAAAACACAACTTGAGGATCAAATCCCAGGCCAAATTCAGTAACAAAGAGCAGCATGCAGTGTGTTCAAGGCTAAGAACCGGCTTCTGCACAGTCATAGAAAACACTTCATGCACTGGCTGAAAAAGTTGGACAAAAGAGCTTTGTGAGCCCATGCAAAATCAGTGCTTGGCCTTGTGTGTTTGGCTAACACGTCTCCACGAGCTCTCTCTTCCAGGGGAAAAAGAGCAGGTCGACACAATGCTATTGTTTTGGAGACTGTTACTTTTCAGATCCTGAAAGCCAGACCATCTCCATGGGGATACTGCTTGGGAGAGAAGCATGCAGCAAAATCCTCATTAATTATTTCTAAACAGCCCAACTCTGCTGTCTGGTAGCTTGGCCAGCCACCTAATAACCAGGCAAGTCGCTCAAAGCAGCGAACGGTGCCGTCTGCACCTGCCTGCTGGTTTCGAGCTCGGGGCTTCCGCACGTTTCTCTTCTCCCTTGCCTGCTTGTTCATGTCATTACGTGCATGTCACCAAACACAAAACGCTGCTGTTCAGAAGCCAGCAGCGGCACCAATGAGCACATATGGGTGAGGGCTGCAGGTGCCACAATGCAAAGGTGTCTGTCATAGCCTGCTCGTTCCATATGGCAAAGCACGGGGCACACAGCAGCAGCAGCAGCTCTCTGCTTCATCTCCCGCTTCCCGGTGGATCGCCTGAAACAGATTTTGGTTCTGAAATCTGCCACTGATTTACTGCTACTATATCATGACCTGATACAGGAGGAGAGAAACTCACTCTTGCAGTGAGGCACTAGATATCTCAAGTCTATGTGATAAATATTAAATCAAAATTTCATTTATATAAGCTGAGGCACAAGGCGCCATCGCCACTGGGGAGAACCAGGATACTTTTATCTCTACTTTAATCCTCCTTTCCCGACTGTGCTGGATGTAGTAGCTGTTACCATATCACAAACAGTGATTCAGCAAGTGAAGAGGAATTTATTAAACATAAATAATAAGCAAGGGGCTTATATCTTCTTTCTAATTCCACCACTGTTCACAAAGAAACTGCCTGTGGAACCAGCTTTTAATGAGCAGTGGAAGGTACCAGATTAACACATTTACACTGTACATACACAGAGGGGGTGCCAGGAGGGACAGGTACAACACCCTTCCTCCACTTCTTTCCTCACGCCCGCATACAGTGCCTGTTAACAAAATCTCTGTGCGCATTTCCTGAGCAACTACTGCCTGACTGGAAAATTTATATCCCTTCATTGTTTGGTACCTGTTAGGCTGGCTGGCTTATTTACCCCATGCATCCTTTGACAAATTTACGTCTTCTTTTAATGCTGAGAAGCTTGGCCTTGATTCGTCTTTACTTCCAGATGGATCTGACAGCTCTGTAGTAATCATTTCAGGACTGAATTGCCTTCAGGAGTGAAAAAAAGAACCTCATCTGGTTTAACAAAAATCTTTCCAATAGCATTTAAAATGTAGCTTGGCAATGTGGCTATTGATTTTTCATTTTGAGGCAGTGATTCTTCAAAACAGAGAGAAGAAAGGAAGCAGAGCCCCTTCTTTCTGGATTGTCAGTGGCTCTGGCCCAGCGCAACTTAGCTGTCATTTGGTAAGTCTTGAATTTTGTAGTGCTAACTGCAGTCCCAAAGGACAAGAACGTACCCCCTCAAACCAACACATCCATATGTGTCAGAACAAAAAAAAAAAAAAAAGGAAGACCCTTCTCTTTCCAAAACAGAAGGGTTTTTTTAACATGGCATTAATGAAGTCCCAAGTTGTAGAAATGTTCAGTTTTAAAAGATCTAGCACATAATCACTCTTGTAATAACAAAGTGTCTCCCGATCAGGTTCCCTCAAGTTCCCTCTTCTCAACCCTTTCCCACTGCATCCACTTCAATCCTGCATGACACACTGAAGCCGATTTGCCCTGGTAGCAGCAGAGGTTACAAAGGATCTGCTGCAAAGCAGAGATCTGCCAAGAGAGGGTTATTAGAGACATTCGTGGTTACGGGCTGACAGGACTAGAAGCCAGGAGAGCTGTCCTGGAAGAGTCGCTGTGACAAGCAAAGTTTCTCTCCTCGGTGAAAAGACTGAGCCTACCCACTTTCCCCCTCCTGCACCCCTTCATGGGGTGGAAGGAAACCTGCAGCTCAAGAGTTGCCAGATCTGTCTGAACAGCCAAAGATGCAATACCTAATATGTTAAAATGTTCATAACCAAGTCTAAAAAAAAAAAAAAGAAATCTTATGATCTAATTCTGCAGAAGGAGTAAAGAAGAGAGAAAAAAGTGGCCAAGTTTTGGGGTTGACATGCACAGATTGATGGAACACCATCTATTTTCCAGAATCTAATAATTCACAGTATCCCATCCAACTACCTTCAAGCTTTCAAGGAAAGTTCATGTCTTGGCACATGACAAATTGTATCTGGAAAGAAACTGGGGTAGGGGATTTCCCCAAGGCAGTGGAGGTTCATAATCATAATTAAAAGAAAAAAATGCTTTACAACCTCAACTGTGGATCACTCTTCTTTAATAGATGTTAACCAGGACAGAATGCCACATTCACTGAAGAGATGAAAACTGCAGTTATAGTTAAGTTCTGGTGAAGTTGCCAAGCAGATGTTTATTTTTGGCTTCCACATCTACTGAAGCCAAATGCTACACTGAATTGGGATTTCACAAAGTCTAACTGCTTTTCTTCCAGGTTACAATTTCATTGGAACAAAAGACAAAAAAAAGAGCTGACTTATGAGTCGGAAAATAATATGGTAGCATCCGTTTCTATCATGTCTGTTTATATCATAGTTTAAATAAGGTTAGAATTGTGCAATTAGTATTGATCGACTTCCAACTGCAGCCCAGCTCCATCCAGCACATGTGCAAAAGAGGAAAAGTCACTGGAAGTGAATCATGTGTCAGTCTTTTAACTTCTGCAAGCCTGTGTGCAAACTGTTCAGCACTAATGAAATTACTGGGAAGTCGGGTTAAAGAGGAGTGAAAGAATTCACAAGCCCCAAGTTTACTGTTCCCAGCGTTATATGAGTATTACAGATTACTCCTCCAAAACCTGGGAGATAGATTTCACATTAATTTGAGGCTTGATCTCACAGCTACCATAGCTGCTGACGTAATGAAAAATGCTAACCTGGGGCAGCAGTGAGGGACTTTAATTCAATGTTGTTTCCTTCATTGTGAAGAAGCAGTGAACCGCAGTGAAGTAATCCCCCGAAGTGGGAGTGCGCGCTGTTCAAGGCACTGATTTGGGGATGAAATGCAAACCCCAGATTCTGACTACTTTCTTAGAAAAAGCCCTTTAGGACTTTCTTAAGAAGCCTGGATCTAGTTCCAGCTGGAAAAAGAAGTATCCTGCAATTCCTCCCAATAATTTAAATTGGAAATATGGGGTTATTCACACCCTCTAAGCAACTGTTGCAAACTATTGGGATGTGCTGCTAAATAATTGCTAAATAATGGTAAGCTCACCAGTTGCCAGAGTCTCTAAAGTGATTTTGCATATGTTGAGGTGAAAAGTGCTATATCAGTGCAAGACTGCATTTCACATTAAATAAAGGAGGGGGTGGACACGGTTTAAAGTCTTTCTTACAACTGTGTGTTTTTTTTTTTTTCCAACAGGCCACCTGACAGCACATTTTCATTCATTAGTAAGTCCTAGTGAAGGAAACTGTGGGTAAACAAACATAACTCGACTTACTGCCTTTCAGTAGAGCATTTTATGCATTCAGGGAAGCCTCTGAACTGCTGAGAGCTTCATACATCTTTGCAATGTCTCTTCTGTCACAAGCAGCAATGGCCATTTTAATTTTGCTCTGCTTGTTCTGCAATCCTTCAAAGCACAGTTACTTCAACTGAGAAAGTACTGCCTCACTGTGAGAAATACAGCAGAACATAGAAAACTTGTGAAGATTCCTTCTTTTCAGAGAATTTCCATACTTTGGGACATGACAACAGTAATTCAAAGGTAATGCTGCTTAACCACCTCAAATCCCTAATTAACTTAGGAAGATTTTTAGGTCTACCAAGATTTTAAAGCCGAGTTTAGAGCTCAGGCTTTTGGGTTGCCTTCATCAGCAGGCATGCACCAGGCAAGGCTGGTGAGCAACAGAGAGCGTATGGCAGAACATACACAGATGTATGGAAATGGCATAGGTGGAGGGGTTAATCACACAGGGCTAGCAACGGAGAGGCAACTATACCCAGTATAATTCTCTAAATTGGCCTCAAATGGATCGAAAGATAAACAGTGCTTCCTGGTGGGAATCTGGCGACCCACAGTCCCACAGCCTATCTGGAAAAATACTTTCAAAAACAAAAAGATTGGCAACTGGGTGTATTAAGCCTCACCCAGGTTATTTTGCTCCAGGGCTTGCAGATTGCTTTGTAATATGAAATTTGTTTTTGCAAAAGCACTACTTCAACGGGACATTGTCCAACCTGGATGCTACCTTTTTAACCTTGCCTTTTTGGAAGGGACTGCCTTCGAATTTATGGCAGAATATGGTGCAACTGCTACAGAGGGAGGAAAGGACTTTGCTAATATTTCTTCCCCATCCGTCTCCAATTTCTAAGAAATATTTATACTCCTGAAAGTAAAGGAACCTCCTGTTGTTCCTTTCTATTTATCGAAAGTAAATTACCAGGGCCACCCCAACGGCTCAGTGGAGAGAGTAATATAGAAGCAGGAACACTTGGCTCCCTACGGCCAGCTGGGCTTGGAATAGAGCTGTGACAGGGTGAAGAATGAATTACACTTCCCTACAACGAAGCCGCTGGCTACCGAGCAACTTTGCAGCCTTTAAAGCACAATTCTGGCTTTCCCCGCTACAGGCGAAGCTCACGGGCGCAGGCTGCCGTGGCAAGGAGTTACTGGGAGAGTTAACTTTGGAGAGGAGGAACGGCAAAGCGCTTTTTTTTTTTTTTTAGAGGAAAAAGCCTTTGGCAGAGGGCTCTCCCAGCCCGTGTGATCTCCAGGAGCGCCGCCCCCTTCCTCAGCAAGCGCAAACACCTTTCTTGGCGCGCGCCTTGGCCGGGCCGGCCGGCGGCGGGAGGGGAGCGCTCGCCTTTCTGCACTCCCGCTGCCAAGAGCCAAGACGTTGGGTAGCGCTCGAGCAGCGGCTCCCCCGCCAGCGCCGCGACCTCCGCGCGCGCTTGGACCCACCACCTTCCGCGGCGTCCAGAAACTCAGCTCGGCAGAGGCCACAACCCGTGTGGTGCCGAGGAGCAGCGCTGAGGCGGCGCTGCCCGCAGGGGCCGGAGCGGGAGCTGCCCGGCCCCTCCGGCTTCGCTTTGACTTAAACAACCCGGAAAGGGGAAGTTGGGAATCACAACCTTCCTCTCACACATTCCTCAGCTAAACTGCAGAAATAATTCAAGAACAAGCCCCCAAATAAGACTCTTTTCTCCGTTTCTTGGAGGTACGCTACCGCTGATGTTGCAAACTAAGAGCCGACTTACTGTAGCGGGGTTGATGTTCTTTGGGTAGCCCCAGTGAACCCAAATGCCCACCTAATTACGGGGGTTTCACTCGCCTTGCATTTTGCCACTCCTGATTTTGCCACCAAGAGAAGTGCACGGGCTCCCTGCTGCGAATAGACCCAGCTTGGCTCCCCCGCTGCTGAAGGGGTGCCGCGTTTCAGGGGTGGCTCAAGCACCACGTAGAGCTTTGCTGGGCAGGTAAGAAGGGTAACTTGGGTGCACAGTGACACCAAGATACAGCCGTCTGTGCCAAGCATTCCGCTCGTGGCACTACTTCACAGGAATTATTCTCTGTAACAACTGCATTGTCATATCCTGCAACAGCCCAGGCAATCTCCCAGCTGAGCCCACTAAGGCTGCTGTCTGATGTGCTCTACATACAAAGACCCAGAACTACCCAGATGTTCTCTATGTAAAACATTTGGTTTGAAACACGCAGCGCTTCTTTCCAAAAAGCCATTACATTTGTTTAATGGACTCACACAGTTCAACTAAAATATCCTGGAGCAGGCATTTGACTGCAACTCTACTCTACAAGTCCCATCTGCACAAAAAAAAATTAAAAAAAAGAAAGAAAAAGTAAATGAGAATAAATGAGAATGCTTTACATGATTTATGCTGTCTCTGTGAGCAGCCAGTTCATAAAATACAAGCTTTGCTCTACAGACAATAACACAAATTGCTTTCAAGTGCATTGTTTAGTCCTTGCCTGCGTTAACCAAATATTTCATTTGAAACAAAGGGCCAAATTCTACTCTTCAGTTTACAACAGTGTTAATGTAACTGTGAGCAGCATTTTACCCAAGGACATCACAAGGGATGTGATTTTTTTAGCTTTACACTCAGAGCAAGTGAATAATGATATCCAGTAATGATAACCAGTTACATACATGGCTACAGAGCTTTCTTTTCATCTGAGGAAGGCTGGAAGGAGGTTAAAGTACAGAATGAAATTCTTTTCCCTGACAAATTCCTCTCTAGTAATACGCAATCCACAACGAAGCATTTCATCGGTCCCATTAGAACACATTTTCATAATGAAATGCCAGACAGGATGAACTGCGAGAACACATTTGTTTCACAGATCAGAGAGACAGAGAGAAAATCCTCATATTGTACACAGAATAAACCTGTTGTTGGAAAAGAGGGCTAGCCCGTGGCCTGGACACAAATACACTACGTGGTCCAGCTGAAGGCCCTTGTCCTTTTTGGGTCCTGCGGACCTGCAAGGTCTGGAGGAGTGAGCAAATGTGAAGGTACCACAGCAGCCTGGAGGCTTTGGGAAAGGTGGCACCATTGCCTCTAGCACGTGCCCGGACTCCAGAAGCAGGATGTCCCTTCAGCAGCTCCCTAGCTAAGACAGAGATGGCTACACACGTGCAAGACAGGGCTAGACTCAGCGAAGCGCTGAGGCCCTCGTAGATCATCCTCTTTGTGGCTCTGCTGCAGATGCTCCGCGTGTCCTCGCAGAAACCGCTTACCCCCTTGGCACTCAAACTACAGTTGCAAAAATAGAATCCTACAGGAGACAGGGCTTAAACCCACAGAAGAGTGTTTCTCCATTTCACCTTATTTCAGCACCCCAAAGAAAATAACTGCCACCAGGAAAGGCTATCTGTGCTTGCCAGAACTGCTGCCATCATTCAGCTCCTGCTCACTTTGTGTTGGTGCAAGTTTTCCATCTAACTAGCTGATGTAACATTAAATATAGATATTCCCTCACTTCCTCTTCAGAAAAAAAAATGAAGAGAATAATTCTACTTGCTAAACAAAAGAATTATAAGGCTATGAAAGAGTTTGTAGGGCAATGAATGACACGTAAATCCTATAAATAAATATGAAAGAAGGAAAGTTGAACGGTACAAAAGGAAGAGGCAGCTCAGCGTAAAGGACATTGTGTGACTCATGTACAGACCTGGTTAAAAATATATCTTCCTGAGGGGGTAATGTGGCGGTCTCTCAATTGTACCCCTCTGTAGGTCAGCTAAGCCCATGCCAAATCTATTCTCGGCATCTGAACCACACGAATTAAAAGATATGTACAGAGTCTAACTAAGTCTCCCCCAAAAATCCAGCTAATCCTTCCTATCACATTACAGTTGTCAAGTAGAGGTCCGAATGTCCTGCTCACTCTGGCATCTTAAATACCCTTGTGCTCAAACAGTAGCACTGCCCTCTAGCAGATATTTTACCAGCATTTCTGTTTTATACCAGTACGCAGCTACTTCACGCTCTACGCCATGCAGAGTTAGAGTTTACAGTCAACAACCAGGGACGTTTCACTCTTCCGGATTCTCCTACCTGGCACCTTTTTCCTGTGCCAAAATGTTGCAGCAGGAACAACGAACAGCAGAGCAGAGAATCCCTGCTCAGAGAGACGTTGTATCAACTCTACGGGATGTCTTCAGGTGCTCCAGCTTCCAGGACTACCCGATGGGCTATGAGGCATTTGTGCCTTGCGACAGACACAATTAAACTCCACTTGAGAAACTACTTGTTTTGATTCAGGCAGAATGCAATGGCAAAAATAAACAAGTAAATGGAAACACCAAACATATGCCATAGGAGTTGTTTTTCTAACAAATGCTTAGCAATCCTTCTCCAATAAACTTACAGGCAAAAGCTTAATCTTTTAGTATCAATGACAACAAAACATTGTGGACAAACAAAAAGGAGCGTTTGTTTAGGACCGGATGGATCAAATTTTATCCAGTCCTTGTTGTTACCTTTTGTGGGCACCATAAAAAAAATCGTCGTCACTTTTAAAGTAACCCTTACATCTCAAGTGAAGGGAGATATCATTCATCACTGAGTTTTGTGGAGATTAGAAATTGTAACAGAGATGAAATCCCTTTTTTCTGCACGGGAAACATGATATGGAAGCTTTGTGATTGCCATCTACAGCAGGCCCCCAAATCTTTCTGATCTATCCATGAATGGCTAAATTTAGTCTCCCAGCTTGCAGCAGCATCCTTTCACAGGAACAATGAATTTCTTTTCTTTTTTTAAGCCTAATACCCCTGAACTACTGTCCCCGTTCCAAGGCACTAGCACCTAGACCCAGACACGCTGACTCAGCTCTCTGTCACAGCGAGACATTAGAATAATTACAAGTCCCTCAAGCAGCCAGACTTCGCAGCAAAGTTCCACGGTTCCTCCTTCAGCTGCCCCATAGGCCAGTAGTGGGGCCAGGGCAGCTCTGGGCTTAACGCAGGATGTCAGGCTCAGACGTCCTCGAGGAAGGCAAGGCCACATGGATGGAGCTGCCTTTGCAGCATTACTGCAGTGTTAGGGACAGCTCCTCAGGGCACGCAGGGCCTCCCCCTTCCTCCCAGGGCACCCTTTGGCCCTCTCTGAAATGAGGCAGTGGGAGCAAGGAGGGTTGCGAGGGGCCCGAACGGGGTTGAAGAGAGTTCAGGAAAAGACCTGGGCTGAGCAGGAACATGAAGTGAGAAAGGTTCCAAAGAGGGCAGTTTTCTGTTATAGACAGGGCTGAGCTGAGGTGGGAAAGGTAGTGAGCTAGAAGGGGGGCTGAGGAGTACCCTGAAATCAGGCATGTAGCTTGACTACCCTCAGTTGTCTTCGTAATGTCTTCAATTAGTAAAGGGCACTGGAATAGATTCTGCAGCCATTAAGTCAGTCATAAACCACTAAATAACCTGCATTTATTTTGTGATTTTGCTTTTACCTAGGACTACTTTGAACATTCCAGTCATGTCCTCTTCCCACAGCTGCTTCACTGTTTTTATATAAGAGGAACTACCCACTACACTATTTTATTATTTTCCTCCATGTGTAAGAACACAAAAAAAATCACACTTGAGCAAGATCCAGGACTTGCATCCAGTTGTGGGCCAGTGACAGTTTTAAGGGCTAACATCTTGTAAACCATCAAAGAGTTAAGCATTAACACTATGCATTAGTTTAAAAGAATGAGTTGAGGTGATTGGTTCAGGATGATGGAGATCCAGCTGATTAGCTTAAAATGTGAAAAACTCTGAGCTAAAATGAGAGCATTAAGCAGGGCACCAGCAATAGAGGACCACAGTCTGGTACCCTCTGCCCGTGTCCCCTTGCAGCCTGCAGCAAAGGTTACAGGAGGGCCTCTGCATCTATGCAACATCTGGCATTTCTGGTGTGGGGCCAGGCTGTTTGATGGGGATGGCCAGACACCACAGCCTCATGCAATATCTCACCCAGCCCCCTCGTGTTCAAAGGTCTGGGATCCTCTAATTCATACAATGTACCGTGTTGTCTGTGAAGACGTGGTGATAAATACGCTCTGTTTAAAAGCAGATACTTCTCAAATCATAACTTGCAGATGCTCAAAGTCTTTCATGTGGGTAAGACAAATGAGAGCCATAGAGACTGATTTTGTAGCCAGGGAGTACAGGAAGCAACAGCAGGAGAACACTATTGAGAGCCTGGATACACTTATGGCTTTAATGAATTGGTCATCAAATATAACAACACACATATGCAGTTCTTACCTTGCTTTGTAGTTCGCTCCCCACGCCCCCACCCCAGCCTTCCCCATCTATCTACAAAGTGGAAATTATTTTGAGTTTCGTTTATTAAATGGACACACATGGTACTCACATCTGTTGGAAGATATTTGAGGGAAACACTGACAAATATCATTTGCATATTTAGTAACAGCCCTTCTCCTCAGAGACACGGGAACGTTCCCCGTGAGGCGTGCGGTGCCCAGGGGCAAAGCCCAGCTCGGGAAGGGGCAAGGAGGAGACAGGGATGCTCCAGCTGCACAGGACACCTGTACCCAGACGGATGCACATGGGGCTGGTTTTAACCCTCCTCCAGCCTTCCTCCTCCCTGGCTCTGCCATGGCCACCACCACCACACGCCTCTTCCCGAGTCTTCCATCCAGCAAAAACCTCTCCGGTTATTTATTTACCAGACAAAACACAGACTAACGGCGATTACGGCTCTGTAAAGGATAAACAACTGCTAGCAAGAACTGCACATTCCAAATGGTTTTATTCAATGTGTCTGACCCCCAACTACAGTATATACAATAATTGCCTCCACATGTCAAATCTGCATTGTGGTTCTTAAAAAATAATAATAATTTTTAAAACACATGCCACCAAAAAATGCCATATATTTTATCTATATCTAATGAAAGACATTGTACAAGCAATTTCCATTCTGTTGAGTTCCCTCACATATGCTGCTTTGAAACCACTTATAAAAAAAGACTTAGGCATTTTTACAGTGTTTTAAGCTGAGGACTGCATTGTAAACCTTGGCTCAAATTCTGCTGTGAATTTCAGATTTAGTAGGATCACAGTGTACATATACCAGGCCAAAATTTGCCCATTAATTAATCTAGCTTTCCTACAGTAAGTGGTACTGCTTCGCACAGAGATATACTGAGAAACAGGATAGTTAATTGACCTGCCAAAAATTGCTCAATCTAATGAAATAAAAAAGAAGCAACAGACCCTCAAAACTTTCCAATTCGTTCACGTCTGTAAGACTCTAGCTAGCAATATTGCTTGATGCTCACTCAAGGCTGAGGAAGAACATACTGTTCTTTAATTTGGTAAAAGATTTGACAAGCTGATATATCCCATGACCCTTACTGGCTAGTCATTAATTCAGACTGTTATACCACTGAAGTAGACTTCTCTGAACCACACTGCTTCTCTAACAGGACTTTCAGCACAGAAAACAATTATTTTGGACTGTATCTTTCACCTAATAACATGCTGTAATCAGTAATTTCAGTTTGCAGCCCTTGACATTTCAGTTACACATGTGTGTATGCGAAGAGGGAATGAAGTAATTTTTTACAATCTGTTGGTAACCGATATTGTAGTAAGCCTACAGCACTCACTACAAATCACATGAGAGTGAATTCAGTGGGGCTTTTTTTCTCTTTTACCTTTAATGCAGAGCCTCAAAACATAGCTAATAGGGATGGAACAAAGAACAAGCTAAAGACAATCACATGCCCTTCCCAGCAGCAGGGGCACAAAGGGCTCGGGGATGAGGAGCGAAGCTGAGTGTCACACGAGGACAAAGGCTTCGGGCACAGATAAGGACAGGGCTGGCTGCAAAGGGGAGAGCCTGGCCCCTGTGCTCAGCTGGCGTGTGTAGGGCTCGCATGCTACATACCCTGCACGCCGCAGAAATCAGGGATTAGGTTGGGCACTCAAAATCGGCGGACCCTTGTGGTGATTTGGGCTTTAATCTACAAGCTTTCCTTTTTTTTTCATGTATAAAATGGGAGTGATATAAGCCATTATCACTATTACTCGTGTGTGTTATCGTAGCTGCCAAGTTACACTCATGGATCAAGATTTGCTGTGCAAAGCACTGCACAAGCACAGCGGTCTTGAGTAGATACTTGCACCAGTGTCTGCAAGGAGGGAAGATATTTTAATTAAACAACAAAGAAAATGTCTAAAGAATGAACAGTTCCCTGCCAGATTTGGACACTGTTCTGCAAAAGCTGCATACTGAATGGCCAAGTCAAAAATCAACCCAAAGCAGTGGCCTATGTGCAGAAGCAGAAGCTGTGAGAAAAAGGTGGAAGTATATCAGGTCCTTAAAATCACATGGTAATTCACATGCACAAGAGGGAAGAGCAGGATACTGGCATTTTCTATTTGCGGAATGCTTGCCTTGGCAACACGAATGTGCATTTAACATAACTTCTTCATTCACTGGGAGAGCCCAGTGCTTGAAGGCTGCCGGAATGCTTCCAGCTCCTTTGCTGCTCCAAGAAAGCACAGGAGAGCGTGTGTCCAGGTAGGAGAACATACTGGGTGCTACCTGGGCTCGAGGCTCCTGGCCCAGGCGCTTGAAAGCGGTGAATGGGCACCTGCCTCCTAATGGCACCAGCAAAGCAGGCAGGAAAACTGGGGAAAAACCTCCCAAGTGGCTTCCGCTGTCGCTGGTGACCTGTGAGCCCTTTTGTCCTGGCGAGCACTTTTATCCTTAAGAACCACACTGCAAACGAGTGAATGGTTTCATGGCGCAAGAAAAGAAGAGAAAAGGAAAAAAGGCCTTATTTCCTGACCTGACAGAGCTGTCACTGCTGGCATTCGTGTTTTGGTTTTGCCATAACATGGGGAAATACAATCTGCAAAGCAAAGGCTTCCTTCAATATATAACATTTGTGCTTCAGAGCTTCAAAAACTCCATGTGGATTTCCCGAATCATCACAAAGGAGAGTTACTTCCAAGTGAAGACTTTCACTGGAATTGCACACAAAAAGAATTCTGTTGATCTAAGGCCTTTACAAAAAAAAAATATTAATTTGGAAACCAATTTCATCAGGCAATATCCTTCCACCTGCATTTCCACACACACACACGAAAAAAGATAAATAACACGCACCACTAACCATAACACGCCTGCACAAATATGCACCACATGCCTGGTTTTCATATTGGGCTGCAGCTTGTCATCAATTCCCAAAATAATTAACTTGCTGGAGGAATGGCTGGAGAAGAACAGTACTTCCTCCACCTGCTGGTGAGGAGGAAGAAATGATGTCCCGGCTCCGACGCAGAGAGAAGAGGAGGGGGAGCGGAGGCCCCCGGAGCTATTCCCCATCACCTCCCGCGTGCAGCCTGAGGACACGTCCCGAGGGAAGCTCCCTGCTTTCCCAGGGAGGAACATCGGTGCTGTGCACAGGCGGTCCCTGCACAGAAGCGCAGGCAGGGCTGGCTGCTTGGCCAGGGGTTCCCGTGAGCGTCAGGCGACATAAGCGAGCCCAATTTCAGAATAAAAAAGGCAGATAAAAAGACTGGAGATGCCTGCGTGTAATTTCGAGTTGCACTGCAAGGTGTGTTTGCTCCAGCGGGACCCCTCACTCACAGCAGCATCGAGCAGCGTCTCCCTTCCTAGTGGACCTTGCATGCGAGTGCAAGAGACGGCCAATATCCAGCCCTTCTTCAACATCCAGAGGGTCTCACACTGACCTGAGTGTAGCTGGATTTCTGGGCTAACGAATGCCGAATGCACAACGTGAGCAACAGATCAGTTCTTTGTTTTAACAGGGGCAAGATGACAAACGGAGAAAACACCCACAGAAATGTCGACACGAGTGCGACTTCACAGGCTCGCAATATCATCTCTTCATGCTTACACTTACTAACAGGTGCATTAATTTAAAATATCATAAGTTAGACAGCGTATGCTGAGCCAGTACTAATGAAGGAAATTTTGCTGGCAAAATGGGGCACCTCATCCATCATGTGCTGGGCATTATTTTAACTGCTTCGGGCAGTATGCAATACAGCCTGCAGTCACTGTGGTAACAAATACACAAATTCACCTACGTTGTTTCCAATAACAAACTAAATATATCATACAATCTACCCCGGAGCTTTACTGCAGGAAACTTTATGATCACATTTCAGCAAGATAAAAGCAAAGATAAAGAAACTATAACTGTTCAAATAAACATAACCTATTGATGAGTGCCAAGTATTACTTCCATTCCAGTCAAGAGAGATCTTGCTATTGATTTTTCAATGGCACAAGACTAAAGCATACATGTACCTCGGATTGAACTGTCTTCTCACCCTTTTATTTCATTAACTCAAATTTGCCAATTTCTGTTTCACGCTTGAGCTGTTTATTGTAGCCATACAGATGGCAGCAAATCCAAAGTTCATGTTTCCTATTAAAAGCCTGGCTAATCATGCAAATATCTCTGCAAAACGCAGTACGGCTAAAGAGATTGTCAGCGAACAAAAAACAGAGAGGCCAAATACGAGAATAACTTGGATGGGGCTGACTACTGGGAACACAGCGTTGCTTCCAAGGTTCAGGTTTGCAATCTGTTACCACGCAGCTTCAAAATATCTGTTTGCCGCTGAGCAAAGAGAAGGATGATTAGCTAAAGCAGTAGCAGAACGGGAGGCAAACAGGCTGGACTAGAGTGACCTTGGGACTCTCGCTACCTAGCTTCTGGTTTTAGGCAATTTGCATTGGAAGTCCTGGCAGGAGGCGCCGGCCGCTCTGCTCTCTCCGTGCATCCCCTGCTGGACACACTGCGGCATCCAGGCAGGCTTGATCATGCTGTGAATGCCGGCCACTAGTAGGAACAGAGGAGAAGAAAGGCAGGGGAAGGACAAAACGTGCAGGAAAACTCTGCCCCTCTCTGACCAGACTCCCTGTCAGGGCGCTCTGCTCACCGCCAGGAAGCAATTTGCCGGGAATGAATGTTTGCTGTAACAGTCAGGCAAGGAAACCATCAGAAAGCAAGAAGCGTTTTCTGCTCGCTTAGGTCTGGCTGGACTCCTGACAACTAGCTTTTATTCTGTAAACATACAAAATGCGGGTATTTTACACACACTCACAGATGTGAAAGTTCAAATAGAAACATTACACCCAAACTCAACTGCAGACCAGTTAATAATTATGAAGTGCCATATGCCAAGGGTTATATTACGACAATATAAAACTAACACCCCCGTAAGGATTTGTTTAGTTTCTACATACCAGTTGATAGAGTGGGTGTTACATTTTTATTGCACTTAAGATTCTGGGAGTATTTTGATTTTCACTCTCTCCAATGCCATGATGATATCAGCCACACAAACGCTGCTCAGACCCTATCATCTAAGCATCATTTGCTGTATAGCCTGACAGAAAACAAAATATGGAAAGACCAGAGATGTTGTTCACTTCGTGGAGGTATGTCTACACTACATCCTTAGATCTGAGCAAATCCTTCCCAAAACTGTATCTGTTCTAAACCACGGTCCATTTTTTCCCCTCAATTGATCAGATCTTTAAAAAAGGGTATTTTCAATATATTTGTTTATTTGCTAGATTATGTAATCCACCACCAAGTTACCTACCTGTAAAAGGATCCTTAGTATTATATAAATAATATAGCCTAGGAGCTTTTGTTAGCCTCAAACTGCAAAACAGCCAAGAGGGAAAACTTTAAAACTCATGCACTTGGAGTGAGCATGTGCAAAGATGTCCATCTCTGGTTTCCCTTTAGCCAGCCTCCAAATGAGCTAATAAACTGAAAGCATACATGATACGACTCTAAAACTTGGCTGAAACTCTCATTTTCACTGTCGACACAAAGATATTCAGTTGCAAAGTAAACGGCCCTGATTAAAGCCACTGTATCTCCGATTTCTTTTTCTGTTTTACAGTTGCTTCTCCCTCTTGGGTCATGCTCAGCTTGCAGAGAACACCAAAAAAAAAGAAAAAGAAAAAGAAAAAAGAAACAAAACCTGTAATGTCACTAGGGAAATGCCTCGCTTTTCTATGAGGTCTAGTGGAAAAAAATCAATTAGTCTACCTTGTATGAAAGGCTGTACTAAGAGCTCTTGAGAAAAGCATCTGTTTTCTCCAGGCAGCCTTTAAGGCAATCCCTGCCTCTCATTCGCTCGTCCTCTGTGAATGGTTACATATTTCAGTGAAGGAAAAATGACAATAACTCTGAGTAATGTGTACATTTCTTCAATCGCATTTTTGTGCTCGGCTGGAGCGCCGCGCGGCCGAGGAAACGCCGAGGCTGAGTTATGGCAGGGGGGAAGCATCTGTTTTCTCCAGGCAGCCTTTAAGGCAATCCCTGCCTCTCATTCGCTCGTCCTCTGTGAATGGTTACATATTTCAGTGAAGGAAAAATGACAATAACTCTGAGTAATGTGTACATTTCTTCAATCGCATTTTTGTGCTCGGCTGGAGCGCCGCGCGGCCGAGGAAACGCCGAGGCTGAGTTATGGCAGGGGGGGCTCGGGGCCGCTTTCATTCCCGAGCCGTAAAAACCAACGGGGCCGGGCTGCAGTCCCTGCAATTTTTTTAGGTGTCAGCAAAGTTCAGGTCACAAAAGCATGACTGCATGGCAGCGGTTCTTTAACCGGAGCACCAACCTCCAACACCCCGGCGGTGCCCTAGGAGCTGCTTGGGGCCGCTGGGCGCTGCGACAGGGCTCAGGAAAGCCTGGATTTCCAGGTGGGGGAGAAAGAGGATGAGCGGTGCGGTGCGCCCAGGGGAGGGAATAAAAACTAGGAGCCACCCTATGTTTCCAATAGCAATGATGTACCTCTTTTTTTTTTTTTCTCTCCTTTTTTTTTTTTTTAAAGAATGGTGTATAACCACAATACTTCCCCCCAAATAAACAAATGAATGAATTAATTAAACTGCTCTCCAGGGCTGGCACTCAAAGCACCGGCGCCCAAAGGGAGGCGCGTTCGGGTGCAGGTCAGAGGTGCGCCCGGCTCCGCAGGGCACCGGCTCGGGGATGCCTCCCCTCGGGACGCCCCGCACCGGCTTCGTTCTGCAACAAGCGTCACCAATAAATCACATCCTTATTATTCCTTAGGGGACAGCCCGCCTTACCACTCTGCCGGAAAACCTCTCGATGGCGCGCTTCACTTTGCCGTACGTGCCCTTGCCCAGCGTCTCCTGCAGCTCGTAGCGGTGCTTCAGGTTGTGCTTGTGGTGATGCCGCTTC
>NW_010586096.1:276279-295407 GCF_000705375.1 Tinamus guttatus
TTAGAAAACTCCTTGTTTTTTTTGTTTTTTTTTTTTTTGTTTTTTTTTTGTTTGTTTTTTTTTTCCTGGTAGCCCAACGGGCGAGGGCTTCCTGTAGGGTTTCCGTGTGGTTAGAGCTCATAGGAAAGCACGGGCGCACCCAGCCCCTGGCTGTGCTTGGCAGGCGGCGGGCGCTGTTGGCAGCTCCGGCAGCTTTTCCACCTGCAGGAAACCTCTCTGGGCCTGGATCCTGCTGCAATTTACCGTCCCGCAGCCCAGTGCCAAGATCCGGGGCTCTTGGGGCCCTCACCTCCACTTTCAGGAGCTTTGAAATGGAAATGACTGCCATTTTTTACACTTCTCTTCGTTTTCAAATAAGCTGGTTATTTCTCTTGCAAAAGCATCTTGAAAAGTTAAGCCAATGTGGGTATATAAACTATAATCAGGGTTAAAATGTATCAGATGTCACCAGTCCTTGTGTCCTGCTGGGGTAATATTCACGCAAGGGGTGCTCTGTGAGCTCAGCCAATATTTGACTGGTTGGCTCATGCTAAAGCTCAGCTTTGTCAGCTAAGTCGGAGCACTCAGGTGATGGGTTGGTACCCGATGCCACGAAGCGCGAGTCTCGTGTTCAACACCTCAAGCACGCTGGGCCCATGCATAAGGAAGTGAAGCATCTTAGTAAGGTTCCTTACTGAGATGCTGATCAGGAGCACACTGTTTCGAGGTTACAGCCCTAGCTCCTCTAACCTGATAAACTTGAAAACACGGGTTTCTCTGTAATTACTGTCGCTCTACCTTCATTTTAGGATCATCAGAATTGCCTGGCTGGCTCTAGCCAAAAATCTGTCTAGCGCAATATCCTCTTTCTGACAGAAGCCAGCACCGCGCTGGCCGTTTTTAGGGAAAAAAAAAAAAAAGGATCCCCTAGTGGTCAGAGGAGAAGTAATGTCTCCTGCATAAAGTTCTTGATCTTTGGGAGGCTTGAGCCCAGAGAAGTAAAATCTGACATTTTTTTTTTCACAGAGTGCATCACAAACTACTTATGACAAAATTAAAAAGAAAAAAGAGAAAAATACAGGAAACCTCGTTCTGTTATCAAACAAGAGGGAGAGCTGTGTCCTCCTACAAACCCATCCTTTGCTTTAATGATGGAAAGGACAGAGGTCCTGTGGCCTTCCCTTTGTAAGCAATCAGGCTACTTCAGTAGCTCTGAATTGTTTTAATACTCCAAAGCGCTACTGCATTCCCGCCAGCTGACATCAAATCGAGCAGTGCCTCAGCTACGTGAACAAAGAGAAGAGGTAGGGCTGGCCCTGCGCAGGGACTGTGCAGGGATGGGGTGAGGATGCAGCAGCACTGGGAGGCTGGAGGGAGCTAGAGGAGAGCTGAAGAGGTGACCTGGTCTGTCGGAAAAAGTGAAAAATTGCTCTGGCAGAGGGTTGCCTCAATGCAACTCAAACAGATTGGATGAGAGTCCCAGTCTTACAGAGTGCAAAGGTGAGGGCAGTCTGTTCAGATGACAGTTCATCAGGGGTCATAATGATCATCAGTTCTCCAGGGTCTGCACTACAACAGCAGCTCCACGATGGCTCGTCCTTGCAGAAGGCAGCAGGGAGGAGTGTCCAGCTACGTTCACCTCCAGCTCTCTGGAAGCTCCCTTTAGGCTAGCATTCAGAGTAGCCAAATCCAGGGCCTTTACACCTCTTAAATAGCTGGAAAGCAGTGGTCCCCATGAAGAAAAGAGTTTTCATTTGTGTTATAGTCATGAGCCTTACTAATATTCCAAGGAGGGTACTCTCTTTTAACTACCTGGAAGCATACACCATCAGTTACATAAGGAAATCGGTGAATCATTGTTACATATTGCAAAGGGACAGATTTAAAGCATAATACATTTCCAGAAGCTCCAAAATGAGAAATGCCATATTTAAAATGGCATAAGTATCAGCAACATGTAGTATTAAAGATAACTATTTTTCCCTTTAAATTTCCGCTGTCTCGCGTGAGAAGCCAAAGGGCATTAAGCAAATCAAATCTGCACATTAAAATGGGACACAGGAAACTTTATATACTCATATGTTGCAGCAATAGCAACAGGAAATGATGATAAATATAGAAGTACATGCAATTAAATGGAAATATTTCTTTTTAATTCTTAACATTCTGTCAGCTTTGCAATGAATATTATCCTTGTCACTGCCAGAATAATAACAGTAGAGAGAATAGTAAATCACATCCTTCACAATATGTATAAGAATACCAAGAGGAGAAAAGTCACAGAAGAAGGGAGAAAAAATGTTAGAATGGACATAGAAAATCTGAGATAATGCCCTTTTTGATTTCTTTAGACAATTTGCATCATCCTACTTGATCATGTCAATGTAAAGAATGCAGTATTTTGTCGTTTCTGAAATAAACACTTGGTAAGAATTTCTGTCCTCTGAGACTGTAGACACCACCAGGGAATTCTTCAATTCTGACATTATTTTTTTATGTAAATGCCTTTCCTTGTTCACAAGAAGGAATTGTCCTCCCATTGAAACCAGTAGATTTCCGGTAACCACCTTCAAATGAAATAGGATCAGGCTCTGATATGCAAGACAGTATTGGAGAATATTTTGCACCAAAGCTCAACAATATGCATGAGAATAACAACAACAACAACAACAACAAAGTCAATTATTTGGTTAGGCTTGGCTTCCCTAAGTCAGTATGTGTTGGAAAAGAATCTTGAATGACTGCAACATGTTAGGAATGTAAATTTGACATAAAACTCTGTACATTTTTAGGATTATTTTTTCCCATGTATTTTCAAAATTGTACGTATGTGACATAGAGACTCTCGGGATAAAAAAAAAAAGGCCACCCTGCTTTCAGTCAAATGTTTAAGCCTTCTCAGAAAATCTACAACATGCAGGACAATATATAAGATTGACAGAGCTGGTGCCAATTCCTTCCATGTATTTCAGCTGGAACAATTAATCACCAGATTGAAAAGCCATTTTCTACAAATACTTATTTCAAAAACTGCGGCCAGATACTTTTACATATATTGCAGCTCAGCTGCAAGGTGTTATTGTTTGAACATAAATAAAGTCTTTGTTTATAAGCACACTTGAGTGAAGTGTTAGAGACTATTATTGCTATCCCAAAGCTAGAACTGAGTGGCCTGTGGAGACTGGAATACGCTGTTGGCCCTGCAGCCTCTACAGAGCCTAGGAGAGAAAAAAGGAGGCTGCAATATTAAAGGGGTTCCTGGGTACAATGAACATTTTATTCTCTAAAGCCAATGTGCTGCTTTTAGGTTGCAGTCCTGCCTGTTGAGCTCTAGTCCACGCTGAGAGAAATGCATAGTCATTGTCTTGAAGACACTGGAGCGCTGCCCATGCTGGATGCTCAGGCTAAGTGCGGGCACAAGCCTTTTGCTGGGCCAGGCTGAAGTGCTCAGCTCATTAGGCAGGCAAAGATAAAGATTACATGATCGCAGGCAGGCGAAACAGGAGGACATCCTTGCCGCAGAACTTTCTCCTCTATTTAAGTGCGTACTAATAGAGAGCTTTTGGGTAGGATGAAGTGAAAGTATGTTAATGTGTTCCACTCAGTGATAGGGATTATCCTTTAAAAAGAGAGACGGCTGGCATCCGTCTGCTTCCTGCAGCAGGTATCTGCGTATCATCAGCTCTGACAGGTCGCATCCAGCCCTGGAAACCACACTCTTTATGAAAGTGATTTATAAAGATCGCAAGAGTCGTGCAAGTTCAGGATTATGAGCGTAATGCTGAGTTTCTCTGTCACGATCCATTAAAAAAATCCCTCTGTTCTAACTAGTAGTGTTTTGTAAGGTGTGTCTCAGCCAGGCGATCTTGTTCGCATACCGCTGACTTCATCGTGCTATTAAAACAGTGCTTAATCAAGTAATGAACCTCAAGGCCCAAGTCCAGGTCTTAGATCTCCAGCCACAGTCCAAATTCAGAGGGCGTAACTTCCATTTAAATTTGTGTATCTCCTCTGGTCTGTTGATTCCTTCTGTTCCTCTTGAGAGGTCAGTACAAAGGAAACAAACACTCAAGTGGAGCTAGGCCCTTTGAGTCTGAATCCTGGACCCATCACTGAGCTTTACAGGCAGTTAGAAAATGGAGGAATTGCCGTAATGTCTTTTGGGAGTAGGAGAGGACTCCAAAATTGCTGTGTGGAGTTCTTCTTAAAGGTGTTTATTAAGCTTCAATAGGAGGTGACTTCTACAGCCGTGAAACAGCCTTAAAAACTCTGTTTCCAAGCATCAGGTGTTTGCTCCAATGACTTTAACTGAGATTTTAGACAAAGACTTTAACATCTTTTTCTTTCTAGTATCAGTTACATCTTTATCTTATGACAGTGTTTTGCTGGAGAATCCCTTGCATAGAGAAAACCAATTATCAGCTGAATTTAGCTCCCCAGATCTGAAGCTTCACGTACATGTTTACCTAGGCGTGTGTGTTGGTGCCGGTGTGTGTACACACAAGCACATGCAGACATGATTTTGTCCATGTAAAACCTGCTTTTCTGTGCTCAGCAAGGCTGTGTGACACCTGAACACCTCACAGCTGTTGCTAAACTCAGGCATTCAATACCACTGTGTAGGGAGGAGACACCCACCCAAACTTCAGAAGAGAGAACACAAAAGTGTAGGGGCCAAAGCCCCTTTCTTCTACTGCAAAATGTAGGAGTTGATTTCCAGAAGGATAAAGCAAACACAAGTCCTTTGTTTTCTGTTGCTCTCGTATTTCTCATTCAACATAAATATTCTTTCAGGAAAACTCTGTGATGGCATAAATATTCTTTGTATTATATATATATATATGTGTATATATATATATGTATATATATGTATATATATATATATATATAAATATATATTTAATTAAATAAATAAGTCATACCATCCAAGCTACGAACCCTGCCCCTAGACATGAATCCTGTCAGGACGGGAGCCCGCATACGTCAGCAGGCTGTAATAAGGAAAACCAACATTGCAGCTTTCATCATGGCTAGAAGGGAGTTGCAGTGAGTTACAGCTGCTGGCTTGTATATCTCACCAATGGAAACCGCAACAAGAAGTGAAATAAGTAATTAAGTCACTCAGCACCGCGTTCCTCTCCTCTCATCACTTCCTTTTCTTGCCTTTGGTTGCCTCCCATCCGGCACCGCTGTTTTTCTGCCCTTATCCTGTGGCACAAAGAGGCTTCCTCGCGCTCAGCCTCAGCGCCTCAGGCCACGTGCGCACAACGGGGCCTGAGCGCTTCACGTTGTGCCCGCAGGCTGATCCCAGCTCTGGAACAGCTGCCACCGGCACCGCTTGCCCTGAAGCTAGCCCCTGCCACTGCTTTGCAATCGGACACTGACAGAAAGGCCCGTGTGGTTCAAAGCAGCAATCGCCTTCACCACAGCTTTCGGCATGGCTGCCCCAGGCCGTGGCGGGCGCATGGGGACAGCGTTTGGCAGGGCCTGCGGGCGGCTGCGGAAGCGGGTGGAGTTGTGTGGTTGGGCTTGGGGCTCGGGGGCAGCGGAGGGGACGAAGGACAAGGGCGAATGCAGGGCTGCTGTGACACCAGCCGGCACGGGGCATCCTGCTGGGGCGTCCCCAGAGCTGTGCCCCGCAGGAGCCTTCGCTCCGAGACGCCTGCACGGGAGCCCGCGGGGGAAGTGTGAACTTGCGCCGTTTTGATCCCTTCATCCTGCATGACTCACGGATGAGGCAGGGCAGATAGGTCCCTGTAGGACTCCGGGATTTCCTGCCCCGTCCGATCGCAGCAGAGCTGCCTCCTCGCCTCGCCTGCGGTTTTTGCGGGGTGGTCGGTGCGCTGGTGCCTGTGCTGAACAAAGCCACATGGATATTTTGCTCAAGATGTTTGCTTTCATGCTGAGGTCTGGGGAGCTGAGTCGAGGCTGCATAATTATTTTCATGCAGCAATTAGATGTGTACTCCTTAAAAAAAATGAGGAAAGCATATTTTAGTAATATAGAGGGTAAAAACCACTTTTTTTTTTCTTATGCATATCTTTCTTAGAATAAGAAGCTTTAACACACATCTTACACTAAAACTCATGTCGGATGTAACATCACTCAGTTACTGGATGTTAATGCCTTTGGATGCACTCATCTCGGCTGGCTTTTCTAAGATACTAATCCCAAATATCTGCTGCTCAGTGACAATGACAGCAAATCTTGCCCCGTCACAGCAAACTGACCACATGAAACGCAGAAAATAGCCCTGACACCTCTTCAAAGAGAACAGCATTCAGTATGTTCAGTCGGTAACTTGCATCACTTGCCTGTGTTCAGCCCTGGCTCCGTGACCGGGATGTGTGGTTCAAGAGTAGAGGTGAAAAGAGCATTAAATATCTGTTGCTCCTGCTAGGAGATAAATGTGTATGGAGGAAAGCACAGAGCGGCTCTATTGCCTCTTCCTCATATACTCTGCAAGCTGGTGAGCAAACTCCTTTGCTCAGTAGAACAGCAGCAGCAAGGCTTGAACTGTCACTTCCCAAACAGCTGCTTTTTTTTTTTTCCCCTGCTTGGGATATTTCTGGGAATGGTGGAGGACTCCACCCCTTGCCACGGGCTCTGTTCTAGGGACGCAGCCCAGCTCTGAGAAATCGTCCCTCACTCCCCACTGCCCTCAAAATTCCCACTGAAATATTGGAATTCAGCACAGTATGTATCATGGCTCTGCTTCATAGCTGTAACTCGGCCTGCATTTTTTCTGCGCTGATCATTAGTTCCTCAAAGTCAAAACAATACCAAATTAGAAGCTGCATTCAGCACAGAGGCTGCCAGCTTCCTTTTGTTTACTTTTTCATTTGTCTGCAACCACTTCCTGGCTTTAGAAAATAGCGTTGTCTATGACTTGTAAATAAAATTAGGTCACATAATAAAACCTTTTAATGGCAACATAATCATTTTATGCCAAGATGTAAACAGAATATTATGACTTTAGGATATGTAGCAATGATGGAAAATGCATTGCACAGGAAAAGGACACACTCAGAAATATGGGGTAGCAAACTACAAAAAGCAGTTGAATGGCAATTGGATCTGTTCATGTATCGATGCCAAAGAATCAAATATAATCATCTATTAGATCTTTTTTAAAGTCCTGTCTGTTGTGCACATTGTGTAGCAGAAAGAACCCATTAAATCAATAGCGAATTAGCTAAATGACAAACATGATCAAAGACATATTATGCATGAAAAATTCATTTCCCTGGCCAGGGAATTGCAAGGGGGGAAGACTCCATGGCTCGCTGGGTTTTCTTTGTGCTTCTGCTGCTGTATAAAGGGAATGAGGAGCCTGTGAGTCCTCACAGCGGATGGAAGGGGAAGGGGGTGCTGGCGCCTGCGCAACGCGGCGCGGCAGCCCCTCTGACCCCAGCACCATCCTCGTGGCCATGCTCACCACGGGCAGCACCACAGGCTGCCAGGCCTGGGGTTGCTGTAGGGACAGCGAGGAGAGGCTGAGGCGAGCAATGTTCACAGTGTTGAGACAACATTGGGCCATTTTCGTCGGAAAGAAGGTGAGCTGGTCCACACGACAGCCACCCCTGGGCTTCTGCAGCCTGCACTGAGGCCGCTCGTGGCACTCTTGCCTCAGCAGCCCTGCAGAGGCAGTGCCGGGAGTGAACCCTGCAGAGAAAATGCAGCCGTGACCCGTCAGGGAGAAGGAAGGTAGCGTATCCCTGCAGCCAGTTACCCCCGCCAACGCTCGGCCTCTACTGCTCTGGTAATGCCCAGCACAGGAAAGCGCTGCCTGCCCAGCAAAGCCTCGCAAACCCGGTGAGGCTCCTCCCTGTCTTCTCCGGGCAATGGTGAATCAGAAAGCCTGGCCCAGTGCCTAAAACCGCTCCTTATCTCTCTTACAGAACTGGAATACTCTTTCCTGCCTCCCAAGAATTATACAAAGATAAATCTTCTCAGATCTGCAGAATGCTTTGCTGACATTAATTGTGTTATAAGAATGAAACAGATATATTTTTAATGGGACAGGGCACTCATTTCTAAAGAATGCTTCTGAGGGTCTGTTACCGAACGGAAAAAAGTTTTCAATTCTACTAAGAGAAGCGATGTGACCTCTGCCTGTTTCCCGTTACTTTAGCAAGGTCAAATACTTCTCACTTTAGCTTAGCTTGTGCTAATCACCAGAAGTGCTCCACACGCAGCAGCCTGAGCCCACAAAGATGACACCAGGTAGCCTGCTTAGAGTCAACCCGATGCTACTGCAAAACCACTGGAAATTATTAACTGTCTCTCTGCACTTGTCCACTATCACCATAATGTTGTCCAAAGTCGTCTGCCTGATCCCACCACGCTTCTCCTCCCCAGCACCACTATGACTTGCCCAAGACAGATGTGGCAGGTCTCTTGTATTCATCTCCCCCTTCAGACCTAGTCACAAAGCTGCAGAACAGAACACTGCTACACCAGGGCTTTTGCCGACTTTTCAGCCTTGCTTGACAAAAAGGAGGGGGTTGTTTGGGACTCCCTTCTCCCCACTCACCTTGACCCCATGGTCAGGTGCCCAGACTGTGCCTGGGGTCCCCTGAGGGGCCCAACTCTCACTGTCTCCAGACAAAGTGTCATGGAAAGTGCTGTTATTTAAATACATGAGCTTTTAGGGGATGCGCCTTCACCCCGCTCCAGTTTTCAGTATGATCCACAGTCTGAGGTTGTGACTTTACACACGTTTCAGAGGATGAAAATGACAGATGCATTTCTAAGTTTTCCACCTGACCATCACAAAGAGAACATTCATATGAGAGAAGAGAAAGAGAAAAAGGCCAAAAGACGCTTCTTGCCACAGCTTTTATCTAGTGCGATTTGTGGCTGTCCTTCATGAAAGACGCCTGCTTTGCTCTGGAAAGGGAAGCAGACCCTTTCTGTAGCACCACCAAGTGGCTGAGTATCTGTAGAAAAATCTGTCAGCAAAAGCCAAAGCATGCAGCTGTGCTTCTCAGCAACACTTGCCAACTGCTTCATAGCATTTGAAGTGGTAAATCTTATTCTCAGCGTGCAAGCCTGGATGTGAATTGAGATTAGCTTCACTGAAGCCAGTCAGCGTGTAGGCGAGGACAGTATCAGACATGCTGAACTCCAAGCTGCAGGAAGGAGCCTGACAAAACTTTTATGCTTATTCACTGTTATCATGGGTGAAATGAGGTTTCCAGTTGCGAATCAAGACCTTGCTGCATTAGGACTGCTACAGGCACGAAGTGAAAGCCAGGACTATGCAATTTTTTGACAGCTTCTCAGCTGTCATGTCCCCCTTTAATTGCTGCATTCATTAGCTGTAGTTATCATTAGGTCTCAACAAGTATTTGCATCTTAGCCAAAAGGGAGGGCCCTGATACCTGTGTCCATCGCAACAAGTAGTGGCATTTTATACTGCAGTGTTAGCCCAGTTCTGCCTCCAAAAATACAAAAAAAAAAAAAACCAAAGGCTTCTCTTCTGTACTAATAAGCATTCCCAAGCTTAATAAAGCTTAAAAAAGCAGATGCTGGATGGACAGTCTTTTTTCGCCTGCCTACAAACAGGCAACACAGTTGGAGACTCTTGAGGAGCTGCAGTCTGGAAATGCCACAGAGGATCCCATTCTCCTGATAACAGGATTTTGGAAGCACATTTTTTGGCACATCAAGAAAAGCTCAAAGAAGCCTTTTCAGTATAAGGTAAAGCTTTGCAGATTGACTTTTCAAGAAAAACAGCCACCACTGGTATGGTTGTTGGACTCGGATCCTCCAATTCTGGGGAGTGCCAGCATCCTGCAGAAGTATAAACAAATATTTTTATTTAAAAGAGAAGCACCAGCAGACCAACACTTTTCACAAGCAGACTTGTGATTTTCAGACAACATAGTTTTCAAGGAGATGACTGTGCGTGGCCACCACTGCATTTGAAGAGAGCAGTGCATATTCAGCACTCCTGAAAATAAGGCAGGATTTACCGTGTGGCAAAGTAGATAAACTGGCATGGCCGTGTCTAGTTTTCGAGGGATAATTATAACCGGTAATAACTACATGTGTGTGTGTCCTTACTGGAAACAGCAATAAGCATACATATCAGTGTATGTGTATATAAATGTACATATACATATGTACACCTAGGTATATGTATGTAAAAACTTAGTATCTACCTGTTTCTATGTACACATGCAAGCTCACTGTGCTAAAATGGCTATTCTAGAAATTCTGTCAGTATTAAATATCACTATTAAACATCCTTTTATGTTTATTTTGATGTTTGAGGCCCCACAAGTAATAGCAAAGGAGAAGATGTCAAGAAGCTGGAATAATTTTCACTGATAGCTCTAAAAAATGCAATCACAACTGTGATCATCATTCTATTCAAACCAAAGTAAAGCTGCCTGTTTTGACACAAAGTTGGGCACCCCACAGTAGCTCTGGCCATCTGCAAGTGTTCTATATTTAAAATGGAAAAAGGCCTTAGGGGAAAGTGAACCAAATTCACCATGGGTACAAACAGACATGGCTCCTTTGAGGTCTGTGGAATGTATTCACTTATACCCGTAATGGATTTAATCCACAGACCTTTGTTCTGTAGAAGACCTCATTTCTCTTTGTGTTTATGCCAGTGTAGGTCCATTTTTGATAGAAATGATTCTGATTTATACCCATGTCGGTCACAGGGAAGTTTTTCTTTTCAGCACAGATGCTAGCTAGCACTCAGAGTCTATGTTTTTTTTCTGTCTTTTTTTTTTTCTACAGGTGAATCTCTTTTGATTTTTATGCATTCGGGATTACTGAGTCTCATTGAAAAGGCAGTCAGGCCTTCAGTGCCCCGATCCAATCCCTTCTCCTTGGAGTGGATGTTTTCCTCTAGCACATATCCTATTCCTGGTATTGAGGATAGCTCCGTGGCCTTCTCCCTGCTGCTGCAAGCCATCAGGGTTGCATGCTTTGGAGTTCATCACTGCTGCTTGTTAACTGTCCAAAGGCTGGAGACCAGAGGGTCATGCTCCACGTGCACAGGACAGCCCTTCTCCTCAAAGGTTGGCCAGTTTTCCCTGGAGAAATAGCTTGCGCTTAATAGCATAGACCTTGTCAATGGAACTAGGTGGCAAATGACAAAATGACATAACGGTTTAATAGAATAGTAGTGTGCAAACAATAGGCAGCATTGGGGAGCATCAGCACCCATCAAAACGGCATAAGATCTAGTGGTCCAGAGAGCAGACCAGAATGGAGATAGTCTTCTCTGCATGCAGTGCAGGAGGCAAAAGCAAACATGTATCTATCTTTCGCCTCCTTCATTAGCACACTTTTCCTCTTAAACTTTCATTGAATTCCACGAAAAGCAAATTCCAATTTCCTTAAGGAGCCAAGCTTGCTTACTGAAAATCAGCCACAGATTAGGTAGACCAATTTGAATTAGACATGGCACTAAAAAGGGAGGAGGGCAGAACAGGCTACCCAAGCATCATGCCAAGGGTGCGGTGAGGACCGTTAAAGTGCAGGCCGCCTTCTTTAAATGCCTGTCCTCTCGTGAACTGATGTCATTTCCCCAGATAGCTCCAGCATTAGCCCTCTCGACAGTTGAAAAACGAGTCCCCGAGGAGGCTGAATTAAAGACCTCCGTACAAAAGCGCGGGGCCCTGACCCCTTGCAGCTGTGCCGGGGCTAATCCGGCCTCATTGTGCGGCGCGGTGCCGCGGGGCCAGCGCGGAGCGGGAGGGCAGGCGGGGAGGCGAGGGGCTCACGGCCGCGCGCCGGCCCATTCAGGGACACCTGGCGTCCCGCCTCCGCCTCACGCTTGGCCGCGTCCCGCTCCCAGCGCGCGGAAAAGCGGCGGCTCCCCTGGGAGAGCCCAGCGGCGCGGGGCCCGCAGAGGGCGGCGGGAAACCCACAGCTGCCCACCGAGAGGCTTTCCCTGTCAGGGGTGATTAGGGAGGAATTCAGAGGAGAGACCCAAGCAAGGCGCCTGCGCTGCTTTGTCACTTCCACTTACGTGTCTGGAAGGAGGCGTTTGCACATGTTTTGCTCCTTTTGCAAAATCGCTCAGGCCCCTCTTTAGCCAGCATGGACTGGCCTAGCGCCCCTGAGCCAGCTGAACCCCTGAGCTGTACGAGAGGTAGCTGATTGACCACACTCAGACCACGTACAGCCCAGAGCGCCCATTAGCGTCACAATGATGGTGAGGCCCGTGTTATGGCTCTTATGGCCTCCGTGAAGTCACAACGAGGGTAAATCTGAACTGACAAGGGCCAGCCTTTCTTCCCAGTTGTCCCGGAGAGAACCTGGAATAGCTTTATTAGCCCCTAAGGAGTTATTCTGGATTTACACAGGCGTAAGTGAGAGCAGAATCTGGCACTGAGTTTAAAGAAGCCAGAGAGATTTATGTAAAACTGGAACAGTGGCAGCCAGCACGTCTAGGCTATATAGTCCCAAGTTTTGAAGTGAAAAGAAGCATAAAGCCAACAGAAAGCTTTTGAGGCTACTAAATATATTTTATTCTTGAATCCTCTGTGAAAGCAATCAGTCCTTGGCCTTGTAAAAATAGATGCAACAGGTGTTAGTTTGAAGACTCTTCTGCCTCAGGCTAAGGGCACTAACGAGAAGTTTATGGTCAGAGAAACCGGGATTACAGCGGCACAGTTCTGCTCCACTACATCAGCAGCCACCTGGAGCAACACTGATGACCAAGGGAATTTATATCTACATTTTGAAAGCTTAGCGTGACTGATCATCATTCATATTATTGCTGTCTAAATAGCTTCCTGCTGTAGCCCCACATATTTCACTGGTGGCTGCTCCTTCTGATCTGTTAACCCAGCTCACTCCTTTCAAGGAGTGAAGATGAGGAGGAGTGTTCTTATCTGATTTTTTCTCGCTTTCTTTCTTTACTCTGATGTGTTTCCTGTGTTTGCTCTTTGAGCACATTTACCAAATCACAGCCCTGTAAGACAGCCAAAGGCAAATTGCCTCCAAGGGACTGGCACCAGCCAAACTACAGCACGAGTTTTTGTATATGGGGCAAACAGCAAGATATGGAGCAGAGAGTGGGTTTTCAAAGCTGCCCAGGGGAACTGGGACTGAATCCCAAGAGCGCTGCAGCGAGGCTTGGCAACCTGGCTTTTCCTCACTGCCTTTGAACAAATCCCAGCCCAAAGCTGGGTTCTAACTCTAGCACAAAGCAGGATGTGCTGTTACTCCCTCAGGGCAGCACAAGTGCTGTGTATTGCTATTGCAGTAGCTGAGCTGGAAGCTATAGAAGAATCCCCCAGGCACAACCTATGTAAGGGTGTAAGGAAATACAAGGAGTGTCTTGGAACAGTCTAAAGATATTCTCAAACAGAATCTAGCAGTCTGTCCAAGTCTGTGAAGGCAAACCAACCAACAAGCAAATTGCAATACATCTCTGTATTTGGAAAAATCTATGCATGTTCAGAAGTGGTCAGTGTTTTTTTTTCAAAGATTCACACACACTTTAGGAAGGGGTATGTGAATTAGGCATGCAACTTCTTCCACCATGGAAAACCAGGTGAACAGCCCCTCGCCTTCCTCATCAATGCTTGGGCTAGCAAATGGGCAATTCTGTTCTGCTTGGAGAATACTAAGAGATTTAGAGGCAGCTAATTGACATGTTGTTTAGCCCAGGGATGGGCACTCCCAGGCCTGTTATCCACAAGATCTTAAGCAATGTGAGGTCTTGACTGATTATGGGATCGTTCAGACTTTAAAGTACATTTACACTGCCAGAGTGATGGGGAAGGACTCTAATGTCTCCACTAACCAAGGTGCAGAATTAAGGGCTTTAACAATACATGTCATCCAAAGGAGTCTGCAGGCCACTTTTGCTCTCTGCTGAAGGGCCAAAAAAAATGCACCGTTCATGTTGAAGCTCTACATGCTGCTGCATGCAGCTCCGGGAAGGTCCCCCATATAACTGCGTACTCAAATTTAGACATGTCATTTAAATATGACAGTAGACATATTTAGATCTCTGTAAGAAAGTACATTTTCCTCTTGCTTGTTGGTATGCAAGTTTATTTGGTAGAAAACAAACCTGCTTTAAGGAGGTTTATTTCTGTCCATGAAAACAGTAGTTCAAAACAGAGTTGAAATGATTTGAAATAAAGTATATCTCTGTAACAAACAGTTCAGCTGTAAGGAACAGGAGGAGGTTGGGAAAAAAAAAAGAGACAGATCCTACAACTAATTAACCAACAGTTAATACAAAGTGGAGAGGATTGATATTAAAGGAAATATTTATTTTGAATAAGCTTCCATGTAGAATCTGCGCAGGTATCTGCCAATGCACCCAACCACTTTCCTTGGGGAAAAGTAGGCTCAAAAGTACTGACAGTTCTGATAATTTATCAGAAATGTGCATATAAGGACTAAGATCAAAATGTACAAAAATATTTCAGCCTTGTTCTAAATGTTGCCATTATGATTGAAAAAAAGAATAATTGGTGATCTTGAGTTCCTCGCTGCACCTAGGATTTTTCTCCAAAGGAAATTTTCCTTAACTACAAAGACTCACTAAATCTTCCGTTACTGGGAGCAATGTGGAGAAAGGGGTTTTCCTGCAGTAAAAACCTTTTCAACGAGTGCATTGGTGAGGAATGCCCATGACTTAAATAGGGTAACTAACAGGCTGGAACCGAGGGAGATGGAGCAAGACAGCATTAAAAAAAAAAAAAAAGGGGAAAATAAATAAGGTCAATAGCAAACATATGTGTAAAAGCATACATCAAGAGAAAGCAAACACAGAGAGAATGGCGAGGATCCCGTGGCAGTGACCAGTGGCAAGTTGTCATGCCCAGAGCCACAGACTGAGCTCTGCCACATTTATTGCTCCTTGGAAGTCATTTTTCATGTCAAGGAGCAATACTTGTCCTGCATAAATGAAACAGTGAAACAGCAGCAGAGGGTAACTGATAGCCTCATAAAACAGAAGTATCATCTATTGACTCAAGATTTTCAATTTTAGTGGAGAACTCCTCTTTCAAATCAGGTTGCATGGATCAAATGATCAAACTGTATGAATCAGGTGCAGGTAGCCAGCCCTAGCCGCAATCCTGAGACAGATTTGTCTCGCAGGTCAGGTCCAGGGAACGTTGAAATCAGGGCTCTCTTAAGACACCTGGCAGCTTCCAATGCTTCAGACAAAAGCACTAACTTCCACTTGCTACAATACATCTTTTCTCACTTTGATTTCATACACAAGGATTTAGCAAATGCGACCAGTTGAAAAAGCAGCTCTGTTACTGAATTAATTTTTAGAGGCAAAGCATAAATATGAAAGAGCAAACCTAAGGAAAATGAAAAGCTGTGTGAACAAAAGTAAATCAGGAAATGAACAAAGGATAATTTAACAGAACCTGGCCATAGTTTAGGGATTTTCTTCCAGCAGTTGGCAGTTTGGGGACAGACCTCCACATGGGAGAGCGCTGCGTTACTCAGCTGTGTACAGCAGGCAGTCGGCCTGCGCACTGCAAGGTGCAGGAGCAGGTTCAACAGCACACGCTCCTCTTCCAAAGCTGCTCACAGAGCCTCTGCTTCAACATCCCCCTCACAAGTGAAAGAACAAATGAGTGAAACCTCAGTGATCTCTGCAGATTTTGGTGTGTTTTCAGATTCCAGAAAGTTCAAACGTGATTTCTCTCTCACCTTATGGAGCCGCCAACACTTCTGGAGCACTTACCTGCAGTGCTTGAAGTCCTTGATGCCTTTTACACGACCTGAACCGAATACTATTGAGGGTTATACTTAACAAATAATACTGCGATTCCACTACCTATTGTCAGCTACATTATAAGTACTCCCTGTCCATATTGAAAGAATGGATAGAAGAAATAAAACATTCTTTTCCTTGAGAGAAGTTACATTCTTTGCCCTGAGAGAAATTAGTAACTGGCAGAGCTCACAAAACAAAGGAAAACACGTAGTGAGGCAGGGGACAGGAAAGGAGGGATGTCTATTCTATTTTGTTCTTACAGACTTTGCTCTGTAATTGAATTCGCCACCCTCCCCTATCCCATTGCCACATGTAACTCACCCAGTGACTATGGAAGTCAACAGGGAGGGATCCATCGACATCCTTGGGCCTCGGCTCATATCCCATAAAGGGGGTGTCCAGTGACTATGGAAGGCAACAGGGAGGGATCCATCGACATCCTCGGCTCATATCCCATAAAGGGGGTGATTCCACGGAGGGCAGGGAGAGGAGCCTGCAAAAACACCTAGGAGTTAACATCAAAGTTAACATTAAAAATGCTAACATTATAAAAATGTAACAGGTGCAGCAGCTGCCTCCAGTCACCTGGAGTACACGAGCTCCCTTTGCTGTGTGTCCCTTGCCTTTAACACACTTCATCTTCAGCCCTCTGCTCTTCTGGGTGGAATAGTTGCTCTGGGGAGATGGTCTCTTCTTACATAACTGTGAAACAGATGGAGGGAAAAATGGCACAAGGGGTGAATGACACCTGCACCCTCGTTTCATACAGCTCCACAGCTACACTTTTTTCCCCATGCCGTTACAGGATAGCCCGAAAGTGAGCGTGTGTTAGCACATGGCACTCTAAAAGCTTTAAGATGTACAGGGCTTTTTCCCCTCTTGCCATCAACGTGGTGCTGGGAAGGCCCTAACATTCTTCTGGGATGCTGTAATGCAGTTTGATCCCTGGATGTGTTCAAATACAGAAGTATTTTTCATGGGTCTAAGAAGTTATTATCGCCTCCGTTAATTATCTCTGAGGAGCCAGCTAGTGTTAATTATCCTTCCATCAATCTCATGTTCACAAAAGCTTAATAGGGCCATTTTTAGAATTACAAATATCTCCTTCCTGAATGGAGAAACAGTTCCTTTTCCTTGCATAACTTACTGTTGGATGTTAAACACATTAGACAGAACTGAACCAGCCTAAAAATGTGTAATGTTAATGAAATTGTTAGGAACAGCACCACTTTTGCACTTGAACTTATGGTGTTAGAAACAGTGTGGGGAAAAGGAAAAAAAATGTTGCTTGGAGGCCCCACTTAGAGTCCAAATGCACCCTTGGTTTGGTTATTTGGTGGCCAGAGCTTTCCAGATGCCTAAGTAAGTCTCGCCCAGCCTCTGCTGTAAGAGAGGTTGAACCTTTTGGATACTTGCAACCATTTGGGCAGCAACACCTGGCAACATGCCCTGAGGCCTACTCTGCTTCCCCGAGACCATGTACCATGTCTGTCCTGTGTCCTCCACTTGGAGGAAGTTCTTCTGTTGCTGTGTCTAGACCCTGAGAAGGAGCCTTGAGAAACAGGCGGCTCAGGGTGGGCAGGTCTGCTGGCTGCTAGCTGTCCTGGTAAGCGGCCCTTATGGCCTCACGGGAGAGGAGAGCATTTCTGGAGCTTTAGGTATTGGGGATGACTCCTGGGCATACCAGGTGCTTTCTGTGTGGCTTTGGACAAAGTGCTTTGACCTTGACTTCCTACCAGGAGAGGAAATGGGAGTGTAGCTATTGACTTTGGTGGGCTCTGGATCAGAACCTTTGCCTCTCCATAACTTTTAAGTTTCCCATCTGTACGTATCAGTAAGGAATCATAGAGGAGTTGGCTGGAAATTTTCTTTTAGGACCTCCTTGTTTTCCATTCACACACTTTGAGCATGCTGCTGAGAGGGCCTGAACAAGTCTTCCCAGATTCCAGCTCTGATGGAGCCTCCTGTGCTCCCGGTGCTCCTTGCAGGTTGGGGTGCGTTCCCTTTTGCAGAAAGCTTTGAGTTCCTGAGGTGGCGGAAGTATTTTTTTTAAGCCAAAATTGAAATAGCCAAAACATACTCTGTGAAGCAATTACTTTTCTCCTCACTGGGCTATTTCCTCCTTACCTGCTACTGGCAATTCTGTCATCTCATTGATTTAGATAATGTCTCTTGCAGTGCTCTCTCTCTCAGAATGTATCTGAGATATCTCACTATCTCAAATTTCCCAAAAATTTGCTTGTGGCTTCAAATTATTTCTGTAAAACAAATAATATTAAAACACCATATTCTGCATCCCGTCTGACAAATGTATTTATAGGGAGGCTTGGTGAAAAGGGAAAAAGCTGGGGGGAACATTATTAGAACTTCATTTGAAAGTCAGAGCTCTAAAAATCCTTTTTGAAAGAGAGTTTCAAGGTAATCCAGACTCCTTCTCTGCTTGTTATGTTTTCCATCCTTACTCATAGCTGCAGGACTCCATCCCAACCCCAACCTAAGCAGTATTGACAGGAAAGGATTATCCACAGGAATTTGACATATTTACATCTAGAGAGTGCCAAAGGAAAATCTTTCTGAGTGGAACAAAGACGACCTTATTTGAACTAGTTTCTTCCTCTAGAATTATGGATGGGCATCAGGGTGGGGCACAGGGCTAACTGGATAATAAATATTTCATCTAAGCTGATTTTTCTAAATGGGGTAGCTAGTAAAATGAGAGAAAAAAAAACTTTCTTTGGCTTTTAATTCTGTTTTTTTATTTATTTATTTCTAGGTTATTTCATGGTGAAATAAGAATCTCTGGAGAAAAGATTCGTTCTCCAATGCTAAGTTGAGCATCCAGACAACATCACCTTGGGAGGGTTTCTGAGATGTAATATTTGTATATCCTATCAAGCCAGGGAACACCTGCTCCATACACTCCAATTGCAAGAAAGCAGAGTTCAGGGATCTCTCTCTTAGATATAGCAAGCTTCAGCTGTGACACTGTGTTATACATTTTTACTGATTCTGAATAACTCTGGGTTTTAGTATCTGTTTAGGAAACACCAAACTCTTTCCTTATAAAGAGACTTCTGATTTTTCTGTCTCAGGTGTGACGCACCTGGTAAGGTGTATCATGCTGCAGCTTGCAAAACATTTCATGCTAAGAGATTCTAGCGAGCAAACATTCTTTAGGATTTGCTGCGTGAGCAAGCAGAAAACACACTTTGGTGTCCAAGGCAGAATTCCTCTTGGAGTATCTGTGATGTTGCTGTTAGGGACTCAGATAATGTAACTCCCTGTGTCCTGCAGAGTGAAAGGAAAGGAAGGGAGAGCCATGAAAGGGAAGGAACTGAAGGGGTAGGCTTGTTGTGGGTCCCCCCATAAAAATGGATAGGTGGATAGAAGGGAAGGGAAAAATAAAAACGAAA
>NW_010586097.1:10862-32855 GCF_000705375.1 Tinamus guttatus
AATTTCTTAACAGTGAGGGTGACAGAGCGCTGGAACAGGCTGCCCAGAGAGGTTGTGGAGTCTCCTTCTCTGGAGATCTTCAAAACCCGCTTGGATGCAGTCCTGTGCCACGTGCTCTAGGTGACCCTGTGTGTGCAGGGGGGTTGGACTAGATGACCTCTAGAGGTCCCTTCCAACCTTAAGCATTCTATGATTCTAAGTGGTTTCTAACAGAAAAGGAAGAGCTACAGTAATGGTTTCTCCAAGTTACCTTTAGACTTGACTTGCAAAAATATTAACATTTGTAAGGAATCATATTTTCTTTTATAGATCTCGTTCTGGAAAAAATACTCCTAAATCATATGAGTAGTCTTATTCACAATTTATAAGCAAAATTTAGCCTGCTTAAAAGGTTGTAATCCAAGGTTTGATAAAGTGTGGAGTGAATTTTCTGGGCAGCAAATCATAGCCTTACATAAATATATTCACTTTTGTGAATGTTTGCAAATGAAAATCATAAACAGAGGCTTTGTTGAAAACCATATTTGTATCAATACTGGTAGTGACTACACTGGGCCCATTTTTTTTGATAGACTTTGCCAGTCTTCTGCTCTACCTCAGCATCTCTGTCAAAAGCCCATTGTTATTAACGGAGAGTGACCTCCTCCAGTTCTAAGGGAATCCTGTATTTCATAGTATGTTATGCCATACAGCAATCCACTTCTCCATAGTTATGTCTATGGGAAAGAAGGAAGGGGAACACCTTGTTTTCTAGACTTATCTTGATTATATGAATTGTAGTTAGTGCTATAACTCTTATGATTTTGCTTCTCACGATCTCTAGTAAACAAGTATTTTGTTTTTATTAGTAACTGATCTTCTTCCCATCCTGAATTTTAAGTAAAAGAAATGTAACTGGAAAACAATAATGTATATGTATATAAATATATATATATATATAGTAATATTATATACTACTAGGATAAAAAAGCCTATTTTTCCATAGCGGAAGACAGCTGTATTGGATTTTTTTTTTCAGTCACATCCTAGCCCTAAGTGTTTTCAGGACTAGATAAATAGTCCTGATAAATAAATAAATAGATAAACATTTTTGGTACTCCACATATGAATTAATTTACCATATTACAAACAACTTTTGGTGCTATAAATTAACTCAATTTTGGTTCTTCTTGAAAATGACCATTATCGGCTGGAAAAGCTCCTTTTCGTAAGCTACTTTTCCTATGGTTTGTTAGTAAACGACATGACAATAAGGAGCCAATGGGAGAAGACAAACCAGTTCTGATTTTGGTTCCAATTCACGCAGGTTTTTGTTCACACACCTTTTAGAGAACAAATAATGCTGTTTTTTTGTGCCTACTGCAGGCTATGTGAGATTAATTGGCTTGTGCTCCCCCTGCTTCTGAGCAGAGAATGAAAGAGTATCACAGTAATGAAACTGCAAGCCGACTCTGAAGAAGAGATTCTTGCAGGTACATATAGACATGACAGCAAAAAAAAAAGGAAGACAGAAAGTGCAATGGATAATGCGTTTCCCAGTTTGGAAGGCATGGAGTGCATTTCAGGTCACAGAAAAAGCAGTGGCATTAGTACCCAGTGCTGAAAATCAATCTATCAGGCTCCTTGAGCAGCTGTCTGTTTTCAGTCTTGCCCTGCAATACACAGATCTGAAACATTAAGCAGTCCAATAATAGGGAGAAACATAATTTGAGAGCAGCTGTTTTAAGGCAGATACATAATGGCATTAAAAGAGAAGCACTGTGGTGAGGTGAGAACCAAACAATATGCCCTTTAGGCTGAAGAATCTTTTAGTTTTATAGTTTTGTTATTGAAACCAGACACAGATAGAGCACAGTCAATGGCAGCTGGAGCCTAAGTTAGGAAAGGAGTGGGACCACATTATGAAAATGAAGGTGGCTCAGTCAAAAAGTAATAATAAATAATCAGAATTATCATTCCCTGGGACAAAAACCAAACCTTTGCTATGCTGCAATAATTCTGGATGCTTTACAAGTAACCTAGGTCCTGTCGCTCAAGGTATTTAGGCACTACTTCGCGTTGGCAGCAGCAGGATTAAGGGCATAAAATCATTGGGAACCTGGGCATAGTTTGGCTATGCTTCTGCTCTCCACTGAAAGTACTGCTTATTTTAGGAGGTCAAAATTGCCTACAAATTATGAGGTGTTCTACTCTTTTTTTTTAATTTCAGATTTGCAGAATATAAATATTTTAAAATATTTCTATTTGCATCTTTACTCCCTAAAATCATAAAGTATTTTATGAACACTCAAGGGTTGGCTTTTAAGTATCACTGGAAATGCAGGAAAATCTAAAATGGGATGTGATGGCCATTTAAGAACATGTCATGATGCTGAACAAGGGCTAAATAAAGGAAATGGAGAACTGCATCTTCAACTGAGATTAGTAAGGAGAGCTGGAGAGCATAGCAGTAATATGCATTTGGATTTGGCAAGGTCATTTGAAAACAACATTACAGAATCTTTTCTGAAGACATATGTGGGCAAGACCTTGGTTTAATATCCTATCTGAAAATATGTTTATGCTAATCTGAATGCTAAAATGAAAACTGAAATAAAGTGCTGTGTTTCTTATATAACTCTGTATAATGAATAAATGCATGAATTCCTTGACTTTTGTTTTCAACGCTCCTTGACACTTGACTAATGCTTTGTTTTCTCTTGTATTATTTTAATTTATATATTTTATATAAATATAAAATATTTTAATTATTTTTTTTAATTTTCCCAAGGCCTACACTATATTGTTTTGTAAGAATAAGCTTTAGAGAGAGACACTAACTACATTGAATGTATCGATGTATCAATGAATGTATCAATTCTCTGCTTCTCTTTCATTGAAATGTAGACAACAGTAAAAATGCCCAAAGTGTGTGTGTTTTACTGAAGAAACAGCTTCCATCTGTAGGTTTTGGAAGGCAGTGGTCATCTTTTCAGTGTATTGTAAACCATCAACAAGATTCTTCTGCCTGGAATGATGTTGTCTATTATAAACAAGAGCCAGCAACTTTTGCTGATATCTAAAAACTGCACAAAATCTGAAAGACCTGACAAAGCTACAAAAATAGCAGTATAGGGGCAAAAGCAGTTCAATGCTGAGAAAGAAAAAGCAGCCAGTACTGCAAAGAACACCCTGAAATATTCATAATTGCTGGTATAATAGAGAACAATGAAACAATATGCAGAATTGTAAATAGAATATTGAAGTAGTGTGACAACTAGTCTGATGTGATAGGCACATTCCTAAACAATTCCTACTTGCCTTATTTTTAAGGATAGTCCAATGTATACAGGTATTTTCAAGGTACAAGGTAATCAAAATTGTAAGTTTTACTGTGGCGATTCATTGCTTATCATATGTGCATGGCTCATAGGAAGGCAACCTCTGTGACTTGTCCTTGTCTGCAGAATGCTGATAGCAATGTTTACCCAAACAGTCATACTCCAGGAAAATGATTATATGCAATGGGAAATCATAAGGCCAATATATTTTGATGGACAGTTCCTGTGACATGCAAATTTTTATCTCGGCCAGTTAAGTCTTTGTCCATCTATTCCTTTCTTACTGAAAAACAAATTCTTGTTTTGACTAGAAACAACCCTCACCCACCCAGATTCAAGATCAGTCCCACGTTCAAAAGCATTTCTGAATTAAAATGCATATGTAGCAGATAATCCAAGCACACCAAGAGTTGTGTCTCCTGCTGTGCCTTTGGCACACAAAAAGAACAACAAGAGGCAGAACTCGAGGTGTGACTTACTGAGCCTGGGCTTCCTTCTGCTGGATTGGCACCTCCTGAGACAAATAAAACACTTTTTGGCTCATCTATATTTGCGAGAATCTGCTTGTTTTTAAGTGCAGTTAATAGTGTGCAAGAGAGAGAAGAAGAGAGAATATTTTGTGGGAAGGAATGTAAGCAAACTTAACTAATGGGAGAATGAGGCAACTGACCTAGATTTCAGGGACTGGAACATGTCTCTCATGCAGATGAAAAGTCCATTCCAGCTCCCCTTTAAGTTGTATGCTATCCAAGTATATTTGTCATGAAGCAGTTACCTGCTCATAGCTGAAAAAGCTGCTTGATATATTTTTTATGAATCCAGCTTCTCTGGTGCTAAGATAATTGATAGCAGCACCAGCTTGCATTAATTATTGTTCTTCTGTCTTCAGAATGATGTTCTTTAAAAAGGAAAACTGAAAAAAAAAGAGAAAATGTATTCATTTTACAGGAATAAATAAAAATTTCTTTTCACTAATTCATTTTGAAATATAATGCAGCAAAGGACAGTAGTACAATTAAGAAAACATGTTTGAAAAATAAATTTCTTCTTGGTTTAAAGGAGATATTCATTAAAACAGGGGAGAATTGATAATAAAAAAGAATTTGAGCCAATCAGAAAACAATTGAGATTCTATTTGTTGTTACTTTTTTCCCTTTTGAAATTAGGAAAAGCTCAGTAATAAATCAAGACAAATAGTATAGTTTTAAAGCTGATGTTTTACCTATTTTCATTCTAAGTTTTAACTTATTGTAGAAAATGAAATTCTTAAGGAAGCACAGATTTATAAATATATGTATGGAAACATCAATAAGCTGCATCCTCAATATAATATCACGTGCTGCATTTACATAAATGTAAGAAGTCGGGGACCTTACAAATAGATTCACAGAAGACTAATAGTGATTTTGATTTATTAATTAAGTGAAAGAAAATGCAATGAACTCATACATTATAAATATACCAGAGAGCATTTGTAATAATATGAATAGTTTTTAAAGAGAGCACATTAGACAGTAGGCTTGCTGGTGCTCCTGATGATGACTTTCCTGTATCCTATCAAATAGATTCACATGTTCTTTCAGTGAGACATCTTCTCATCTGTTCTTCTCTGTCTAAACAACATGTTCCGCACTGATTTTAATTCAGAGTTTCTCAAATCCATTAGTGTGACCATAATGTGCACTATGTTGCCTGGAAGACTGGCCATGTTGTAGTCCCCTTTGAGGCCCTTTAGGATAGATGCAAAGACTCCATGGTTTCTGATTAGCAGCTTTACAGTTACTGCTGAAACAGAAATACATTGCCTGGGTCCTAGAGCTCCAAAGTACTGGGATCAAATGTGTTTGAGCAGTGGGCTGTGTCTAGTACTTCCCCTGATAAATCCAAGCAGTGACTGTCATAAGAAAAGTGAGTGCTGAGTCTCCCATTTTCTTCCCCATGCAAATACAGGTCAAGGATACACCTGCTAAGCACATCTCAGATGAGGATACTTTTTAGCTTTTCTAAATTCTCTGCTATATCCTGCTTTTTGCACATATACAGAAAGAATATTACAAATGGAAGTCATATCCTCTTCCTGCTTCATCTCTGCATTTCTTGTGGCAAAGAGAAATCTCACAAACAAAAATAATGTTTCATATGCAACTATCCAGAAAATCATCTATGGTAATGTGTTTGGTAAATATTCAATAGCATATGTTTCACCAAAAAGAAAAAAAAAAAGCATTTTTTAAGAATAAAAGCATACTCATTTATTTTAGCATATTTTAAGAATAAAAATAGGATCATGGTTCTGGCACATCTTCATGAAGTGTTTTTGGACCAGTATATTGATAAAACAAGATAAATAAAAATGACACATTTTTGCATGTTCAGTGCTATCTTTGCAAAGGAAAAGAGCTTTAAACACAGTCTTATAGCCCTGTTCTGTCTTTTCACAGTTAAAACTTTACTGATTCCAGGCATGATATCAGGGTACAGCTGGAGCAGCTCAGCAGGGAATCAGACACTCAAAGTTATGACATTTTCACAGAGGCCAATAGATCTTTTAGTTATAACTATCCCTGGAATCTTAATTCATTTACTTAGCAAATAAGACAGGGGTTCTTTAGATTCCAGCTTTATTTTTGTCTAAGTTCTCTAGTTATGCAAATGTCTCTCTGCAGTAACTCCTTTGAAGTTACTGTATTAAAACTTACATTGGTCTAAGTGAACAGAGAAATAGGACTAGAGCATGTTGGCCTTAGGGTATCTAGCTGCAGAACCAAGAGTGCAAGCTACATTTATGTGAGTTGTTTGTTAATTATATATACATGAATATAATGCAAATGGGCACCCATCTTCATGTCAAGATATTTTTTAATAAAGTATTAATAATGCTTATATGGAGGAAATAGCAGTATTTGATTTGCATGATTTCATATATTTTGATTTTCACTTTTGGTTAAAAGGTAACAGTTCTAGTACATGGCACATTATCTTATAATATTTTGCTTAAACTATCAATAGCTTATTTCATTATGCATTCCCTCTTTGGCGCTGGGTTTTCTCTCCAAGAAAGAGATCCATTAACTGAAATATAAGCGGGTTAAAATGCTCTGGCCCTGCTCAGCAAGACAGTGTATCCCATATTTAATTAAGCCTTTGGGTCATCCTAATATCAATGGGACTATGTATGTGTTTTCAGCATGGCATGTGTCAACACAATTTACTGAACTGAGGCCTAAAAGAAGAATGATACCCATGGAATTTACTGCATGTGTTATGTTATTAAAGATAGCTGAACACACTACTGAACACACAGAAATGGACAGAGTGAAGGCCATGTAGAATTCTTCATAACTGACTGTTTTTTGTGCTTTTTCAGTAGATGCAAATGAGGTTTTTACATACTTTTATAGTGTTTCATGTAATGTAACATATGTGTGGACAAATTTGAATATCCTCATAATTCCTGCTACCTGCAATAGAATATCATCAAGAGCCTAGTCCTGATGGTTTTCTGGTAGTTGGTACTTAAAGTCTAAGCTGCATTTTACCTTAGGCAGGACATGCAAATAATGAGAGGAGAATGAAATAGAAATGTGAGAAAAAAAGTTTATGCCAATATTAGTTCACCTTTTTTGTTTTTCTCCTTCCAAATTTAGCTTGACAAAATCATGAGCTAAGGGAATGATCTATCAAGCACAGCTCATCCCTCCACTCCTCCCAACCCTTATGAGTGTGAGGACACTGATTACTGAATTTATTTTTAAAAAGTCAATTTGCATACTCTGCAGAGATCTGCTAAGGTGTAATTAATTGCTCTGAAAATCTGATACTCAGCCAAAGGGAGATTTTCCCAATAACTTGGACAATGTTTAGCTCAGAACTGGAGTATCTGCTTGAAAAACTTCCTAGAAGTACAATTGAAGTAGGTTAAAACAAGCATAAGATCCCCTGACTTTGTGAGTTAACCGGCACCTACCATCTGTGCTGTCCTTTTAAACAGAGGCAAATTTACTGCTTCAATATATGAGGTTTTAATATTTGACAGAGAAAACTAGATGACATCCCTTTTGCTTATACTTTTCAGGGTTGGAAGGATTTCAAAAGGTTTCTCTTTCTCTTTGACCTGAAAGAAAGCCAAGTTAGGTCAGACTGGAGAGATTTTGAAAAACCTATTCTGTTAGTGAAGCTGTTTCATTTTCAACCCTCTGAGCCACTCCTATGCTTAGCAACACTGCACTATTTTTCAGAGGATGCCTATAAAACTCAAGTCTGAATTGATGATGAACCAGCTTATTTGGACATTCTAGACACTGATGGACAGGTGAGTAATTTTCCAATATAAACCATTCTACCAGAGAAAAATAAACAGAGAAAAACAAAGATCTTGACCTCAGATAGATGGGTCACAAGGCTAGAAACAAACTTTCCTTTTCAAATACAAGTAAGCAGAGTCAGAATAATATCGAGGAGAAGATTAAAGGAGTGTTTCAGTGGTATCATATACCTTCAAAATTGGACCAGAAGAGATAGACAAAATTAATCAAGTAGTAGTTAAAAAAATATTTGTTTCTTTTTCTCTTGTATGCAGAAAACATCTGGCACAATAATGGAATGAATGAATGCTGTTGTTCATTTCTCTTAAATGTTTTCTTTATTCTTGCCTTTCTATATATTACCGGAATATCCTGGTGCACTTATAGATCAGGTGTTTTGTAGACATTATTCTCTCTGCTTTATATTTTATCATCAAATGTTCACCCTTAAGAAAAGGTCTTACTGCAAAAAAGAACATACAGTGTACATATAACATGAATATATGTGTGTATGGACGTGTGTATGGACATCAGTCAAGGAAATACATTTTTGCTTATGGTAAGGCAAGGGAAGAAGTTAAATGCAAGAGTTCCTCTACCTGATTCAATTTATTTCCTTTCCTGCTTATTTTTTTTTTTTTAGCATTTATTGAAAATATTGCAGTAGGTTGATTTTCTTTCTGAGGTGTGTGTCAGGTTCCCTTTGAAGGCTTTGATAGTTTCATGAGATCACTCTTGTCATAGTTTATATGCACGTTGTACAAGAATGAGTCTTAAAAAAATGATTTGAGAAATAAAAGTCTGGAAGCCTTGATCTCAGCTTCCTAAGTATCTGAGCTGAGTACTGCAAATGGTGGAAAATTCAATCATCTGTCAGAACTGGAACAGTATCAAGTTATATAAGGTCATATGTAGTTCAGAGAGATTGTTGTTTTCATGAGTTTTACTTGTGAATGAAATATAGGCCAACTTCAAAGTGAATTCAACACAATTTCAAGAATCAAAAGATGCCCTGAATTATTCTTCCTTGTCCTAAAATAGTTCCAGCAGTTAACTGGGGATTTGCTGCCGAGTATCCTCTGAAAGGGCTTGATTCTCCAGAAAATCTAAGCTAAATTTCAAGGCAGCACTCCAAAGCTATGAATCTAATTGGCCTGGAGCTTAATATTAAAACAAGCCCAGAAGTTTCTTGCACATAATCGCCTTAAGTTAGTTTCAGCCATGATTCAACAGGGAGAAGAGGAAGGGACACCACAGTTGTTCCTGATTAACATGGCTGAAAATACGTATATTTTTGATGGAGAAAGAGATCTTCTTTGCTGACTCAGGAAATCTGACCCTAGTAACTTCAGCTGTATAATGTCATTAGCATGCAATTACTAGGGGAGTTATATTTCTAGCTATTTACTCTTGTAAAACTCCATATGTTTAGGAACCTTCCTTGCTATCCTTTATTATAGTTCATCACTGAGGTCCACTTATTCTACTGCTTAATGCACTATAGTCAGATTTCGTATAATTGTTAAAATGCTAAAGTGACATACTTCTTTACCCAGAGATCAAGAGTAATGATGAATCATAATTTATCTACTAAGCTACTTGCTAATAGAAAGAGGAGCTAAATATTCTGGAGGATTTCCTCATCTTTGTAAGTGCCTTCCCAGTTTACTAGTGTTTTATTTCCCTGGAGACTCTTAGAAAGTGTAGGACTTATTCTCTATGAACCATAGTAACTGCAATTTTGTCTTTCCTTTCATGGAGGGTACAAAAGGTATGAACCTCCTTACATTGTGCTCATAGAGATGTGCAGACATGAGCTATCTGATCCCAAATCGGTAACTGTCATGCAAACAACATATATACAAAGGAAACAAACCAGCTTAAAATGAAAGCAAAGAATGGATGATGAATGAGCCAAAAATGGATAAAGTTCTCTTATTTTGAGATAGGGAAGTAGTGAGTTGAGCTGGGGAGGTTGCATGTTGTAAAAGACAAGAGGAATCATTCCTTCTACCTTGATTTTTTCCAGGTGTTTTCTTTTACTAGAAACATGAAGGTCTGTCTTATTGAAAAAAGATAGAACCAGATGATCAAGATTTCCTTTCTACCAAAAAGATGTCAAATCACCCATTCTTTTCATGAGAATAACAATTTGGGGGGCCAATGGGAGAACATTTGATTGTCTGATGGGTTCTTTTAAAATGAAAAAAAAAGAAAACTGGAGGTAAATGGTCAAGCCTTTTGAAAGATTTTTAGATTCAGATTAGAAAGGGGAAAAAAATGACCCTGTGCACTGACCTTCTGATAAGCAGCTGAAAATAAAGCCTCACAGTTTAAGCAAGGCTCATTTTTTTTTTCTCAGTCAAGTACATTTTTAGGAAAAACTAATCACAAAACAGTACAATTTCTGAATTTTGTTTGGATTAACCAACTTCACAGGAGTCTGTGGTGGGAAGGTATTGCCAATATTACAAATTTTATCAGAACTGCCAGCTGTAAAGCAAGTAGAGTAAATCAGAAGCATGTGTACAGAAAACTCATGATAAGAACAATTGAGAAAGGAGAGACCAATTAAAAAGAGACCAAAATGTCCATAATATTAGAGGCCTAGAGTGTAATGAAATGTGATGCAGAGATTTTGGTGTAAACAGAGGCCTGTGTCAGTAGCACCATACTCAGTAGATATGGGTATGGCTATACAGTTTCAAGCTCCAAGTTAGACTGATATGAGAAAAGCTCTGCTTTAAGTTTCCCTTTACTTCCATTTCTGCACTACTCTTAAAGAAAATGTTTCAGGTGTTCTAGGAAGGAAGCTCTTCCCAGTTTCCTAGGCACCTATTTTTTAGAAAGTCCTGAAAAATAGCTAAATCCTGGATTTAGCTGTTTTTCTTTGTAAATGCTGTTAGGCTTTTTGAATTTGCTGTCTCTCTATCTTCAGAACACAACCCAGAAAGAAATCAAAGCTTAATCCAAATTTTATTGAAGTCAACAGCTAAAATAGCCTGTTTACACACAGAGGGCTTAATGTTACGTTCACTCAAGTTCAAACTGAAACTCTCTTGTGGCTTTAAAAAAAAAAAAAAAAAGCATCTATTTATGCTGATGATGGTGTGCTCCGTGATAACCTCTGTGCATTTTATGTAAAGTCAGAAATGGTTATACAAGTTCTAAATCATCCAGTGGAAATTTCATTTCTCTCTGGTGCCTTCAAAGTCATAAATACTTTATCATCAACTTTGTATCATGATTTTAATCTCCTTAGGAGATAAAGGAGCTAAAACTGTAATTCTCTCACATTCAGGAAACACAAGAAGTCATCAGAGAAACCAACTGAATTTAATATATTTAGTCACTGTTCAATAGAATATGTTTCACCAAATATTATTCTCCTTTCCTTGCTGTGCATGTGCACACTCAAACACTGATAAGATATTGTGATAATATAATTCTGTTATTGCCGTGTCCAGAATGGAAAATCCACATCTGATTTCATATCTGAAACTGGATACAAATCTTCAATATTTTAATTGATAGGTGTAGTTTGGAGCTTCAAAAGAATAGATGGGACTTCAGAAATACTTTTTTTGGTTCTCAGCTTTCAGAAGTTACATTCAAACAGAGTTAAAAACGTCGTTTTAAACAAAGTTAGGTAGCTGTCTGAGCAGCAGGGTAGCCTGTCTGAGCCCTCTGTAATCAACTTTAGGCAAAATAAGAATTTCAGGAATTTACGTTGGTTTTCATATTCAGTGATACAACTGAATCTAGAAGAAGACATCTATATTTAGCCTCATATTTGCTTCCTGAAGAAGCTTGATTCCTTTGGCTCCTTTTTACATAATTCTTCTCTGAAAATCACTTCTGAGACTCTGGGACTTATCTTCTGAAGGCCAAGATGTATGATTATCTTCTAACTAACATCTTAAAGTTTGATTCTTTGTTACTTTACCTTGCGCAGTAAATACGAATACTTCTACATCTGGTTTCCTAGAACACTGAGGTAAAAATTTAAGTGGGATTTTCACTAAAATGAAAATATCAAGGGAGAAAATGGAAACAGTGATACACAAACCTGTCAATCTTTTATTGTAATTAAAGGTAGAATTCAACAGTCTAAACATAGATATCCAATTCCACTTCAGAAATGTTAAGATACCCAAAGCTTTGCTTAACCTTGCTTAAATATGCCAAAGAATCAGTGGGAGAGCTGTGACTTTCTGAAGGGGCAGACTGAAGGATTGAATATAGGTGAGATATGCTCCAAAACATAAAATAAAATAAAATAAAATAAAATAAAATAAAATAAAATAAAATAAAATAAAATAAAATGTGAGAGAGCAAATGTGAGACTGAGCTTTAGGAGGAAAATAAATTATTTTTTTTAATTCTGTAGACTGAAATTTGGCACGTGGAATAAGCATCAGAATTTTAACTGAAAGCTGGAAATGCAAATTATTTACTGGAAAGACAGCTCATACTGTCTTGTTCTTGATCTTGTTCTTGGGACATTTCTTAAGTAATTCTCCCTTGAAACTCCCCCATGGACTTTTCTGTCCCTAAGACTTGCGGGGATAGGGAGGGTCTTCTGGAGGTTTTCCTTCTTCGGTGAGTCATAAGCCTCATCTGCTTATACACATAATTGTTTTAAACTAGTATGAATTGTTTGCCTTCCAGAATATCTGTAGGTGCAAATAAAAGGACAGTCAGACCTTGAAGCTTTTATTCCTTGCTCAGTTCCCTTCCCAACTGTCATCAGAGACTGACAACCCCCAACTGCTCCAACCATGCACAAAAGCCTCCACACGGAGTTAGAGAAACCTTATGTTCACTCCTTTACGCTTTCTCATTCTCTCTTTAAACTTAAAAATATGCTGCTGCTTCTGGGGCTCAGGTTGGATTCCTCCTTGTGGGACATACACAGCGTTTATCTTTTCTGCTATATTTATAGACTGTTGACCAACACAGGAACTTTTATTCTTCGCACAGGTTTGCTCCTTATGACTCACCACCCAGCTCCCAATTTAGACCTCAAGCCAAACTTTAAAAGAGCATCAGACAGAATTACCTTCACTGAAAAACAGTCATCTGAGGTGCCTCAATTGTAGAAAAGGCTTTTTTTTTTTTTTTCCTCAGACACAAAGCAGGCAAATATGTAGAAAAATAGATTTGTGTACCTGTCAGTGATAGTGCATTTCAAGATTATTGCACCAATTTTTGTATGTTAAAATGTGAGCTTTTTATGATAAACTTAGTGCACCAGTATCTTTCCCAAGTGTGAGTCAGAGACTTGAAAAATTGGTCTTAAAATGTGCTGGCATGTCATTTCAGGGAGATTTTCCTTTGTCTGGAACTGTGTGCACGTGAATTCATTTTCAGGCAGACGCTTTCAATGTGACAACAGCAGTGTGCTCTGTAGTGAAATCCATCTCTCAATTTGCTAGCAAATCACGGCACATTTTTATCCTGCCAACCTCCAGGACTGTGATTTTTGCCCCCTGCTTCAAGCTTTGAAGAGGAACCATATTAGTCCCAAGAGCCCTTCAGATAAACACACTTTCTCAGACTAAACACTATAGTCCGGTGACTCACTCAGGCTGTTATCTGAGATCCTTCTGCTTATTATCTAAACATGCTGCTCTGTAATCCTGAATCAATGGAAGTCGAATCTGAGACTAAGCTACTGCAGCTTATCTCAAGGAAATGTAAAATGCCTTTTTGGCATTATATTTTAATGGGTCTTTACAGCTTGTACTTTTAAGAGGAAAATAATTTTAGTATACTTTTTGCTATGTACCGTAGTAAGTAAATGAAATCCATTTTATTTTTAGCGGTGAATTCAATAGCAAACATTAATACAGTCTATTAGTGAAGAACATCATTAGTTTTATTTGTTTAAAACTTGGTTGATTGCTTCTCAAGTGAAGCTGTTCTTTTTAGAACAGCTGTTCTTTTTAGCTGTTCTTTTTAGGCCACTAAAATCACTCCTCTGATCAGATCATTAGATTTGTGGAAGGGTAGATTTTGAAGAAATATTTATTGGACACAGATATTGAGTGAAAGAAAAGTGTTCCAATATATCATAGATTAAATCGCAGATCTGAATTCAATTTCTTACAAATTCTTGACAAAATATACGTTGGCTTCAGTGGGAAAATATCTAGGCATATACTGTGAAAAGTTTATTAGTTTAGCAAGAACGGGCAACTAGCAACTAAGATTCCCAATTTCCTGTCCTGTTTCTGTCAATGAATGAATCATGTTGTAATAAGGAGTGAATCAGGTGGTATTTCTAGTCCTGCATTTATCTTTCTCTCAAACAGATGTAATAACCCATTGTAAGGAGTGTTTATTTAGGGTGGACATCAGGGTGTACTGAGTGTGGAGGTACTGATTTCCTGCCCCTCACTTCCCATTCCTCTGCAGAAAAGCCAATGCTTTTGGTGGTTCCATCTTGCAAATGGGAGAAGACTTTGCATTCTTGACCTTCTTTTTTTTTTCAACAAATCCTTTTTTTTTATGTTCTTGAAATCTGCTTCTCTCTTTATCTAGTAACTTTTTCTTCCAAAAGTAGGCAAACATCTAGTGATATTGCTGAAAGGGTTTGGTTTATATATATATATAAGAACAAAATAAGAGCATTTTTAAAGAAGAAATTACTCTAGTCAAAAAGAATCCATGCTTTCCATATGGTATTTGTAGTATTTTCCATGTTTGCAATTGTATTCTAGTATACAGTGTACTAAGACCACATTTATAAGTAAATCCCATATAATTAAACTTATCCAGGTCTTCCACAAAACTTTATGATTATTTAAACTTGCCTTTTGTTGTAACGTTACAAACCATATTTTACACCTTTTCTTCTCACTGTTAAATGAGATTGAAGCCCTTGGAAGTCTGCTTCCAGGAGACATTTGGCATGCCCTAACTGCATCCTGATTTCTTTATACATATGTAACTGTCCTGGATAATCCCATAGAGAATCCCATTTTACAAAGTTTTGCCCATCAAAAGCCAGTTATTACAAAGCAGCTCTGCATGGACCAGTAATTCCAATGAGCAGAAAATTGCTTTCCACCTGTAGCAATTTTCACAAAAGTCACATTAAAGACAGATTTCCAGAACTAAAAACGTGGCGTGCAGGCTAAGGGAACAAGTACGTGTAACAGCACCACCTGGTGCCATTTGCCTTGACAATGAGAAAAACTAGGAGAGGAGGATGCTCTCAGGCTTTGGACTGGTGGAAGTGGATATAAAAACAAAATCCATCTTTCACAGTTGAATTTCCAGCACTTACTCCAGAATGGGGAAGTGCCATCTCCAAAATAAATAAATAAATAAGTACCTCAGTAAATGTTTCCATCTGAACTTCACCGCTTGTCATCTCTCCTTTACAATTTTCAGAACACTTTGCAGCTACCTAGGTTCATAGAAGAAGAAATGAAAAACAAAGTTGAAATACAATAAAATAATTAATTAAATTTTGAAGCACTTCATGTTTTTTTTTATTTGCTTTGCTTTTTTTTTAGCTATTTATATTTCAGATGTGTATTTTTCTTGCTTCATAAGTTTGTATGGATTTTTGTTCCTGCTTTGTTTTGCGCCTAATGGCTGGGAAGAACCAATTGTTGCCACAGGCTATCCATGTCATTACCAGAACAGCAGGATCATGTGAAACAAACCATGTCAGGAAGCAATCTTTCCTTTTAAAAGAGACAAAGAAATGAAAGGTTATCAGTAGATACATTGGCTGTGCCGATGAAATTAGTTCTTCTGTCTTAGTTATAATATGGCATTGTAGCAAGCTGAAGTAGTCAAACTCCACTTGCCAAATTGTAGGCAAGTTGTGTTCTTGTATAGGACAGTTTTGGCATCTCTCAAGAGCTACTCAGCATCTTTCAGGATTCTTTGATCCTAGATACCTTGTGACTACAGTTTTATACATTTGTCTTTACCCTCACAGCTCTTTCCCAAGGAAATGAAAACTACTGTCCTGTTTGACAGGCAGACACGCAGCCTGTGGGTCCAAAAATGGTGCCATTTCATTAACCTCACTGGAAGTGAATTATCTTCAGTTAAATTGCCCCTAATTTACTCTGAAACCTAGATATCTTGGTAATGGATATGGATGAAATCTTCAGTGAATTCTGGATGAGTATAAGCTCCATAAAATGTTGGATACTAATTTGCATTGTTAGAGAAGAATTGTTCCCACTGAAGTTTCTTACCCATTCATAATAACAATATTAAAAACAAAAAAAAACCCAGCAGTTTCACTATATTGAATCACTTGTCCTGGAAGCATTTTTCTACTTCAAGGAAAAAAGAAACAGTTAGGTTAAAAGGTAGGTCCTTTGCATAGGAATAAATCTGTAAGTCATAGGGACATGAAAACTCAGGCCTTTTCGGTCACAGATTCATACCAGATTTTAATCCTGAGAGCAATATAAAATCAATGCAACTATAACAAAACAGCTAGTTTTGCATTCATATTGGTGATGATTTATGTATTCCCCAGGGATTACATCTTTCAGATAAGCTCTGAGCTAAATTTCAAGGGCAAGAATGATTCCACGATTGATTAAATGCTACAAAAGTCTAAAAGAAGCCACCACACAGCCTGCTTGCCTCTTTTTTCTTTTATCTTCTTTCTTTCCCCCCCCCTTTTTTTTTTTTTTTTGATTCTTTGTTCAGATTGTATCTCCACTGATGAGTAGGGCACAATGGAAGGGAGAGGAAGTACCCAGGTTTTAAGGTAAGCAAACTTATAATGGAAGTCATCAGGAGAGAGTATATATGCAAGCCAGCACTAGCATGCCTGACCCTATGGCCTCCTGCTTTGCTGCTGCAAGGCTGCACCAGCCTTGCTGGGGAAGCGTCAATTCAGCAGGCCCCATGTCAGCTGACAGGAGCTCGCTGGAATCCCTGGTGAGCCCTTGCTTGCAGCTGCAGTCATTACCTCTTCACTAGCCCGTTATTGTCTTTTTTTTTTTCCTCTGCTGTTTACTAAAATGTAATTACCGAGCTATTAATTCTCTCCCTTTCCTATTTATGATGCCTTTGTGATAAAAGGTGGAAATTGGCTTCATTCTTTCTTGCATACCAATGAGGAGAGAGGAAAAAAAGTGTTTTTTAGAGCATGATAAACTAAATGCATTGGGGGTTTTAGAAATAGTTAGTGATGAAGATTGCTTCAGTGTATGCATTTAAGAGAAAATTACTAAGGTGTTTATCCCTAAAGAAAACTCCATTAGCATTAATATGAAAGAAAAAGACAGTTCTCTGAGTTAGGGGCTGGAGCACTGAGGCATTTATGCTGGCATTGTGGAGAACTGCTATGGTGATATCGTCCATATTTCGGCGTGAATGGAAAGTCAATATGATCTCCTAGTGATGGACTGTATATTTTTGTTGCTGGATATGACAAGCTGTTTGCTCTCTTTAGAAAAGCAGCATTAAAAAAAAAGCTTCTGATCCTAGCACAGGTGCAGCAAACTAGCAAATACATTATCACCTGAGGGCTAGAGGGCAATTAGAGTGGGAACATTAATGAAGAGCAGATGCTATGAATATTCTAGACTGCTACTTCATGCTACTGCTATGCTTCTTGATGCTACTGCTATGAAGACTCTATGAATATTATTTTTTAAGGTTCTGTGTTATTTTATTGGAAAGTTCTTCTGAGTTGTCTTTATATATATATGTGTGTGTGTGTGTGTTTTTTCTTTACTTATTTTTTTCTATTAGGCTGATGTGGTTCAATCTTACTTTATGTCTAGCTAAGATGTTTAGTTTTTGTGAAAGCAGAGCAGTGTGAGTACAGAACAGCAAGGGAAAACAAAATGTTCTGCTGCTGGCCAGTGTGGCAATAGGCATCCCTTGATGTTCAGGGCATGAAGGGGTCTCTCCACCTGCCTTTCATAAGGCTTAATCCAGGTGTGTCTGTGAATGATAGCAATACTAGATATGATGGAAAAATGTATCATAACTGGAAAGCAAAGAGGAAGGTGAACCCTTAAGCTCTTATTTAGAAAAGGGCATGAATTCACAAGTGATAGAAAGAAATTTCTCACAATGGTGTAAAAAAAGCTAGTAGTGAACTAACATAACAAACTCTAGTGGCTTTTAGTTAGGGTGAAAATTTACACTTACGAATCAAAATCTCGGACCTATGTGAATGAAGATGAGGCTAAAGCCCCCATGAATGAACCTGGTATAGTAATTTAGATGAAGAAATAAAGACCTATTTCTTTAAAAAAAAAAAAAAAAATCTTTATATTCATTACTTCAAAAGTTTATAAATTATTTCCAGCACTCAGGGATTAAAAGTATATTAACCAGTGTGAAGGAATCCATCTCATTCCAGGCAAATTCATTAGTCTTCTCCAGAAATAAAAATGAATTGAGGTCTAGTGTTATACCATCTCCTATGAGGGTTTGAAGACCTTTTATTAGAGGGAGCAGATTGATGCTGAAGAAGGTAATTGTGGGAGAATAATAGGAGAGAAAAGTTTATAAATTTTCAGACATAATTAGGAAAGTAAAACTATATTTGCATTGCATGTTCACTCCGAGTGTTGCCTTTTATTTTTATTTATTTTTTTTTTAACTTGCTGGCCATCCATTCAGTTGACATGCTTTGGCTTGAAGGGTGGTCGTCTTTGTAGGCCAGGTCTTGAGGTGCTGAAGATCCTTTCATTGGGTCTATCCGATGGAGCTTAACTTCTCAGTTTCCGGAGTATGTACTTGCCCATAAAAAACCCTGGGAAGTAGCAGCAAAGAAATGAACCTCTATTTGTCACAAAACTGAAAATCATGCCTCATCTTCCAGTTTTGATTGCCTCTTGTAAATACTCTCCTTCTGCCAATCTGTTTCCCTTTCCAGATAAGTAGTTTGAACAAGTGGAGAAGTGGCCAAATAAATAGGCACTGAGTTCAGCTGATGCTGTTGGCTGCCCTCCAAATCATGGATTAATTTCAATATTCATCTCAGGTTTTTAATTGTTCTACATTCCCAGATTTAAGAAGAGACTACTGATTTTGTACAGTGTGGAGTTCATCATATTGCCTTGGAAGGCTGTCAGATTAAGTTCAGAAAGACATTTGTTTGCTAGGAACATGGACTGCATCTTTCATGTCATCTTTGTACTGATCCTATCCTCTGTGAAGTGCATCTTGTCCCTGTTACAAATTCAAAGAAGAGATATTGCTGTTTTATAACAGAATTGCTTCCTGCAAGTATAAGGCATGAGACGCTGATGATTAATCAAGGGAATAGTAATAATAATATTATACTACTATTATACTACTGCAGACTCATGGGCTAATTCTCATTTATACTAATCCTATTTTTAACTGTTTCTGGATCATTGCTAGAGCAAGCAAAAGGGATACTGAGAGGGGGTTAGATGTACAGCCAAAAGAGTATAGAGACATGGTGCAGGGAAGAATCAATCTCTGCTTTCCAGCACTTAAGTTAGAGCCCTGGCATTTTCTTCACTCTGTGTCTGAGCTCTCCTTCAGTGATGTGGCAGATGATTTTTGGCTGGCACAGGTGGCCTAGTACCACCTGTTGCAAACTTATTTTGGTATCTTTTTCTGTACAGTCCCTTTTGTCCCTGCTGTTTGCAAAGGATGACTGGGAAAAGGAGGGAAGAAAAAGTGAAGTGATAGGATGCTGATATCATTCAGTGCTTTTATTTTTCTCTGTTCTGTTGTCATTGGTAACCTATAGCTGGTGCATGGTAGAGTTATGCAGGCAAAATAGCAGGTTTGCAACTTTGATATCTATTTGTTATCTCCTCATGCACCTCACTCCGTGCTAAGGAATAGCATCTCTTACTGCTGTGGGCCATGATAGGAAAAATCACCCATTGCATTTAGGTGTTAGGTGTTATTTCTTCCTGACCCTAAGAACAACTTTGGAAACACAACAGCCTTGCTGAAGCTTTGTGCAGACTTTAGAATGAACAAGAAGATTAAAATTTATTATCCAAGTGCATGAGGGATGTGGCTGAGCAGGAGCTGTGGCCCATGTTGCAGGCCTCAAAGTGCAGGATTAGTCTGTGCAATTTATGTACCACTGGTGTATAGAGCGAGGTAGGAGGGAAGGCCATCTCTGATGTCTGAAAGACTTTTCTCTGGATGGAAAGAATCATTCTGGAGTTGGTCTTCTCTGTTTACTGCAGAGAGAAACTTGAAGACATATATAGAAGAGGTTCTACCTTTCCCATGACAGAAGTCAGATGAAAAATGTCCCATCCTTCATGTCTATGCTAGTAGATGAATGGTGGAGTTTCTAAGAAGTAATATCCATGCTGCTTCCTTCTAGAAGCTTGCTTATTCTGAAGGAAACTGATGCAGTACTTGATTTGACAAAGAAACTTTTCAAAGCTTCTAAAGGCCACTTGCTTTTATACACAAAAAGAAGACTAAAAAAAAGTAGTGAAATAGCAAATAAATATCACAACACTTCTCAGACATTGTTATAAATTTTCCTTAGATAAATCTGTTTCAGTAAACCATGCTGCTCTTTTACTTTCTAACAAACTGTGACAGATGAATGATATCTAATTCCAGTGAAGCCAGCTGGGATGTTTATTGACAGAAAGTTTATTAACACAGATATAAGGGAGGATGGCACTTTGGCTTTGAAAAAGGCTGCTAAAAATTAAATTTTGACTACACTGGCAAAATCTTTCCTGAGACTGAAGAATTTTCTGTCTTGTAAACAAATTTCTGAATAAAAACAGTATATCAGTGTATTTTGTCATGCTTCTTTTATGATATATGACTTGTAGTCTTGATGCACTTCTGGAAGGATTTATTTTTCCATGCTGTTTCCCCTGTCCTTCTGGTTCATTTTACCCTCATTTGTTCATTGTCACACATGAACAATATCCTGCCTGTTTCCAAAAACAGCCCCCTGGTGCTCTCTAGAGTTTTGTGTTTTTTTTTTTGTTTTGTTTTTTTTTTTTTTTAAAAAAAAAAAAGGGGGGGGGGGGAGGAACCCTTCATAATAAGAATGACTCTTGTGGTAATCAGGGAGACAGCTTTGATTAAGAATATCTGTTAGCAGGTTTCTGGTTCTAAAAATCAAGCTGAACAGAAGACGAGAAGATACAGAAAGTGGCATTTCTCAAACGGTGAGGATGGCCTCTCTGGGGAGGCCCTGACCTTTCCCAGAGATACAAGCCAAGATTGTAAAAATAAATAAATAAATAAAAAAGAACAGACATCAGAAGGTGTCGAGCGCATGTGTCGTTTGAAAAAACATGACACCTATGTTTTGGAGGGGCTACAACTTTAAATTCCTAAATGCTGCACTTCTGAGGAGTGCAGATAAGCCATGCACTTCTAAGCACTGTACCACATTTCCTCCTCAAGCAAACCACATACATGGGAAAAAATGAACATACCGTGACCTCCTCTACATTGCTTGTGTTCTTTTTATTATTTCTTCCTTTCCCATTTCTTGTTTTATCCCTTAGGTGCTGACAAGTCTGCCTATTGCCTAATGTGTAGGAGTGGGATATGGGAGACTTGGCTTCTGCTCTTAGTTCTGCTGCTGTAAAATGGTGATGTGAAAGAGGTTGCTTCTAACAACCCCTAGTCTGAGCTGCGCAAAAGTTCTTCTGTTTATATGAAAACAAAATTAACTTAAAAGCTAATTAAAAATTGTTCTGTATGAAAAGCAGGATAAAAGAGGACAAATCAGGGTGACAGATATAAATCGGAGGATAACTATTTTCTTCCTCACTAAGTTGTTCTCTTAAAATCTAAGATGAAAAGAGGACATTGGCAGAAGGTCAGTTTGGCTGAACAAGCAGGGACAGGCTCCCAAAGAGGAATATAGAAGTATTTCTTGGGCCTGAAAACGTGGGATTGGAAGGCCAAAGCATTGCTGAGATATGTGAAAAGCAACCAAATGCGTCTCCAAAGGTCTGTTGGTAGCTAAAGGCATAAGAGGAAAGATGTGAGCCTACTGCTGGAAGGAATGGGTGGCATAATGACAACAAGGGCTAACAACTGCAGGGTCTTCTTTACTCCGGCCTTTACTGGCAAATTTTGAGGCTAGACCTCCCATGTCTTCATGCCTAGCAGGAAAATTTCTGAAAGAGATGTAATACCCTTGAGCAGGGGTGGGAGTTATTTGGGAAGAGGTTAGTTAAGCTGAGAGAAGGGAATTTGATGTAGGCAGGTGTTCCGGATGGGCTTGGGATTTGGCAATAATCAGCCAGAACGAGGTGACTACATCAAGCATTTATTCAGGTGAAAGCACAAAAAAGAAGCAAAGTATGGATAACTACTCACGAGGTGATACCTGCTGGTCTGGATCTGAACATCCTCTCGAGCTGGCAGACCAGAGAGAG
>NW_010586097.1:33113-46448 GCF_000705375.1 Tinamus guttatus
GCTCAGCCTAGGCAGGCAAACATCTTCTTTCCCAAGGTCTGGCCCCTTCTTCTCACAGGAGATTGCTATGACTGTACAGATCACAGAAATTTCCATCTCCAATACACCATGTGAGATGCATCTAAGCATGTTGAGGGAGCTGTGCCATGTCATTCTGAGGTGACTATCTTCTTTGAAAGATCAGATGAGATGGCTGGAGAAAGACAAATGTCACATCCATTTAGGAATGAAATAATCACAGGCTGCTTTTCCTGCTTTCTTTAACAATGTTGACTTGCATGTTGCCATATGAAGATTATCATCAGCTTTTACAGCAATCAATTAGATTAGAGAAAGAAAAAAGTTATGCTCCCTTCTTTAAACTTTGAAAAAAGTTTTATTCTCTTTCGATCAAAATTTGTTTTTAGTTCTGAAGTACAGCAGTAGGAAGATTATTTTGTTTCAAAAGTTTTTTTTATTACACTTTTCAGTTAAGTCTTAGTCATAATACACAGCAGAATATTATAGACTGATGTCAAGCTGCCAGTGCTACAAGCATGACAAATCTTCACTTTAATTCTTAGAATTGATTTCATCTTGAGGAGGTATGATTTCCTCCTGTCTATTTCCTTTGGCATTTACTGACATGGGAATGTTTCTTTTTTGACTCCTATTATGAAAAAATGGCATCTAGTACCATTCCTGAATGATTAACAAAAAAGACACAATAATAGCAGGAAAAAAATGGAGAATATATTAGTGTGGAAAAATTTGGAGAAGATATTAGTGTGCTAGTTGCACAGATGCATTTTTTTTTTAATAAGAAAACCCAGGGAAATACAAAAATAAAAACTTCCAAAACCATCTCCATCTACCTCTGAATTTCCACAAAATGCAGTTGAACCTCTGGATTTTAGTTCCACTTGCTGTAGAGATACTTGTAAACTGTGAAATCTGGAAAAAGACTTGGACAAGTTGATCAAAGAAATTTAATGTTTTATTGTGTAATATACATAATTATTGCAAGGGTTATATTATGTTTATTGGGAATTGTATTTATTCTTTTTCTCAAATATATTTCCTCTGGTTCTCCTATATTTATATTTCTCCTATATTTATATTTATCTCCTATATTTATATTTCCTCTGGTTCTCCTATATTTAACTTTGACTCTATAATGAGTTATCATGCCAAGGGGAAAAAAACTATTAGGTGAAATTAGGATGAAAAATAAGAAAGAAAATGACTAATTCAGTTAACAACAACAAAAAATACATGTGGGTGTCCCCAGTCCACGTTGCATATAATAATTAGTGCGTGCAAAAATGGATCACTGGAAGCAAGACACTAAAGTGTTTTGGCTATTCAGTCTAATATATCAACTGAAATAACATGTCATAATAACAAAAATGCAGAATTGATTCATATTCATACAGTCATAAATATGCCCATGTATGAACCAGAGCACCTACATAGGTGACTCCAATTCAAGAATGCCAGTGCCTAAAAGTACCATTTTTAAAGGTCATTAAGCATTTTTGGGGAGTGATCTTGGGAGTCTGCATGGTGATATAAGTGACTTAGAGCTTAAACAGGAATATGAGTCTGAATTCCATCTTTGATTGTCCTTTAAGGCTATAAATGAATGTCTGAAGTTAGGAGCACTTCCTATAGGTGGATCGTCTCACTGCACAGGGCTCATCTTTTGCAAGAAGCTGAGTAAGATAATCATGCAGTGTTATAGCAGTTGACTTATGAAAGGCCTAACCCAGGAAGAAGAGAAATCTGGGCTGGGACTTAAATTCCAGACCAAAACATCTACTTTTAAGTAACTGCATGGGAGCTAGAGGCTTGATTTTGTTGTCTAAATGCTCAGCTCACCCTCAAATACATAACTATTTTTCATCAGTAGAAGCAATCTGTAGTCCATTAATTGTATTGACTAGATTTCCATTAAATATAAAAGGAGCTTAGATACCAGCCTACAACTGCCCATAGACAGGTAAATCAATAAGCCTTGATCTGCAAACTTAACTCTATGTGAGGTTTCAATTTTCTCACCAACCCGAGGAGATCCTGGCCTTGTTCAAACCCTGCAGCAGAGGAGAGTGTCCTTCTAATCAGGATAGAGACTAAATCAAGGTGAGGGATGCAAACAGAAAAATAAAGTGGGGAATAGGTGGAAAGAACCCTGTTCCAGCAGGAAGTCTTAGGATCAAGCAAAAGTCTCTGTGTTTAGTCATTAACACTTTCTACTGATAGCCAGGAGACTTTGGGTCTGGTTTCTGGTTTGGTATTGCTTTGTTTAATGGCTATCTCTGTTTAATATGGCTCTCTAATGTAAATGGCAGGCAAAGACCTGAGAAAAGACCATTTGTTTTCTTGCCCTATCCAACAGACTCTAGTGTCCTTCTTGTCAACAGGATGGGGTAGAGCATGGCCTAACCCACACTATCATGTAGCTCAGTAGTTAATAAACTCTCCTGGGATGCCTGTGGTGGCACGAAAGTCTATTCATAGCAAGTATTATCAATCAACCTGGGTGACTATTGAGAGAGATTCAAGGCTTCTTTTCAGTAAGAATTGAGGCTATGCGTGTATGTATATATATGTACACATATCTTAAACTGCTTTAAAGAATCTTAGACTAAATTCTCAACAGACTAAAATTTTCTGGACTTGATATTGTATGCTGCTATTCATAGGAATGGTCCAGCATTGATATGTGTATTCCTTGCTTTATCAGACTTTATCAGACTGCATCTTAATATCTCTGGAGAACTGATTCTGTCAGGAGAATTCTGATTCTGACCGACTGTTGCCATGGCATTGGGTTATTTTGGGCTGTGATCAAGAAGAGAAAACAAACTTGAAAAAGAAACAGGCTTTAAAACATATTCTAAAGCCACAGTGTGTGAGTAAAACTTGATTTTCTAGAATGTGGCATAGTTTAAATGCTTTTTAAAAAGTGTTATGTTAACCCCCCAAAAAAAATTCAGGAGTAGAAATTAGAGGATAATTCTCACTTTATTCAAAATTGTTTATTTAATTTTAATGGTATTATCCCACATTGAATTGAAAACCACAGCTTCTTCGGAAACATTTGAAAGAGCAAATATTTATTTATTTATTTATTTTCAGATTACATTCCTATAATTTTAGGCACTATTCCAAAGCTGGTGGGAATTAGTGAATGTCTTTTTGATATTACTGGGCTTTTCAATCAAGTGCATAATAAGGAGTTTGTACCTGCCTCCTATCCTTAGACGCCGATATGGTTCTTCTTTTATACTTGTTAGTATCCAGTGAATTGAAAGTCACCCCTGTGTACCAGAAGTGCTGTTGAAAGTTCAAGAAATACATGAGGCATCATTTGCAGGAACCAGTACAGGAAGTTGATATTTTTAGAGGACAGAGTTCCCCTAAGGGGAAAAAGAAGAAAATGTCCTAAGAAGAATCCTAGTGGGGTGTTATCCAGGATGATGAGTCCCAAGAATGCACAACTGTCTGCAAGCAATATTTAAAACATGAAAACAAGCAATGTGTAATTATTTGGGAATGGGGAAAGTTTTCAGTAAGTCAGTCCACTATTTACAGATGGATAATTTTGCCTGCCAAATTGCTGTACATATTCTTATTCCACAGGCAGAATTCACAGCCATGAGGGACCAATATATGCGAGGTGGAGAAGGCTTCATTATTTGCTACTCCATCACAGACCACCAATGTTTTCAAGAAGCCGATGAGTTTAAGGAACTCATTTATCGTGTCCGACACAACTATGACATCCCCTTGGTGCTGGTGGGAAACAAAATAGATCTTGAAGAGTTCAGACAGGTAAGAGACTTCTCTGCTGTTTTGGGTTCATTTTCCCTTGGCTACCTCAGGGATTTCTGTAGCATATGTTGTGCAGTACTCCTGGGAATTAATAGCACGAAATGAAGTTTAATCAAAGAGCAACACACTGGGTTTGGTAATAAATAGGCCTTAGCAATACATTTCAATCAGATAACATGGGTCTTAAAGTATTCTTGGCCAAATCCAAATGATCTTGCTTTTTACTTGTAAATGATCTCACTGTTTTCTTTGGATATTATTTATCTCATAAGTGTAGAAATAGATTCAGCCAGGATCTTAATGGTAAAAGAAACTGTTTTCTTGAAAGTTCTATTAAAGACATACTTTTTCCATAAATGTACAATGTTCAATTGTGCAATTAAATTGTAAATTGTACAATTGTTTGATTAAAGTTTTCTCAAGCCAGACTGAAACCAATTCCAGTTTAAGATAAATAAATCCGTAAAAGATTATCTTTGCCTGAAAAGCCAATTACAATATTAATGTAAGAAGGGGAGATATAAGACTTAAATTCACTTTGATTTGTATGCAAGACTTCAGCTGCCACCATCCATTTATCAGTTCTAGATATCAATATATATCAATATATAGATATGGATATCAAATATAGATTTCTTTGACTATGAGGGCACAGATATGGCTGTCAGTTTGGAGTAAATTTTTTTCTCACCTTTCCCATTGCTTCTTCTCCCCTTCCTCTATGTGTTTGTGTATGTATGTGAGCAAGATAGTGAATGAGAGAGGGATTCTCTTAGAAATGGCTTGGTTGGGGTTAATACAAGATGGGAAATGTCCTTAATCTTAGACGGAAGCTTTGAATGGGAAGAAAAATAGTTTCTATGTGAAAGTCTAAGAAGATCTTTATACACATAAAAGTTGCTTTCAAATGACTGACTGACCGACCTTCTGTTCAGACATATGTAACAGCTTAATAAAGTGGTATTTTTCAGACCATTAGCATCTGTGCTCACATGATCTTCTCTCTTTTACCACTTATCCTGTCACTCCTCTCCCCCTTTATTTTTCTTCCTTTTGCCTTAAGAAAATCCGAGGCAGTGTTAAGCCTGAAATTGGCTTTGAAGATACAATGAAGTACATTTAAAGAATTTCACGTGAGTTTCCAGACCATTGACTTTCTCCTTAAATCAAACCATGACAAAACTTTAATGGTGGCAATCCAATTGTAGCTTAATACTTAGCTGGAGATCTTAGAAACAGTGTCATGTGCACGATGTGTGGCTTTATATTCCAGATGGCGGAGGGACAGGGATTCAGTTGTTCTGCTTGTGAAAATGTTGCAGTTTGAAAGCCGTAGTGGTGGTGGGGAAGGAGATATCAAATCAATATCAGATTCACAAACAGTCTGTGGACCGTAGGTCCGATCGCCTTCCTAGGAACAAATCGAGTTCCCAAATAGTGGGATTAACTATAAGCTCAACTCTGGCAGTATCAGATTCACGAACAGTCTGTCAACTGTAGGTCCGATCGCCTCCCCCCAAACAAGTAGCCGAGTTCACAAGCAGTATGATTTATTCAAATGCAACATTTACAAAGCAGGTTTCGGGTGTCAGTACAGGAAATTCTCTACTAGAGCGTGGGGTTTTAGCTAGCTCTGATGTACAAATGTGCAATCATCACTCACCCCAGAAGATGGGAGAGGGCGCTCAGTCTCGAGTCTCCTCAGGCGGTGTCCTGACGCAAGGGGAGGAAAGGAGGATCAGCGCATCGACTGATCCAGAATTTATGATGGATTCTTCCCTCTCACTTCTTAGTCTCCTCAGGCAGCATCCCAGCGTGAGGGGAGGGAATGGGGGATCAGCCTGTCAACTGACCCAGGAGTTAGGATGGTTTCTTCCCCCCCAGACTTTTCATACTTAGTTCACCTTTTATACTTTTCTTTACATTCAGGTGGAGCTTGAGTGACTAGACTATTTCAGTTCATTTGCTGCGGTCTCGAGTATCCTGTCTGTGAATCTTCCTCTTGCACATTATGATGCCTCATCTTACTGCTGAAAGGGAAGAGGCATGAACATACCACATCAGGCAGTACTAATTGGTGGGCAGTTTTGCCTTTCCACCATCCATGCCTGAAGCAATATGATCTCCCATCTCTCAAGATTTATCCTCTCATATTCTCTACAGAGGCACATAAATGTGAAATAGAATGGCATGCACTGGGAAGGTATCCTTAAATCAAGATTTCAGCCTAACTCTCATATATTATTCAGTACAGTTCCAATTCAGAAAACTATTTAAGCATACACTTAGAGTGGGGCTAATGCCTGTTCTTCAAGTTAATCTGTATTTGAGCCAAGATGCTGTCCTGAAGCTGAGATAGTAATGAGCAACTTTGAAAAAATGAAAATCCCTTGGCAAGGCAGCCAAGATTCCTATAAAGGTCAGTAAATTACTGAGTGAATTGTTTATTAAAAAAAAAAAAAAAAGTTGATTTCTGGTAACAATGGTAGTTTCTTCTATTATTTTGCAGTAGTAGCTCAAATTACTTAAGAAAATAAATTTTGCCAGAATTAATTACAGCTCATCGTGGTGTCACAAATAATAACATTGTGACCTAGCATTTAAGAAAAAAAGGATTAATTAATGTTCTTATTTTTAAAAAAACTTGTTGTATTCTTGTCTTATTGACTTGCTTTTTTTTTTCCAGATAAACTGGTAAGTTAGAGATATTTTTTAAGCAGATCTAGCAACTTGGCTAAGAAAAGCTGCATGTTGACTTCACACACTGCGATGTTGTTTAAGCTGTTCAGTCATGACAGGAAAAAAATCCTAAAATCCTGTCTCAATAAAACAAATCTGAAAAAGAAAAGGAAGTGGAAAATATCTCTATCTAATCAGTCTATTTATTTCTATCCATTCTATATGATACCAGAAACCTCCAATCTCTCAGTCATACAGTTCCAAATTTTACAGTAAAGAATCTATGGTGGACTATTAGCTTCTAAACCTGTCTAAATAGTTTGATATGACATAGCTAATTCAAGAAGATTCAGGATATTGCCCGTGATAAAATGACATTAAAACATATTATACAGTTGCAACTCATAACATCAAAAATCTATAAAATGACATCATTCATGTTCCTATATTAAAATTACTAATAGCATTAAGCATGCAGTATATATTGATCAGAAGTTCAGATCCAGTCTGGTAGTTAGGGTATCTAATATTTTGTTCTTTTGAAATTATTTACCAGGATATCCATTTAGAGGACAACACAAGTTTTGGGTCTTGAAAAAGGAATAATGTGAGAAAAGGTATTTACTGTGGCATGATTTATTTAATATGTGTTTTCAGAGAATGAATGAACCTACTCAGACAAAATGTTTCATTCTTCACATACCCAGGGGAGGCCTGAGGTGGCATGAATGTAGAGCCAATCTGATTTTAGAGTTCAACACTCCTTTAGCAAGGCATGTAATATAGTTTCCCATAGTATCCTGATAGCCAAATCTGGAAGGCAGGGCCAAATGAGTTGACTACAGGACAAGTAGAAAATTAGTGGGTGCACCAGGCCCACAGAGTACCAGTCTGCAATTCAGTGTATGGATGGTGGTAGGTTGTGAGTGATGTTCCTCTGGGGTCAGTATGGGGGTTGACAATGTTTAATATCTTGATTAAATGAATGATAGAACAACCTACCTGTATCCCCATCAGATTGCTGTTATTTCAAAGATGAGAAAGAGTTGGGATTTTTTGCATCATTACTGCATTTGTTTCATCTATTGCTCAGGAAATAGTCTGTCTCTGTTTCCATCTCTATCTCATTTTTACCACATACTACAATCCAGAAATTAATATGGAGAAAATATGTTGTGTCAAATTTTTTAATTGTCTGCTAGTAACACTGTCAGAAATATGTGGGGTATTATATGTACTGATGTGTATGTGTTTTAACATTATAATTTCGCATCAATGATGTGCTCGGTATAGGATATGCACCGGCACCACAGGGCACCCTTTGGGTGTTCCTGTCATGTGTGGTTAATGACTGAAATTTTGAATTTGTTTTACATCTCCTCTGAGGTGGTGGGGAAGACTGTCTTTACATTTAATGCTTGTCATAACTGAAACCATGGGACGATTTACCTATTTCTTTTCTAGCTGTGATTCATACAATATTCCATCATTGTTAACAATGTAATATATGCCTTTTTCCTCATTCTTTTCTGCATCCCACAATTTCTTGGAATTTTTAAATCTGAGGAATGCATGAAATAAGAGGTTTTTTTTTTTTTTCTCCTCTGAAATCCAAATAATCTTATCCCAGGTATTCTGAGTCCTGACCACTAAAAATACAGGCCAAATCTAATCACCTCTGATCATTATATGCTATTGGTTGTGTCAAACCATATAAGAGATATCGACACAGAAATCCTGATCTATCTCCCATTGAAGTCAGACACAAGGCTTACACTGGCTTCAGGCTGAGAGGTATGGCCAGATTCTCAGAATTATCTGGGCATTTTCACTTAATAAATTCCATACTGATGCAGTAGGAATCCTGTAGGATTCAGGTGGTAGTCTTGATTTCTTCTGCTCTCCTTCTTGGCATCTCATATGAAGGAGATGATTGTGAAGTTTTTCTGTTTCATGAAAAACATTAAATATGTCATACATTGGGAAGAGTTTTCAGGTTGTTCTGTGCTTGCTGGAGTCAGAAGAGAAGGTGGAAATGCAGGAGTTTGGAAGAGGGGGTAGAAATGTGTATTTCTTGGGGTGAAATGAGTATTCAGTGGCACTAGACTGTTGATTTGGGCTACATGGCAGTTTAGCTGCTTTCTCCACTGAAGAGCAGATGCTAATGGGCTTTATATTCCCCTAAACACAGCACAGGAAAATAATTTTATTTTTGTCCTGAGTGCCTGACATTTTCAATATGGAGTGTCCATAAAAATAAAAGTAAATGCTTTTTATGGAGGACATGTAAAATGGCCATAAGGGAGAGATATTTAATATAAGTTTTCATTAATAAATATATATATATATAGGATGTGATAGGAATTTTTTTATTTCTCTTGCACACTTAGATTAAGTAAGCCGAAGTAATACAGCAATATAAAAGTATTCTTTATTTATTAATTAGCTAATTAACTAACTTAATTAAAATTAAGGAACTTAATTTTATGAAGTGTCTGCTTTTCTCATTAAGTGTGTGTCATTAAAGTAAAATAGGATTAGAATCGCTGTTCAAAAAGAGAAGCACTAGAAAGCTTCACAGTATTGAAATCTGTGGCAGAAAATTATTGTATACAGAAGTTAATATTAAAAGTAAATTAACATACAGTAATAATAAAAAAGATATAATACACTAAATTAATTAGTAAGCTATTACTAAGAAACTCCTCAATCCCATTGTCCATTAAAATGAATTAAGCCTTCTGCTTTTTCACTATAAGTCTTTACTTGTCTAGATAGTGATTGAAAATAGATTGGTAATTTCAGACATGTTTATTTTTTCTATATTGATGAGAGTATCAACCATAGCTATATCATGTCTTTCTGTCTCTGAGTATGATTCCCATTGAAATTATTTCTGAGATCTGAATAAAGTCAATAATGTTCTGCCTTTACCTGCATCCATATCTGTGGGTTTATCCTGATGAATATTATAAATAAAAGAACAGGAAAACTATATCTGAACATAACCCTCCCCATAATTTAGAATTAGAACTTCATTTTTTTTGAATTTCTGTAATAGTTTTAATTTCATAACTAAGGTAGCTTATAAAAATATTAGAAATGATAAGTTTCAGAACAAATAGAAAAAATAAATGGTAGCTAATCATCAGGAACATATGATAGTCACCCAAAAGTTATAAAAGTATTTGAGTATAAAGCTGTTGAACTGTGTTTAAAACAGCAATAGGACAAGACAAATAGAACATGCAAGTATGATGCTAATTTTTAGAACATCCTTCACAACAGTCTAGGGAGCTGCAAACCCCTTGACTTGTTGAGCAAGTTGATTGGTAGTATAAAAAAGAACAGAAATAACAAGCACATGAATAAACATGACTTTAAATGCCAAAGTCATAGAGGTTACTCAGTCCTCACAAATCTTTAAGAGTTCTTAGATGAAGCCAACAAGGATACAGGAAAGAGGGTTCCAGTTGTTTTGTTTTTCCTTAAATGATCAAAGAGCCTTTTACAAGATCCTTTACTTAAGAATATAAGCAAACTAAACTTTACTGTGGATAATAAAAATAAAATTGAATAAGTCCTGCCATTTGTTAGTAAGTCTCAATAGGATAGGAAACAAAAGGATAAATGATCACCAATAAACAGAGATTATCAATGTAACTCCACATAGATATAAGTATTCCTGCCTTTAAGCCTAAGTTATTTGGACAATATGGGGAATATTTAGCTATTTTAGGTAAGTTAGTGCAAAATGAAACTTGAGTGTGATGAGATATAAGAATAATTCTTAATATATTTAAAGGTTGGATAATAAGATGAAAGGTAAAATTCAGTGCTGAAGATTTTAAAATAGTAAAGGGAAAAACACAGCATAAATACATGGCAAGAGTCTTATAAGAAAAACTATCACTGCTGAAGAAGGAGATTTTAAAAATTATGAAGAAAGGATAGGAGAACATAGTTATGTCATTAAGCATCACTTAAATACTGTGAGGAGGAGTAGTGTCCATTCTAAAGACAATCAGGGTTACCAAACAGCTTCCATATGTAGCTATATCAAATAATTGTTGTTTCAGTCTGGAAACAGGGAGAATTTTGATACGGTGAGAAAGTGGTATGGGAGAGATGAATAGACAGAGAATATTCACTGCTTCACAGTATTCACAGTATAGGAACTGGTAAGAATTAAATTATAATCTGATTAAGCAAGTTTGTGTTAAAAAATGAAGGTACTTTCCTGCACAGTCCATAATTAAACTATGGAACTCATTGCTGTGGCAGTTATAAATGTAAGAGTTTTTTTGATGGATCAAAATGGTAATTCTGACAGCCATCCAAGGGATATTAAAGAAAAACATGAATTCTCTAGCTCAAGAAGTGCCAAAAGCCTTAGATTCCCAGAAACTGCATGGAAATACCAGGAGAAGTATTCTCTGTGCTTGGCCTAGAAGGATAGGCCTATCCCTAAGCAAGTTGCTGATGATGATCAGAACACAGTGGGTGAGATGGAAATGTGGACTGATCTAGCATGGCCTTATAAAAACATACATTTACAGTAATATTTACATTTGGATACACTCACATATTATAATTAAGAGGTACAACAATATTAGCATGTTAAAGTAAGATAATCACTGTGTTTTATATTATGATCATTATATGATTATTATATAATCGTTGTTATATGATAATCAGGGCTAATGATGCATGTCACTTGCCAAGATTTTATTTTTTCTTCTTTCTTTTTCTAAGATATTTGCTTTCCCAAGAAAATGTTAGCGTAAACCAGAAATCACCGTATAAAGCTATTTCATATGTGCAATACAACAGTCCAGAATGAATAACCCCAGAGCTCCTTCCTTTCTAAACTCTATGAATCTTTTAATATTCTTTAGTTCTCTTTTATTATTCTTTTATTTAAGTGCAGGGATATTCCTAAGAGCAGTCATATTTACTCAAAGAGTTTCTTGGATGAAAAAGCAAAGAATCGTCCCATACTGACAACTACTTCAAACTAGAGGTTTCCAGAAACTTTTCTTATGCGTGTGATTGTGTTCTTTAATTAAATATGCATATTAAATATGCACATAGTATAAGAGTCACAAGAGAATCAGGAATGGTGACAGAGAAAGAGCCCAGGAATCCTGATTTCTAATCATCAGAGCAAAACACCAAATAATATTGTCTCCCTTGTGCATGATACTTTGTGTCATTTCACAACACAAAATAACAAGTAGTAAGGGGTGGAGAGATTCACTGATCTATCTGTGGAGGCAAACTCCAAAGCCTAATGCTGACATTGCCTTTCAGAATAATTTTGGCTGTGAGAGTTTGCAAACAGATGTCAAGCTGGGGAAAAAAAAATGATCCGCAGAGCCGCTAATTTGATGTCCTCAATGCTTCACTAGCTGGATGATTTCCCATCCTGGACTACTGGCCCATTAAACCTGTCTTTTATTGCATAGTCATAAACTTGAATGACAGAAAATAAATAATTAAGACTAATCAAATAGAGGACAAAGGATCTATGTGACCCCGTTTGTCTAAGATTGTGAGGGATGAGTTGGAATCCAAAGGAAACATCAAAAGTGTTTGTTTTCTGTAGCACAGAACTAAGACATTTATAGCAATGTGGGGGAAATACTGCATTCATAGCTAGAGCTATTATCTCAATTATCAGGAATGTAAACTTAATCATTCTTCCTGACCTGTTGGATTTACATTCACTTTCCATCCAAATGAAAGACTCTTTATTAGATTGATCTTGAAACTCAATGTTTAGTGTGTGGTGGGGAGTCTTAAAAGGTTTTTTCTGTGTTTACTTTGAGTAAAAATCTTTGCTATTTTGCATATTAAGAGCTGATTGAACTTTCTGAACCAACATTATTGAACTGAAAACCTTGCAAGTTCAAGGTTACGCTCACCAGAGTTTGAAATACTTGCCGGATCTGTACAGATTCTCGTACATTCTGGAAGAAACAGGAGTCCTCAGGAACTTAAACAAGTCAGTTCAACAAAAATAAGTTATTTTTCTATGTACATCATTCATACAACTTCAGAATTCTAAGGTAGCCTTGCCCCAAGCATCAGGAACCATTGGCAGATTAAGCAAGGATTTTCTGTGTGGCTTGCTTTATTTTAGACTCTTTGTGTGCACCTAAATGGTAAGGTGTATACCTTAATTCTTTCTAAATGTCAGAGTTACCAGAACAAAAGTTACCCTTTGAAACCAAATGAAATCAGTAATATATCAGTAATTATATCAATAATAACTAAAACACGGTCTTTTAGATCACTTGTTGTAGAGTTTGTAACCCAGCTTCTGCCCAAGTCCTATTTTAGTCAAGCATGTGGATACTGTGGCTTTTTCTGTGACTGATCCACAAATTTTGTTCTTCTGGCCTGCATTCTCATAAAATTCATTAAGTAAATAGCTGGGGGTGTTTCACTGGCAAAGATGCATTTTAAAAGCCTTCAACAGCAAGGGAGCATTAATGTGGTAACTGATTAAACTTGTCTTTAATTTCTATTGACAAGTTTCTAGTTCTTCATTTTATTTTTTTCTTTTTAATTCTGTTACTTTGAGCTTTCTCTTGTGTTTGCTTCACAGAAACATCATTCCAAGCAGAGCCTGGAAAAAAATCAGATAATTTCTTTTTAATAGAAGATTAATTTGTTGTGCTGAAGACAAAATAACATTTTAATGATAATTAGGAGCATATAAATAGATTTTAATAAGAAAGAATAATGTACTTTGATAATTATTATACCAAGATATTGAGGACAAACTGCTAATACATTGGCATCACTGATTTTATGAACTCATTCTATTTCAAT
>NW_010586097.1:46599-82954 GCF_000705375.1 Tinamus guttatus
AGAAAAACAGTATTCTACACAGAGCTGGTTAGGAATATTCAGTGAAAAATATCTAGACAATTATGTAAATTGTCCTGATTCTTGGAAAGCAGAGACTAACTAAAAATAACATTTTAATGATAATTAGGAGCATATAAATAGATTTTAATAAGAAAGAATAATGTACTTTTGATAACTATTATACCAAGATATTGAGGACAAACTGCAATACATTAGCATCACTGATTTTATGAACTCATTTTATTTCAGTTCCTGCTGTCATACAATATCACATCTTTGAATATTGCAGAAGGATATAGAAATACAGTTTTCTACACAGAACTGGTTAGGAATCTTCAGTGAAAAATGTCTAGACAATTACGTAAATTGTTCTGATTCTTGGAAAGCAGAGACTAACTAAGCGTTTAAGTTTTACTGTCATTTTTTATTATTATTTCACCTTTAATGGAGGCTATTTTGTGTGTGGGTGAACCAGAAGATTATGTTGTAGCTAGCAAGAATGTTAACATAATTTTTGGTATGCTGTGTTAATAAAACAAGTGTAATGAGCCATAGTGGTGTGCAATATTAGGTCAGTGTGAGAATTAAGCTGCAAGTAATTATAATACAAAGATTGCTTGTATTCTAATTATCCTATAGCTAATAGTACAAAGATGATTGGCTGAAACCAAAATCATTTGGGCTAGAGTAGTTTTAGTATAGATGAGTATTACCTGTTGCGTTGTCATTGCGCTTCCATGAAATAGCACAGTCATTTATTTTTCAGTAAAAGAACAACCCCCTCAGAGTAGTAGTTATTTCTTACTTCTAACTTAAATTAAATATGTTACTAGACCATGAGAAGCAATGACACAAAGTCTCTGCATTTATTTAGGTTTTATGGTAGGAGTAATGTTAAGCAAATTTGTATTCCATGTATCTCAGAAGGAAAGAACAGAACTAGTAATTACCACAGAGAATCAGTGGATGGATGTAGTTATAGTCTGAGCACAAATTGGATGCCACTTTTTTATGCAAACTTGCTTCATGCGCAGCTATTTGAAAGGAGGCTTATTCTCATCTGGGATCTTTAGAAAAATTTCAGGGTATACCAAAGAATTGTGAGGGAAGTGCTGGGGTTTGCTACCCCTAACACATTGCCACCTGCAATAGAAAGGGAACCTCAGAATTATGGCCTCATGGGGTAGGAATAACCTCCTCTAAGATAACAACAGTACAGTTGTCTAAATCTGATTTGGTTCAGACTTTAGACACTTACACCTGCATCTTATATAATCCATCTTGTAGGAATATCTCATGATTGAGAGAAGGCAGAAGTACCAGCCACTTGATGCATCACTGTTGTATGCTAAAACCATGTGTTGGAAAACTCAAGGTATTAATTAGCAGGAAGCTTCCTTCATAGTGCTCTCCAGGTGAGAACATCTGGACTACCCTTAGCCACAAGCACCCTGCACCTGGCATCCAAATACAGAGAATATGGACCACAAAGTAGACTTCTCTTTCTGGCATATAATTTTGGAAATAGAAAAAAACAGAGTCAATGAAACCAATAATGAATTACATTAAATTAAATTAATATATGGATAAGAAATATATCCTAGGGGATATTAACTTGAGACTGGGAGAGATGTCTGACTTCTGAAAATGTTATATGTCCTAAGTGTTATACAGTTTTAGTAACCAAAACAGTAGAGCTAGGTGGAAATTTTGCCAAGGAAATGTACTTTCAGAACCATTCTGCAGAAGTGCCTACCTCATCCTCTGTAGAAATTGATAGACTATCTTCATATTTAAATTGTTGCTTTAATCCAGTATGTAAATTTCTGTTTCATATATCATCTTCGCAACAAATAATATTCTCAAACAGCTTTTGTCAACAGTGGAATTTTCCACAAATATATCCCTCTTTCTCATTGTAATTTATCAGTGAACAAGCTTTTCTTTGCATGAATATCTTTATTATTCAAAATCTCCATAAAGATAAGAATGTGGTTTATTTTAGAAATTGTTCATCAATTTTCCTCCAAGACTGTTACAAAGAACACTAGCTCATCATAATTTGCAATTCATGCTTCTTAATGGATTGCATCACTCACAAGTTTCTGGTTCTGCTCCTTGTTTATGTCCCCATTAACAGACATAGAAGCAGGAGCTGAAGCAGAAGAGGCCACACATGCCCCAACTGCTGGGGCCTAGGAACACAGTGTCCTAAAGAGCTCCTGTCTCATTTTAAGAAGCTTCACTATGCAGATTACCAGCCAATTCCCCCCCATTTTCTAAGCTGATGAATATGCAGATAATCAGTTTTCTAAAAGCAAGGAAGATATTCACCCATGCACAAATTCTTGTTATTGAAGTAAATAAAAGATCATTATGTACATCAGTGAGTTCTGTTTAAAGAACAGAACACATTGTTTGTCTCTGGAACTATGAAAAAACATCCAGAAGGATTTTCTTCTTCTTTTTTTTCCCTAAGTTATCTTCGTAATTGCACTTCTGTCTATTGATTACCACAATACAGTCCGCATCAATACTTTTTAAATTTATTTATTTATTTATAAGACTTTCTGAGATTTGTCTCTTTGGCTTAATGTCAGTTCAGCAGAAATGGAATTTTGAAACAGATCTAAATTATTAACTAGTAACTCTGGTTGCAAAATTCCACAGTTTTGCAACTATCTTAAAAGATGTAAGATAACCCATTCGAACTTCAGAATCATTGTATTTAATATAGGTTCGCAAGAATGCAGGATTGTATTTAACATAGGTTCGCAAGAATGCAGAAGGGTCACTTTTCAAAAAAAGAAAACAAATCAAGCAAAAATAAAGCAAATTCTGAAATCAATGCTGCATGTCATGGGCTTTTCACTGAGGTAAAACTAGCACTTTTTCATCTAAAATTCAATTCAGGATAGTATAATTAGTATTATAGAGCTCCCATAAAGTAGCAAAGTGTCATTTGCTTTCTTTACAGTTATAAACCGTCAGGTTTTCAACATGAGAGATTTGAGTCTGGTATTTACCCTTTATGTCTCTTACCCCCCAGACCACTCTCCTATATACACTATATTAAAGTAGTGAACTATTTCACTACTTTGCAGTTGTTGTAATCAGCTAAAGGTTGTAATCAGCTAAAGAAATATACCCATGTGTGTATGGACTAAGCAGTAGGTTGTCTACCACTTGTGAAATTATTGATAGCAAAGATCTCTATCTTCTCTTGAATGATAACATATAAACAGAACATAGTTTCACTGCCAGAATTGCTTTGGCTACCAAAAAAAAAGGCTAAACAAAATCTCTTGCCTGGAAGTCAAGTTTCATCAGTATGACACCTGTGTCCCACTCCCTTAACATTTCTAGTTAGCTTCCAGGTAAATCTTTATTCTTCCTTCACTATGTGCATCTAGAGATGAATAAAGAAGGAAACTGAGGTCTATCTGACTAGACATATCCCTTACATTCTCCTAGAGTCGGATGATAAACTGGTGTCTATTAGCATCATTTAGGACTGGGACTCATCTCTCCTAGCTTTGTAAACCTAAAATGTAGAATTCTGGAGCACCATGAATGACATCCCAAAGGGGATTTCTAAAAGAACCACATTTGAGAATGTTGGTTTCTTTTCACTGATAAAGGGAAAATAGAGTCAAGATGTCTATCTCAGATGCAAGATTATTATGGTTTATAACAGTTGAAAACCTCATCTATCTTAACTATACTTAAAAGCCAGGTTATGTCCATATAAAACTCCAGTGATAATGAAATTCACAGTAGCCCATCTGTCAGAGGCTACAGGTAGAAAGTGTTATTTTCTTCCTTGTGGTTTTTGTATTTGTAGTGGTGGATTGTGTATATGTGGTTTGTTTATACAAAGCAGTTGTAAGAACATACACAATAGATGTTTCATCAAGGGCATCCATAATAGACAGAGATGAATTAGGGAGTCTCTGAATGGTGTGCAGAAACCATCTGTTAAATGGCATCAGGAATAATAATATGATAAAGTGGAAATCTTTGTGGCAGTGTTCCTACCATGTGCATCTATGATTTAAGAAGGACAGTTAGGAAAATGTTATTCATTATTTTTTTCCAGTATTTTTTTTCTTGCAGAGTCAACTATCAGCTGGAGATAGAAGTAGTTTTTAGGAAAAGTGATATTAATAATAATAATAGTGCATACTGGAATTAAATCAGTTGAGAATCACAAGGACTTTAAAAAATATGGTGAAAACTATAAGTCCTAGTGATAAAGCTGAATAATAGAACTAGGAAAACATGCATCAGTTAGAAGAAACACTGGAGTTATCTGTTGTTCTTTAATGTGATCCTTGAACTTTCTGAGGTTTACATGGACTTGGGTAGACTGAACCTTGAGATTTAGCTACAGTTAGAGATATTCTTGGAAATTTAATTGGGCAAATGGTAGAAAAGGTGGTGCATGTCTATACCACTGAGAAACTAATAATAAGCATATTGCTTCTCAATCTGTATTGTTGCTGCCAGGATGTGCACACAATATACAGATTTACCGGGTTTGTTACAACTCAGCATTGTTTTCTGAGGGAGTTGCACAACAAACCTAGTTGGCTAAAAGATGTGGGAAAAGTGAGATCTTCATAAATGAGTGAAGGAAGTGAGGATGGGGAGGAGGAAGACTCAAAAAACAAATTCAGAAATGAGAATCTATTCAGGATCAGAAGAGTCCAAGAAATAGAGGTAGAACTGCCAAAAAAAATATTTTTTAGCTCTTGAAAAAAGAAATTAAACAGTAAAAAATACTCATCCAAGATGATAACAGGTGAGAGAATGTGAAAGGAAGAAGTCAGATCAGTCATTCAGAGGCTGTGACTGATATAAAGCAGCCCAAAGTTAAACTAATAACTTGCTTATATTTTCAAGGAGTGTTGAAAATGAACGATGCAATATGTGTGATAGAATGGAAATGAAAATTGCCATAGTCAGGGTGGAAGTGAATCTTCAAAGCTTAATAAACTTAAATCAGAAGAATTGGGCAATGTGCATCCTAGAATTCTGAATGAAATAGAAGATGGAATTGCAAATCTAGTTCAAAAGGCTTTTAGTAAATATATTAAATTGTAGGTTTACTGGAAGACCAAAGGATAACAAATATGGTGTCTGTACTTAAGGAAATAGAGACAAGGAAGAAAGCTTTATACACTTACAAGAATAATAGTCTGACTTCAATTGTTTTCTTTAAAAAAGGAGAACATTTTGAAAGAGAGAATCACACATTGATTTATTATAGCTATGATATTTGAAGATCTAGAAAAGACAGTTGCCTTCAAAAATGTTTTTTTATTTATTTTATAAAACAAAATTTCTACATATTAAAGAAAGATACATTTTCTCTTTCTTTTTTTTTGTTTTTTTTTTCTTTTTTCCCTAAACCTCAATTAAATTGCAATATTAAACTGGTTGCACCAGGAATCCATTAAAGATTTAGTTACCTTCTGCAGTGAACATTAAGAAGCTATTACTCAAATTCTATTTAAACAGTTAAAAGGAATTAAGATGTATAGGAAAGATCATTACATATCATGAGCTAATTTTCTAATGAAAGCTTAGTAAGTGATTGATTAATTAAACCTTTCAAAGGTTTTAGTTTCCTGCTCAATAATTCAGGGATGAGACTGGGGTTATGTTGATTTATAATTTGCTACCATCATTTTTTTTTTCCCAGACAGCGAATGCTGTAGTGCAGTATCTGGCCTCATTTTATATTTTCTTTGAAGTTGTGTTCTTCATACATGAACTTGAAAGGAAAAAATAACTGGTATGTGAAGCTGACCCAGCTCCACATGTAATTGAGTTTTCTGCTCAGATCACCTAAGACAGGGAAAAAAGTTTGTTCCTTCTTCCTGATTGTTTTGTTTTGCAAACATCTGTGGCTACTTTTTTGTTCCACAGTGAGCAATTACTCTATACTTCTCAACACACTGTTTTTTGTTTGTTTGTTTGTTTTATTTACATTTTTTGTAACAAGTGGGCATTCACCTTTTGCATAAAATATTATTGGGTAGACACAGATGGGGAAAGCCTGTAATTCAATATCACCTTAGTCTTATGAGGTTTTACTGACTCTCCCCAAATTTTAGGACTGCCTGCTAAAGCTGGATCCATTGCAGTCTCACATACAAAATTTGTGAATGCAAAAAACATGCAAAAATAGGAACTGTGTGGAATTATTATTAAATTTTCAGTTGGGAATTCTCTGCACTGGTAACTAGACCATGTTGTTTCATTATTCTTGCTATTTCCATGACACATTTGATTATCTAAATCTCTGTGGGGTCCGGGGGGAACAGGGTTGTTTGTGTACCCAGTTTGTGCAACAAGGGCTCTCCTCTTAGACCAATGGAAGACCATGCTACATGGTTTTAGGAAAGCAATTTTCTTATATTTACATCGCAGTTTTGATTTCACAAATAAATAAAATTTTATGATGCTCTACATATTTTTAATATATTCACGTCTCAGTTCATACTTTCTGTTTTTAAATGATGATAAAAAAGTGGATGGAGTGGCTGACACTCCAGAGGGCTGTGCTGCCATTCAGAGGGACCTAGACAGGATGGAGAGTTGGGCAGAGAGGAACCTCATGAGGTTGAACAAGGACAAGTGCAGGGTCCTGCACCTGGGCAGAAATAACCCCAGGCACCAGGACAGATTAGGGGTTGACCTGCTGGAAAGCAGCTCCGCGGAGAGGGATTTGGGAGTCCTGGTTGACAACAAGTTAACCATGAGGCAGCAGTGTGCCCTCGTGGCCAAGAAGGCCAATGGGATCCTGGCCTGCATTAGGAGGACTGTTGCCAGCAGGTCAAGGGAGGGGATCCTCCCCTCTGCTCATCTCTGGTGAGGCCGCACCTAGAGTATTGGGTGCAGGTCTAGGCTCCCCAGTACAAAAGGGACATTGAGCTTCTAGAGAGGGTCCAGCATAGAGCCATGAAGATGATTAAGGGATTGGAACATCTATCATAGGAGGAAAGACTAAGCAAGCTGGGCCTGTTTAGCCTGGAGAAGAGAAGACTGAGAGGAGATCTGATTAATATGTATAAGTACATGAGGGGCGAATGTAGGGAGGATGGGGCCAAACTCTTCTCAGTGGTAGCCAGTGATAGGACAAGGGGTAATGGGTGCAAGTTGAAACACAGGAAGTTCCACCTCCGTGTGAGGAAGAACTTCTTTCCTGTGTGGGTGACAGAGCCCTGGAACAGGCCGCCCAGAGAGGTTGTGGAGTCTCCTTCTCTGGAGATCTTCCAAACCCGCTTGGACGCCACTCTATGCCCCATGCTCTAGGTGTCCCTGCTTGAGCAGGGGGATTGAACTACATGATCTCTAGAGGTCTCTTTCAACCTCAACATTTCTGTGATTCTGTAAATGTCAAATATTATTTTATTTCTTATTCATCAAACATATATTTAGGGTTTTATGGGAGTCATTGAAAGGAGCGGGGGCTTAAGGTTTAGGAGCAGAAGCCATTTTATTGAGCATCAGACCAAACATATATTTTCCAAGTATGTGAGCATACACTGTCCACGCGCTGTCCATGCGCTCCCTCCCCCTGCCTCCAGCCAATTCCTTGACTCTATTGCTATCTGGGTCCAATCCTGCTAACGGACAACAGGTAACCAACCAGAGATTGGTGCGTCCAGCCTGTGTTTTAGGTTTCTCTCCCTGCTAATCTGTTATTCCTAACTTTCACAGTTTCTCACTCCTAACTTTCACTGTTCCCACAGCTTCCCACAGTTTCTCATGGTTTCTCAGTTTCCCACAGGGTTTCATTTTAAAGATTTTTTTCTTCCCCCATAGAAATCCTGTGCAGTTTGCTCTTAAAGTTATTACATTTTGAAAAAGAAATATATAGAATAAAAGATACTGACAAGAGGTAACAGCTACAAACTGAAACAGGAAGTTCTGCTTGGATTTTAGGAAAAACTGTGCAGGTGGCAGAGGATTAGAACAGGTTGCCCAAAAAGTTTGTTGAGTCTCCTTCTCTGGAGATATTCAAAAAACACCTGGACATGATCCTGTGCAACGTGCAGCACGTGACCCTGCTTGTGCAGGGTGGTTGGACTAGATGTTCTCCAAAGGTCCCTTCCAACATTAATCATTCTGTGAATCTCTGATTCTGTTTCAGTCCACTTGGGTTTTGCAAGGTATATTGCTCATTTAGCAATGGACGAGTTGGCTAAATCAGGCAGATACTGTGCTGATGCAACTCTACTGCTTCTTGATTTTGCAATAGACTAGTTGCTGCTTTCAGTGATCCTTTGTATGGGATAGATTTTTCCATTCTCCTCCATTAGCAGTCAGCGTTGATCGTATTACTGTGTAACAGTAGCTAAATTAGCACATTAGCATCTCTCTCAGGTCAATACTTTTCTCCATGTCTTACTCATTTTGCAATCAATTTTTGCTTTATTGATCACTATGTTACAGGCTCCAGTATACATAAATACAAGTAGGTAATTAAGATGTCAGTTCAGGGAGGTCAGCAGTGTAGTATCCAGCCAGTGTTTTTCAGAATAGCCCATTGTACATTGCAAATGTATCTTTTGAGCATCTCTTTGTCTAGAGTTGTTCACATCTTCCAGACTTACATAGTGCCTCCTATGGAGTCAAGGGAGAGAAGAAATGCATCTGTGGAAAAGTGTGAAAGCACACCCTCCTAGGAATAACCAACATTTCCTGACAATCTTCTGATCAAGAGGATACCATTCTCACTCTTTATCATATGTAGATAACCCTTGGCAACTGTAGAAGACTTGCTAATGCAGCAAAAAAACCCTACACCACTGCATTCCCTGATCCTCAGAAAATAGGCAGAAATCACATTTCTAGCATGGTATTTCTAAATAGCTGTTCTTCTGATGAATGGCTGGAGATTTAGCCTTCTAGATAATAATATGGGTTAGTTATTCCTAAAGCTTCAGTGAGATTCCAACTAATCTTCTATTTGAAAAAAAAGAATAATGGTGAAGAAGAGAAAAAAAGGTGAGATAAAGAGATTTTCCTTCTCTTAGGAATATAATCAGAGCCTACACAATGCAAAAGAAATTCCAATCACTGAATCAATGATATGAGTAGAAAGGCTTGAACAATTAAATGATTATAGTGTATAGGAGTTTCGATGGGATTTTTAATTCACAAAACTTTTTCAATTATTTAGATTCATAAGGTGGAAAAGGAAAAATTGAAAAGCAAATTGAAAATCCCATTAATTACTCCTATTAATTCCTATTAATTATGCACCTACACCGGCACGTGGCTGGGTCCTTTTGTAGCTGCAGGTGTTTTAAGACAAAGGGCATCTATGGAGAAAGACTGCAAGAAAAACACAGTTGGGTTGGGAAGAAACATGATCTATTCATATGAGAGAGGCCAGGGAATTAGTGAAAAGCTCAGAGATCATTTTAAAAAGCTATCTAACCCTGTAACAAAGCGTTCCTCTCAGAATATTGATATTATACACCTGAAAAAGTGAAAAGGATACCATTCATATTATTTCGATAAGAAGTTGTATTTTCTGTCAGAAGCTTTTCCAAAAAAAAAAATTGAAAATTCATGTAGAAACAAAATCATGTATTCTGACCTATAGTTATGACTGAATATTTTAATTTCAAGCACTGTAAATATTCTGAATTTGACAGAAAGCTCATTAAAGTAAACAGAAAGTTTTCATTGACTTTCATCATACCCTATGTCTGTTCGTAGCTTCACAGTCAAGCTCAAATATAGCAATCATAATTATCAGAATCAAATCATACCATATTCATATCTGTTATTCTGTGGTCTGGCTGATCTATGAAATGTATTTTAATTAGCTGATGGATGGATTTCTGACATCACGGGTTTCAGCTGATACCTATATACTTACATAGGGCTTTAATATAGGCATCATTTTCTTCTTAATAGTACATTTTTGCTCATCAATACTTGTAGTAACTGAGAATATTTCCTGTGATATCAGTGGACATGAGGATGAGAGCTTATTTATTTTGGTAACCTTATAGCCGTATATGCCATAATACCTGGATTTGTATGGTTTTGTATACCAAATCATTAAAAAGTATTTTCAAGAGGGAAGGGACACTTAGAAAAATTAGAATAGGACATTTTGAGCTCATACAAACCTATTAATCCTGCGGAAAAGAATTTGACAATGCTTTATTAACCATTATGAAATGAGATGATGGTACCATTAAAACTTTAATGGGGAGTCCTTTGCCTTTTTAGAAATCATCTTTGAAAATATACTTGTCCTCAGGAACCTAAAAGGCCAGAAACTCGTAAACAAAGAGGTCAATAAACAGCAAAGTTATACAAGCCCATCAATGCCTCAGCAGAAAGGGAAAAACAGTGACCTGAGGCAGCAAGAGCAAGTCACTAGTTATGTTATACTGACACAAAAAAATAAAGGGTCTGAATCTTTCTTGGTGCCATTATTTCTTTCTTCAGGTGCTAATATTTAATTCTTCAGGCCTGTCAGTCTGAAAACTTTCACCACCACTTAATTTTCAAAATGTACAAAAAATAAATAGCTCTTTCTAAAACATTAAAATTAGCTGCTGATGGTGCCTAAAGTCTTTTACCAAAGTTTCATCTTAAACCTTTATATAGAGGAAAAATAGAACCATCTATTTTGTGGCTTTACAAAAATGAGAGCTTGGATGATTGAGTTTTATGATGACTTGAGTTTGCTTCCTTCAGTTATAGCGCTAATTGCAATCTGGAGAGGGACATTGATTTGATAATGCCACCCAAGCACCGATTCTTAATGATGCGGAATGGGAGCTACTATTAATGGGAGAACTAAATTATGTTTTCAAAAATCTCTAAGCTCACCAGGCATGTATGCATATCCCTACCCCATCAATCCTGTCTTTCTCAGGTTGATGCCAGGAATGATTTTGCTTCATTATTGTAATACAGAGGAAGGGAAGAGAAAGGAAAACAAAAGGCAGTATTCTTTCTATATGTATAGGAAGAGCTACTAGAGAGCGCCATGCATAATTGCTTCTTTTCTTTTCTCTCACAACCCGAGGAAGAAATACTTACAAAAATTCTTTATTCCACAACAAGAAAACAGCTTAATAAAAAACTGAATAGAACTTACATAGCTTAGCATATTACGTCCATGCTAAGGGTAATAAAAGCCCTGGGCTTGGGCTGGGGCCAGCAGATGTTATTGCAATGCTGTTTCACTAATACATGTTGGAATGATTAGCTCTCTTCCAGTTCTCTCACTCACCGTGGCTTTGTTTCCTTCTAGATACATTTAATTCAGTTTATTTTGTAAAAATATAATTACAAACTTTTGAGTCAGCTGAAAGGATAAGCGCACCCTAAGAAAGCGCTACCAATTCTTTAGTTGCACATCACAGCTGCAAAAACAGCCAGACTTCCTGGGCGAAGGAGGAGGGGTGATCTACCAAGGAGCGCAGGATACCTTTTAAAAAATTCTGAAGATGGAGGCAATAGACCTCATACCTTTTAAAAAATGCTGAAGATGGAGGCAATAGACCTCATATAGAATAAATATGTTCTTTCCTCTTCTCCTACTGGGAAGAATTTCTATTGAAATATTAACAGAGGGCCTCTCTCAGGGAAGCATACCCTAAGAATTCTTTTCTCATTTAAATACTCAAATCTTTCTAATTCCTCCTGTTTTTCCAGCTTCCATTTTCATATCACTGCTTTCATTTCAGATGTACATCTTCTTTTCTTTGAATATGTTTACAAGCTTATTTCTCTATGGTTTCCAAAATCTCTATTACATGTCCCTTCATCATTCTTTATCATTCTCATTAGCAAATTTTGATCTTTTTTTTCTCCTTATTCACACTTTGTCATTTTCTTCCTGTCCTTTATTCTGTCTTGATCACTCTACCAACTTCCTTTCCTCTTCTATGTTCCTATGTCCATAATCTTTCCCAGCTAAGGACACTCATATTAAGCTCAACAGTGAAGGGGAGAGGAGATTGCTTTGTACCTTTGAGAACTCCAAGTCTCTGGAGAGTGGAAGTCTTTTTACTGTGGTTGTACTTCAGAAATTTCTTATCCATATCACAATAGATACCAAATCACTTCTATTCCCTTCTCAAAAGTGCTATCATCAGGGGAATAGATATTGCTACTGACACCATACAAGAGAACAGAATGAAATATATTGTGAAGTAAAATCATCCTCAATGTAAGAGGCTCTAACTTTCATTCAAAATAATAGGATACTACTTTTTTTACTCAAAAGGTCATTTAACTCAAATCTGTAAACAAACTTTTCCAGATAAGAACGAGAAGCTTTCAATCTAACTCTCCAAGAAGATCGAAATGTTATCGGTTACTTGTTTTATTGGTGTTTTAATGCAATACATGTCACAAAAAGTTACCTTTTCATTTCATATTGTTGTCCATATTATGTCATGCTCCATCACATAATGTGCTGTCAACAGACATTGTAACAAAAGACAGTCTGATGTGGTATGACAAGATGGGCAGAGCTTACTTTGATTTTACATGATATAGTTTTTCCGAATGTGTCAGTGATGCCGAAATCTTAATATTTTTAACCTATCTACTTTCATATTATTTCATATAGTTGAGCCATCCTTCCACCTGCTTATTTTGGTGATAAGCTCATTCTACTCTGTACCTCTGAGATGTTTAAGGTGTTTAGGGTGCTATTTTACAAGGATCCAGATGCATAAATCCCTTTAGTCATTTCAGACCCCTCATGGGAGTCTTTGAATGCTAGAGAGCCTGGCCTTATTTCACTAGTACCTTACTTCTAGTACCTTCATGCAAATATACAGGGAATTTGCCTTGTTCGTGTCCATTGATTTCCCACTTTTATTAGTCCCTCCATCTACCTACTTAAGGAGTAAAACTGTATTAAACTTGGAATTTAGGTAGAGACTCTTGAATTGTGGCACCACCTTTTTGGTGATGGCACTAATTAATTCCCTTTATTTACTTATTACCTAGGAGCTTATCATGAAGTATGTTCAAGTGTCTTGTACCTGTAGTGTTTCCAGAAAAGGGGGAGACATTATCTACATGTGGCATTTGAGCATAGCTGGGATTAAGAAGTTAAAAATTATAATCAAATAAAATAAGTCAGGTTTCTAAAACAGGGGAATATCTATGAAATTGGAGTGGTTCAATTTTCCAGCTAACTTCACTGGAAGTCTGGATTCCTCTACTCTTCCACAGAAATAGGCATTAGTTAGCTATCAAATGTTTCTTTACTTTTATTCACCTATAATTATTGCTCCCAGCTCAGGCTGCCAGAGAGGTATGTTACAGGGAAGGAGGTAAATAAAGCTGAGAATCACCACTTAAGAATATAACCATGGAGAACCATCATTTATCAGCTGTGGTCATTGCAAGAATGGGTTAATTATGGGCTAGTTTTCCTCCTTCTCGTTACAATCTATGACAAGTGAATAGATGAATTTGTCCCATTTTCACTTCTCATTACAAGGTTTGTCATGAAAAGTGAGTTATCACGGGATTTTATTGCCAGATATATTAGGTGAATTATGACAATGTGCTGAGGACATTTAACCTCTTGCAATATAGTGTTTCTTGACTGACTGGCTGTTCCTGAGCATGGAAGGTGTTATACATGAGTTCACTGCAGTATTTGCATATAAAGTCAGAAATGGCACTTTTCAACAGAAGAAACAAAGAGCCATCATATTTAAGTGCATATTATGATCAATCAATATTGTCCGAATGCAGAAGTTTTATGAAAATAAAGGCAGATAGATAAGCTAATGCTCCAAGCTGTAGTTGGACATGCTGGTGCCAGGAAAGGAGATGAAAACCGCTGGCTTCTCCACAAACATCTGGAACTTTGCTATTTTTAGAGCATCTGCCAATACGAGAGGGAGTATAGATATCATCTTAGCACTGCTTTGCGAGGTGACAAGACATGCATCTGCTCCATGTCTCACAGAGAAACTGTGGGGGATCAGAGCTGCTGCTGCACCATGTGAAGTGTCCACATGAAATGCAGACTGAAGGAGAGATATGGAGAGAGTGGAGCCCACTGGCTTTGCAGGAGTAAGTTTTACTTCATTAAGTAAAAGTCACAGAACTGAGGTCCATAAAGTGTCTTAAATCAGTGTGATAAAATGAATGTTGCAAAGGGAAGAGTCAGTAATATGATGTGAAGCCCTACACAAGAGAGAGCATCATAATCTCCTTAATAAATCCCAAACAGGTGAATAGCATGTGCAGAAAGTTTAATGTATTTTAATTAAAAGCCACAATCATCTAAATCTAATGTTATAAAGATGTAATCAGTCGTCTACAATACTGCCTGCCAATGTGCATGTGTGGAGATATAAACAAATCACGTGTAAAGGCTATTAACATATTTATCATGAAATGCGAAGGTCTAAAACTAGATTTATGTCTAGTCAAAACATTATTCCTTACAATACAATCCATTAACTGTTAATAAACATGTTAAAGCAATTTAGATAATGTAGGTAATGGTGGAGCCGACAATATGAGTACCCCAGGGTAAAATGATTCAGAGGTTGGTGTCATTCTGAGCTTCATGTCCAGATGTAAACTGACTATTTGTAATAGTAAATTAATCATGGAAAGACGAAAGTGCTGGGACCGCTACCACAGGTACAGTCATGTTCTAAAATCCAGTTTTATCCATGCTGACTGATCTTGCCATTTAGTGAAAAATGGGCAGAAAAAAATGGGAGGAGGAAAGCATGTTGGAACATTGTAATCCTTATTCCATAGCACCTACTCCTGCAACAAATCCTGAAAAATTTCTTGGAACCACACTTGTAGGTCAGCACTCACCAACTTCAACAAAGAGTATGTAACATGGCCATAGGCTAGCATCTCTTAATAATCAGAATGCTCTGAACATCCAAGGGATGAGATCTACAAGCAATATTAGCAACAGAATTAGAATTTGATTTGTATGAGTATTTGTGGAGGTACAGTAACATTAGAATAGGTATAAGTTCTTCTAAAAATGAGTTTTTGAGTAAGTCAGGAAGTTGCATACTCTCTTGATTTAGAGCAATGTCTCTGATCAGAAATTATCTAAACTCCTTTCAAGTACGTGAACTGGTTTTGGGAGTAATTGTTAGATGGAGGACTATTTCTAGAATGGTAATCTTATTGTCTTCCTGTTTGTGGGAAGGAGCTTCCTAATCCAATTACTGAAATCATAATCCTTTTACACATTTTCATTTTGGATTGAATTTTTGATTCTAATTGACTACACTGTTGGGTGTTTCTGGCTAGGATCACAAAGGAATAGTTAAACATTTCCTATATAAAAAATGGTGTTCTGTCTGTGGAAACTATTTCCCAGGGATTATTTTATCAATACTCCCTGCCTGCAGAAGGAGGAGTGTATATGTATGAAGCTGCAGTAAACATGTGGTTTATATTATACAGCTGACTGACTGCTGTCTCTTGATGATGAATGTTAATACTACTTTAGACTGAAAATTTAAAAATGAGAAACATTTGTTGAAATACAGGATACAACTCTTAAGGACCACACAAATCTTAAGGACCACTCATGATTGATTTTCTGGTAGTAATCAGAGAAAGATTATAAATTATGTTTTATTTAGAGTGTTCATCAAGGGCCCGATTCAAGATTGCTTGGACTCAGTGTATGAATTGCTTCCTCCCCTCTATCAGAAACTTCAGGACACTTTGGTTTTGATCCATGAAAGTTTGTGCTCATTATCAACAGAAGGTTCAGTAACTCAGCAAAAATGTTGAAGCTTAGGGTCTTGCCTTTCTGTTTTCTGTTGTCCTGGTAAAGAAATAATACTTGGGTTTGATTTTGACCTCAAACAGCTAAATGGGCCGTGTACTCTGCATGATTTATAGGGGTTATTCAGGAATATTACTATCCATATACCAACAGAATGGAGCTACACTAAACCTAGCCATGAAGCAACCATGTTGTAGCCAGGTCATTTAACTCACTTAACAACTGCAGCATTTTGAAAAGAATGTTGATCTGGTACATAACAGAAATTGCTCAAATCCCAAACTTTGGTGAATTCTTATTCATATATGGGTTTTCAAAGAAGTCAAAAGTAATATGTTTTCCCCCACATCTTGGATGATTATATACCAGGCTGTAATGTTTATTGATCACCCTTCTTTCATCACTTCCCATTGACCATTTGTGTCCCTAGTTACACATAAGGACTATTGATGGTGTAGTAATTACCCTCTAATGGAGGTCAGCTAAGGTCACTGGTACAAACTTGCCCTTCTTGATTTTTGTTAATTTAGTTTATTGGGATTTTGTTTTTCTTATTTTCAGTTTTGGAATTGATTTCCTTTTTTTGCCTTTTTATACACCATGCAATATTTAATTTGTTTACAAGCAGTGAAGAACCTTCAGATTTATCATTTGTCTAATGAATATTTATTTCTATTGTTACTATGTGCTAGCCTGCAAGAATATGATATACATTTTTGTGGGTAAAATCTAAAGTAGAAATAATTAGTATAGGAAATGCAACATCCTTAGAAACACTGTTTTTATTCTTTTCCCTTTGGGACACTGGTAGACTGTAACTCAGATGCAAGCTCATCTCCTGAATGCATAATGAATTTACCTTCTTGTAGAAACTACTTGAGTGTGAGTAGGACGGAAGTACATTTGAAAACATTGGTCAGAAGTTTAATTCTGATTTTATAGTCACAGCAGCTGAGCCAGCACAGAAAGTGGGAGTATTAATCTACTATTGAAGTGTTAGTCCACAATGAATTATTGTTTTCTGCAAGCAAAGTAGTAGAGCTGAAACTGTGAGATGGAGCTATAGCCCATTGCTTTTCTGCTATTGTATTAAATCTTGAATTCTTCCAGGCAGAGGTTATATCTTCCAATGCACTTTAACAGAACTTAGCACAACAGGGGTCTGATGCTCATTTAGGTTGGCTTGGGGATGGCATTGCCACAGAAGTAATAACAAGCAGCAGTAGAGTTGATTCAGTCATCAAATTGCAACAAACCTGGGTTACATTCAAATAGAAAAATTTGGAGGAAGATCACACTGTTGGCAGCAAGGTTTGCTATCTAATATGTTGGGTTTTTTTTGAAATGCCTTTGTGTTTAAGTTAATTTTCATGTCTACATATGCACAGGAAGCTTTTATTGGTTTCACACTTTATGGCACATATATATCTGAAAAGTCTCCCAAAACTGCTTGAATCCTCTCCAAATGTTTTTTTATTATTATTATTTTTGTTTGTTTGTTTGCTTGCTTGCTTGTCTCACATAAAACGCATGTTGCTTTTTTTCTTTTCTGGATTTTTTTTGGTCTAACACTAAGCTATGAATATTTTCACAAAAATTCTAAAACAAATGGGATGCTATCAATTTCTCCAGGCAATTCATAGCAGTCCTATTGGTAATGAGAGACTAAGCAGTTTGTATATGTTTGTGGGAACATAGAATTCATGTCTGTAAATTAGGAGGCACATTTAAAATTATCCATTTTATAGCATATTAATCTGTCAGGTAGAGGAAAATGAAGTAAATTATTTTGTTAGTAAGTATTCTTTGATCTAAAATGCAATTAGAGATGCAAAGTCTTGCAGATAAGCTTGAGATGCAGAGATGCAGAATGAGATGCATCAGTAGAGATGTAAAGTCTGCATAAAATGTGTCAAAAAATATTCAACATTTGAGTGTGCTGTCTATAGAATGAGTTTCAGAAAGCGCTTCTTTGAATCAGGCTTTGCAGACTTCACAGCATTACTACTTCAGCACTGGAAATCGTAAATTCCCAAAGGCCGTTGTTCACAATGATTGGCTCATTGTCCGTAGTTGACATGGGTCAGGCAGGCAAAAGCTGCTTTTGTCTTGTCAGTCAGAGTCCTTCCTAATTTGTCCTTTAAGGCCATTCCATGCCTTTTGTGAATCTTTTGGACATGACAAATCATATGAGAATGCCTTTCCAGAGAAGGCCAAAATGTCTCTTATAAAAGCTATGAAAACCATGTTGGATATTTATTGCTGATACTATGTACAAAACAAAGCAAAACAAATCATGATTCTTTATTTTTTTAAACTGTTTGCTAGCACAGAACTTCATATAGCTCAGTCACTGTAGCCCTAAATAAAGCTGTCCCATTCAATTTGCCCTATTCATGTATCTTAAGACACCATTTTACTGTGATACAGTTATGCATGAAGGGCCACATTTCTGATCCCCGGAGAGAATAGCTGCAGATCTAGATACAGACAGACGATTTTAGCTGGCAAAGTAAAAACAAATTCCTCTAGAGAGAGCACAGAGCTGATTTGTGCCTTGCTGTTTAAAAAAAAAAAAAAGAACAAAATTAGTGTATGGCTCTTTTCATTAGCTATCTGAATGTGTCTTGTCTGTTGTTACATAATAGCCTTCTGCAAAAACAAATCAAACATGCCTATGGAATATTTTTCAGATAATAAAACAATTCCTGATGTCAAATGCATGGGCCAGAGGTAATACTGTTCGTAGCGGGATGGTACGAACCATTTCCTAATACATGCTGCTACTTAAGTTTTGTCTCAGCACTTGATTAGCTCTAATGAAAGTTATAGTATTATTCCTTAAAAAAAAAACACAGAAACTTTAGAAAAGTAAGTAAGTAAAAGTAGAAATTGAGTGAATAAGTAAATGTCACAGAGATACTCAACAGAAGGAAATGTCATCTATAAAATAAACCAGATTTTATTATACTGAAGATGTTTTTCCAGTTGTGCTTGTGTATGATGTTAGGTGACATTCTGGCTATGCCAATTTTTGAAAGGAGCTAAGAATCAGCAAATGTGGCAGAGGTCAGCAGTTAGGATTAGGACTGAGCTAGAAAGGGGAAAGTGTCTCAGCTCAGTGTCTCCAAGTGGTTTTGAAAATATCAACCCATGGTGCGGCCTAACTGTAATTTTCTAGAGGTTTATCAGTATCACTGCATTGGTTTTCATTAGTAAATTGTTTTACATTTTTGTCATATTAACAAAGTAGTTTTAAAATGTTGTGGGTGGAATTCAACGCATTCCAGTAACAAACTTTAAAAATAATGTTCTAAACTAATTTTTTAGAGAGGGGAGCTTTCTATAATCAATGGACATAAACACCTTCGGAGAGCAACCCATGCAAATCGGTGTAGGTGGGGTGCTTGACTGAGGAGTGTCCGTCTCTCAAGTATAAAAGGTATCAGTTGACAACCAGTTGAGCATTGGTTCCTAAATTCCGAGTGGCTAGATTTGTCTTCAGCTGCAATTTTCAAATAGACCCTTGTTCTTTTTATGATCTTCTACCAGATTATCTTGACCAGGCCTCCAAAACACTAGATTTTACTTAGGAAAAATATCTATTCAGCCCTAATAGTAGGGCTGAATATGTGCAGATTTATTAGATAAGCAGAGAGTGATTCTGCAAACAATTATTATGTTCTTCAGTGAAAACTATTTTCTGCCATACCAACACTAATAGGATATCTACCCTCTATTGATCCAGATCAAAAGAGATGATCATCACAGAGGGCATGTGGCTTTTTAATTCCATATTCCATGAAGACTCAGGACTCTTCCTAATGGAAAACCCCTAAAATGTGATTTTCGAAACCATTTGCGCACCCACATGCATACACATGTGCACACATATACCTATTTCACCAATATGCTGAGAAATAAGGTTAGCTTTAAGGATTTCTCCCTGTAAGGAAAGAACATCTATACTGATATTACAGTTAGCAAAATCAGCTGTGGCACTAGCAGGAAATCACATGCAGCTGAGAAACCAGTATCTGGCAGTGATTGATATAAAACACCTACTTTATCTTGTGTCTTTTGCTTTTTTTTCATTTATTTTATATCTGCATTATATTAACACAGTTATAAAAACATAAAGCTCACTGTTGAACATTATAAATTTATCTCGCTCTCTCTCCCTCCCTCCCCTGCACATGGGTCAGGGTCTAGAGTCTAATTGTATGCAGAAACTTTTCTGTAGAATTAAGGCCAAGAATGAGAGCCAACTTTGCCCCTTACTCAGGCTTCAGTTCAGACCAGCTGTCTCCTTATTGTCTCCCAGTTGTGCCTGAACCAGCATCTACCCTTGCTGAACGTGATCCAGATGATTGCTGCAATCCACTCTGACCTTCTGGAGGAGCCGAGAGTCAATCTATGTGCATATATATTTATATACTCCTTTGAGTCTTCCCACACTCCCCTTAGAGTCAGTGAAGAGAAACAAACAACTGTTGATTTTATGTTGCCCTAAATTCATTTTAGAGACTAGAGTAAAACAGAAATAACCCTGGTCTTTCTCAGGAAAAACTCTTTGCATTGAGAAAGATTTAGGGTTCAGGCTCAAGCATTCTGTCCAGGCATGGTTAATTTTACATCTTCATCAATAACACTAGTGATAAACTCTTTTCCAATCACTTCTCCCACTCATTTCACAGATATGGCTAGAGCAATCTTTGCTCTATTTATATCACATCCTCTTTATATTAATGTTCTGCTAGGCTCCAAGTATATTTGAGAGTGTTTTCTGTCTCCTCCCAGAATGCTGTTATTCCATCTGCAGCAGGCACCCTGTGCCACATCTGAACCTTGAACTCTCAGAGTTGTGACATTTTCTCATGTAGCAGAAAGCAAGAGTTGTTGAAAGTGTTTTGGTTTTTAGCTTATTTCACCATAGTCTATCAAGTAATTCTTTTAATCCTTCTTTTCAGTGTTTTAATTTAACAGGGACTTTCATATCTAAACAGAAAATTTGGGTTAGGACAAAAAGTAAAAGCCAAAAAAAATCACAAAACCTTCCATTCCTTCATTCTCAAATGTAGCCAACTTCAAAATGCTCAAGGTTTCTCCCCATATAAAGATGCTGTTCACTTGAGAAAGAGCAGCATTTAGGAGTGCAAAAATATACACATATGTGTATATATTTTTTGGTATCCTAGGACTGGATCATTAGTAGTACATCTGGAAAATGCACAAGCAATCCAGTTATGACTATGATTCCAGCCCATTTTTCAAACCAGCAAAGCATGTGTCATTCGGATAAAGTATTTGCACTTTTCATTAAAGATGTAATCCTTAAAAAAAAAACACAGAAACTTTAGAAAAGTAAGTAAGTAAAAGTAGAAATTGAGTGAATAAGTAAATGTCACAGAGATACTCAACAGAAGGAAATGTCATCTATAAAATAAACCAGATTTTATTACACTGAAGATGTTTTCCAGTTCTTGTGCTTGTGTATGATGTTAGGTAACATCCTGGCTGTATCAGTTTTTGAAAGGAGCTAAGAATCAGCAAATGTGACAGAGGTCAGCAGTTAGGATTAGCACTGAGCTAGAAAGGGGAAAGTGTCTCAGCTCAGTGTCTCCAAGTGGTTTTGAAAAGATCAACCCATGTTGCGACCTAACTGTAAATTTCCAGAGGTTTATCAGTATCACTGCATTGTCTTTCATTAGTAAACTGTTTTACACTTTTGTTGTATTAAGAAAGTAGTTTTAAAATGTTCTGGGTGGGATTCAACCCATTCCAGTAACAAACTCTAAAAATAAGCTTCTAAACTAATTTTAGAGAGGGGAGCTTTCTATAATCAATGGACATAAACACCTTCGGAGAGCAACCCATGCAAATCGGTGTAGGTGGGGTGCTTGACTGAGGAGTGTCCGTCTCTCAAGTATAAAAGGTATCAGTTGACAACCAGTTGAGCATTGGTTCCTAAATTCCGAGTGGCTAGATTTGTCTTCAGCTGCAATTTTCAAATAGACCCTTGTTCTTTTTATGATCTTCTACCAGATTATCTTGACCAGGCCTCCAAAACACTAGATTTTACTTAGGAAAAATATCTATTCAGCCCTAATAGTAGGGCTGAATATGTGCAGATTTATTAGATAAGCAGAGAGTGATTCTGCAAACAATTATTATGTTCTTCAGTGAAAACTATTTTCTGCCATACCAACACTAATAGGATATCTACCCTCTATTGATCCAGATCAAAAGAGATGATCATCACAGAGGGCATGTGGCTTTTTAATTCCATATTCCATGAAGACTCAGGACTCTTCCTAATGGAAAACCCCTAAAATGTGATTTTCGAAACCATTTGCGCACCCACATGCATACACATGTGCACACATATACCTATTTCACCAATATGCTGAGAAATAAGGTTAGCTTTAAGGATTTCTCCCTGTAAGGAAAGAACATCTATACTGATATTACAGTTAGCAAAATCAGCTGTGGCACTAGCAGGAAATCACATGCAGCTGAGAAACCAGTATCTGGCAGTGATTGATATAAAACACCTACTTTATCTTGTGTCTTTTGCTTTTTTTTCATTTATTTTATATCTGCATTATATTAACACAGTTATAAAAACATAAAGCTCACTGTTGAACATTATAAATTTATCTCGCTCTCTCTCCCTCCCTCCCCTGCACATGGGTCAGGGTCTAGAGTCTAATTGTATGCAGAAACTTTTCTGTAGAATTAAGGCCAAGAATGAGAGCCAACTTTGCCCCTTACTCAGGCTTCAGTTCAGACCAGCTGTCTCCTTATTGTCTCCCAGTTGTGCCTGAACCAGCATCTACCCTTGCTGAACGTGATCCAGATGATTGCTGCAATCCACTCTGACCTTCTGGAGGAGCCGAGAGTCAATCTATGTGCATATATATTTATATACTCCTTTGAGTCTTCCCACACTCCCCTTAGAGTCAGTGAAGAGAAACAAACAACTGTTGATTTTATGTTGCCCTAAATTCATTTCAGTGACTAGAGTAAAACAGAAATAACCCTGGTCTTTCTCAGGAAAAACTCTTTGCATTGAGAAAGATTTAGGGTTCAGGCTCAAGCATTCTGTCCAGGCATGGTTAATTTTACATCTTCATCAATAACACTAGTGATAAACTCTTTTCCAATCACTTCTCCCACTCATTTCACAGATATGGCTAGAGCAATCTTTGCTCTATTTATATCACATCCTCTTTATATTAATGTTCTGCTAGGCTCCAAGTATATTTGAGAATGTTTTCTGTCTCCTCCCAGAATGCTGTTATTCCATCTGCAGCAGGCACCCTGTGCCACATCTGAACCTTGAACTCTCAGAGTTGTGACATTTTCTCATGTAGCAGAAAGCAAGAGTTGTTGAAAGTGTTTTGGTTTTTAGCTTATTTCACCATAGTCTATCAAGTAATTCTTTTAATCCTTCTTTTCAGTGTTTTAATTTAACAGGGACTTTCATATCTAAACAGAAAATTTGGGTTAGGACAAAAAGTAAAAGCCAAAAAAAATCACAAAACCTTCCATTCCTTCATTCTCAAATGTAGCCAACTTCAAAATGCTCAAGGTTTCTCCCCATATAAAGATGCTGTTCACTTGAGAAAGAGCAGCATTTAGGAGTGCAAAAATATACACATATGTGTATATATTTTTTGGTATCCTAGGACTGGATCATTAGTAGTACATCTGGAAAATGCACAAGCAATCCAGTTATGACTATGATTCCAGCCCATTTTTCAAACCAGCAAAGCATGTGTCATTCGGATAAAGTATTTGCACTTTTCATTAAAGATGTAAAATCACACCTAGGCAAAATCTGAAGCAAAATTAAAGGGTGCTAATATTGCAATTGTAAAAAAGCTCTTGTTAATCTTCCCTAAAAAGCAGGTGAAACTTAATTCCTCACATAAAGCTAATTCTGTGGTATCAGCAGCATCCCTTCAGCTTTGGCTCCAAGTCAGCTTTTCATTTCAATTTATCTCTTTTCAAGAAAAGCATTTACACTTGAAGCAAGAATGCATGAAGCAAGAAGCATTTACACTTGAATTCTGAAAATAATGCAGTGAATAAGGGCCTGGCAGTGGCCTGGCAGTGTACAAACAAAGATGTAGAAAGGAGAAGTGGGGTGGTGATTTACCTCTGCTTGATAGGATCAATAGTCTGAATTCATTGGGCTACGTATCAAAATTTCCATATGACTAAGCATCACAAATCAAGTAGCATATACCTTCAAGGGACAGATGTGCTATACATCCTTTTATTGACCTAGACACATCCTAGAAATATGTATTCGTATATCTTAATAAAGAGGGAGTCTTATAAGCTCCAATGCAGAGATCCTCATTAGAGAGATTAATGTGCAATGAGAAGAATCCCACCACAAATCACTCAAAATTCATAACAGTAACAAAACTTTATTTAAGCCATTGGACAAGAATTTACATTTTATAGAGCAAATAATAGGGCATGCTCTGGGTACGCAGCAGCCACCTGACTTCAGTTGCTTAAGGTGAGCATTGGTATTCATGCATGAAAGTAATAATGTGAATTGATTTACTAGGTTCAAATTTAAAGGCATTTTTAGTCATTTTGGTAATATTCCATTTTTTTGACAGATTACTTAATAATTTACTCGTTTATTTTAGTTGGTCCTTTTCCCTCAAAATGTGTCCTATAAAAATGTAAAAAAAAAAGGGAGGAAAATTATTGCTGCTAATCAGAAGTAACATTTCTTTACCATAACCACATGTTCCCTAAACCGATCTTCTTTCACCAAATTATTTAAGAGCAATATGGTCATAATGTTTCTGTCATGTTCACATTAGATGGTGCTTGGAGCACCATGTCAATACATACCTGTGGCTTTGAAGTGTTAAATTGTTAATGATGGATATGCTTTTCATATCAAATATATGTGTGTGTGTGTGTGTGTGTGTGTGTATATAAAAAATCCTAATGAAACAGGAATTTTTACTTTTATTTGCTCACAGCTAATCAATGGGAGCCTTATAAGTCCAAGGGCCCCCAAATGTCTCCTCATGGAGCTCAGTTTTCTTACCTGTGAATTAGGATTTACATTCCCTGAATTCAAAGTAATTGCTGAGATAAACAAACCAGGGACAAACCTTACCTTGCAAACTGATGGCTCCAGACTGTTGGTGAACAATGACAAATGATGATTCTGCTCAGGATGTGTTTGCCAACAGAAAAGTAGAAGGGCTGAATGCATCAAACACTTAAATTGCACTGAATGATGTGACTGATTGATTATAGTCAGTAGTAAGTAGAAAACATTAGAAAAAGGAATTGGTGGATTCACAGAGTGGAAAGAATGGGATAGAATGTAAGAGAATAAAGAACTATAAAGCATGGGAATGGATATGGGGAAAGAAAAGTTTGAAATATGCAGAAGAATAAAAAGAGCAGCAGGGAAGATACAAGAATTGGAGATACCTGGATATTAGAAGGGCAATAAGCACTATTAACTGTTAAGAAGTCACTGAGGCTGCATCTTCCCTGCATGAAAGTGCAGTGATCGCTGAACTAGCAACAAAAAGAAGTGAAAATGCATCTTGGGACTTGAAATTCATATTGGGAACCAGATCATTTATGTTTGCAGCCTCCATCATCAAGCTTCATATCCCAGGCACCGTAAAAGTAGAAATACTATGGACATCTCCCCCATGAATATACAACCTCAAATGCCACCCTAGTGCCAATTTGACCAGTGATACCAACAATATAAAGCTCTCAGGTTAACAGAAAATATAGGAGGGAACTCATAATCAAAAAAATATAGTTCAGCAACTTTCCTCTTAATTTTTTACTCCTTAAATTTCCTCTTTGAATGCATGTTTTATTGACCGAAATGCATATTGACATTTTTACAAAAGTGAAAAATGTTATTCTCTTTAACTAAATATATTTTTTCAAAGAGTGCTAAACATAGTTGACAGGCTGTTAGTAGTGTTAGTTGATTCTTTCTCCTATATACAGCACATACAGTATCAGATAATTATAAATATTTAATTTTATCAATATATAAAATATATTCATTTATTAATATTTAAAATATTAAATGATGGTAATTTGAAAAATTGAAGTTTGAAACAATTCATGTAATATCCTGGCAGTTTTAGTGGTTTTACTTTGTTTCTTGGAAAGTAAATGATGAGAAAAGTTGTGTTACTAGTGAGCAGTGTTGCTGAGTGCTGAGCTAATGTAAATGCCTCATATATGTAAAATAAAGAGTGAAGAGAGATTTAGAGAGGGAGCTCAAAAGTGATACGTAAGAGAAAACAGATTTCAAAATTGACCTGTGTAGGATAAATGATGACATTATTCACACAAAACACACAGGGAAATGAAGTAAAGCAATACCATAGAAGATATTCTTATTTAGCAAGCTTTCTGTGTTCCTCTCAGTATTTTCCACTAAATGATAACAATAAAAAGAAAAAGGAAGCTTAGGCATTAGATCTTCAGAAATTTCAGAATCTTGTTTACACTTAGTACAGTATTTTCTTAATTTAATGTCTTCATTTTTCTATTTCATTCTGTTTGGTACTGAAGAGTGAGCTCTCAGGGCCATTGATTCACTTTCTATGTATGTGCCTTGCACAGGTAGAAAATGCAGTCAAATTGTGGAACTGGTCATCGCTATTAACTGTTGTGTTACTCATATTCATGCGAGATCTTTGAAACAGAAATCTTTAATCTGAGGAGAAAAGTTTTGTGGGATATCCTTGTCCTGTTATCTGAATTTTTGCTACCTGTTTTTTTCTCAGAGATGTAATATATGTTGCTGAAAATCAGGGTATAGTTCTTCATCTCTTGTTACCATGTGTAATTTCTACATTCATAATTTCTAAGTTTATCTTGCTGTTTATATCTGAACCATTGCTATGTTTTTTATAGGCAAATTAAACTGAATCTGTCAAAGCCATACATCCCAATAATCTCTCTAGAAATGAACTGAGATTCATGATACTTACTACTGCAATACATTAAAAAGATTAATGGGAGATTTCATCTTATGTTGTTGTATTGGAGATGAAAATTTCTGTGATCTGTAGAGTGATAAAAATCTCCTGTGAGAAGAAGAGGCCAGACCTTGGGAAATAAGATGTTTGTCTGCCTAGGCTGAGCGATAAGGAGCACGGATGCAGCTGCTCAGCCCGGTTCACAGGCAGCCTCCCCTGGAAACCTGTTGAAGGCATCCGCTCGGCTTGTAGCCAACTTAACCACAGACATCCTCCAAACTAGCTTTGGAGACCAAACACCCAGAAATGAGGAAGAAGAGGAGGAAGGCAGGACCTCAAATTGAGGACTGGGACCCTCATCTGGTATGCGCGCCTGTGCACCCAGCGGGAAGAGTTGCACAACTCGAGGCGGAGTTTGTCCGCTCCCTGGCCTGCCTCCTGGGTCGTGCTGACCCTACATGCCAGGATGCACTGGGCATAAAAGTGGACAGCACGGAGAGAGCGAGGGAGAGGAGAAACTCCTGACTCTGAGGCCTACGCTGTCTCCGTGGGGGACGGTTGTGAACCAAAAACATCCATCTCTTTGTTCACACTAGGTTAGTTTTGTTCTTTGCAAGTGGCCCACTCCTAATTTTACATTCTACACAGATTATGAATAATTCTAGAGACTGTAAATTTCTGATGCAACATTTTAATGGGATGTTCTTTATGATCCTTATACTCTGGGAGTTTGTTTTCAAGTCTACCTTGAGACCTGAAGGGCTATCTTTATCTAAATATGTACTGTGTAAGCCCATTTGTTTCCAGCTCGGCATATACTTACCTTTTTTGTTCAGATTCAAAGCAGATCTACATGGTGGAAAAACAAAACTGGAACCACTGTAGTTCAGGAGTCTTGAATCTTATTTCTCACTCAGCCGCTGTGGATAAACAGTTTAAGCTCCATGTTGAAATATAACTGAAGATAGTTTTTCTCAGCTGAAATAAAGATATGTAGGAGTTTGTCCTTTGGGAAATTACTTTTGGGACAACTTACTATTTTAGTTATGTGGAATTTTTCTTTCTAAACAGGGTAGTCTAATGAACTACTATTCATCATAGAATCATAGAATCACAGAATCTCTGAATAACTGATCAGTTGAGGTTGAGAGGGACTTCTGGAGATCAAGTCCAACCCCTCTACTCCAAGGAGGGTCAGCTAGAGCAGGATGTCCAGGGTCAAGTCCAGTCCTACTATCCTAACAGTCAGAAGACTTTGGCCTATACTTAAGTGGAATTTGTTCAGATTCAGATATATAAATAATAAATCCAGGTGGAGATAAAGGCAGGAAAAAGGTAATTTTTCAATGGTCAATGCATTTTTTTTTGAGAGAACAACACTAATAATCTTCCTTCGTCACTCCAGATGATACTGTAATTCCAGTCTACTTTAGAATGATATTGCAAAAATGATTGGATAAAAAAAAATACTATAGTCTTATATAAAACCCATTCCAAGTATTTATGCTAATGTGAGTGGAAGCTCAATCAAGTTTAGGTACTATAAATGCTTTTACTACAACACAACCCATATTTTGATGAACTTCAAAGTTAGTAACAATTTGGTATACACCAGAGATAGATATACATGAGTGTGGTACCAGCATAAATATGAAAAGATTTATAGATTGAATCTAACCACAGATCTAACCACAAAAAGGACATATTATTCCTGTTGCATAGATGTAGAGATAGAATTGAGGCATAGAGTCATAAATGTCACATCCCACAGTCATCAGTAGAAATGATCTGGAAGCTCCAATTAAGTTTAATATCTGTTTCATTTATAGATTCTGCAGTAAAATGGAGAAGAAAGGAAATTGTAATAAACTTCCAGTCTAGTGTATTCTGATCCAGGTCAAGACTGTTGTGTGTATTATTTTAATTTCTCTCATTACTTAGCCCCCTACAAATATATTAGATCTTTCACATAGCTATATTTTGTCTTCTTTTTTCTATAGAGTAGATGTTAGATGAGGTATAGTGAGTAATAGTAATAAATGAAAGAGAAGGACTGTAGCTGCAAAGATAGTCATACAGTTAGAGAGGTTATCATAGGAATTTCTTGACTGCTTAAAGACATTAAAAATACTACAGAATATAGAATCTCCCTAGCACTATCCTTTTAAAGAACTTTCATCTTCCCTCCCTTCAGTTCCTTTTCTATCTATCTCATTAGATTGAAAAACAAATTATTATACAAAACTCAAATCGTATGTCAGTGCAAAGGTTTCCTCTCTTAGCTTAAAAATCCTAATTGACAAATATGTTTAAGAAATCAGATTGGAAACCTAAAAATTCCCTTTCTGAGATAATGATCTTAGAAATATATAGCCACTTATTTCAGAATAGAGAAGATATTTTTATTTGCTTTTATTTCATGCAATTTTTATTTCATACAATTTTATTGATGACTCAAAATTTCTCTTTCTTACTGCTGGATACATCACTTGTAATGAAATGCAAATACCTGCTTGTTGGGACTTGCGCGGGGTTTCTGGGAGCCGAGCGGGGTTACAAGACACGGACTCAATATGAGTTTAGATCTTGCTCCGTTTATTAGCCGAAGTGTGCGTATATTTATACCTACAAGCATCTGAGGGATTTCCAGGCTCGTTATGATTGGTTGCTAGGAGGGTTGCTAGGTCCCGACCGCATAGGCTCTTCTCAGTTCTGCAAAGTTGTTTACCTGAAGCAGCTAGCTCCTCATTCCCAGCCGGCCAAGGACAATTCGCTAACACTCCCCTGTACATTATCAGCAAGGCGCAGGTGGTGCAGATCCTCAGCACAGCATTTCTCTACACCTGCTCGCAAGGTTTTCAACAGTGTTGTAGCAAAAGGAGAGAGGAGCCTTGGAAGGTGACGTTCTCATGCAAATGAAGGTTAAGAAACTGATCTGGAACCACCAATTCAGTATGTACTGCCTGATATGATGTTTGTGATTAAAAATAACAATCCAAATGATGAATAACATATGGATCCAAATTTTACAGTATAACCTGATGACTGTGGCTATACTGATGTGTGTTCATAAAGATGCAAATTAAAATAAGAAGTCCTTTATCTTCAGGCTGAATTTGGTCATCCAGATTTTAGATAATTGAAATATCATGCCTAATTTCAGATGGAATCATTGTGACTTCCTCAGTACTGAAGAGGAAACTTTGGTCCTCTACAGAGCAACTCAGATTTTAGATGTACTGATCATTACCTCTTTGTTAACTGTACAGGGAGCAAGAGATGAGTATGGCATTGAGATAGTTAAGTGCTTAAACTTCATGGAATGAAACCGAACTTTGTATTCAATGTTTTCTGAATCAAGAAAGTTCTCAATTTTCAGTGACTATCTCAATATTCCTTAACTCAAAAAGAATATAGATCTGAGGTTCATTCTGTGACCAACTCTATAAAGTAGACAAATACTTCTCATATGTAAGAAGGAAATATGGAAGTCCAAACCTAAAATGAGATCTTCAGAAAGAAAAAGGAAAACAGTGTAATGAAGCAATGTAACCCCAGATAAAATTTAAACACTTAAATACCAGGTTGAATATTCCTAAGGTGGGAGAGGGTTTTTCGTTTGTTTCATTCTTTACTATCCAGGTCTGGGAAACTGTGAGAAACTGTGGGAAACTGTGGGAAACTGTGAAAGTTAGGAATGTGCTGAATAACAGATTAGCAGATAGAGAAACCTAAAACACAGGCTGGACGCTCCGGTCTCTGGTTGGTTACCTGTTTGCCGGTAGCAGGATTGGACCCGAATAGCAATAGAGTCAAGGAATTGGCTGGAGGCAGGGGGAGGGAGCGCGTGGACAGTGCGCGGACAGTGCATGCTCACATACTTGGAGAATATATAAGTTTGGTCTGAGGCTCAATAAAATGGCTTCTGGCTTCTGGTTCTAAACCTTGAGCCCCTGCTCTTCAATGCTCCCACATCCAGGTATTTTTTACTCAACATGTTAAATTACTAGTAATCAAAGCTATATGAACTCTTATATTCAAAGAATGCTGTAATAATGCTTGTGCTGAGCTTCTCTCCCTTCCGCAATCTGGGTGATAATGGACAGGATTTTATTAGTTCACTGTTATGCAGTATAAGAGAACTGGGGTAGTAGTATTACATCCCAAGCTGGTCCCAAGTCTCCAAAAAGATTCTAATTTCACTGTTGCACTTTTGGAACACACAGGGTTTTTTTTGAAAGGTGAATTGTCAGACTTGGAAGAGAGGACTGAAAACAATTTGGGGAGCTCTGTTTATCTTCAGTGTGGCTTGAAAATGGCCATTCTACGGGATAGAAGAAAACTCATTTTTCATACTCACCTTGAATTATATAGAACTAATCAAAGATACAAACTAGAACCTCCAACATTTCATTAATCTCCAAATTGTTTTCTGTTTAGTTATTTTTTCACAACTTTTTCTTACCTTGTTTTTTCTCCTGTTTTCTCTCCTCCCTCCCCAAAGCAAAAGAGAAATGCCTATGGAAGTGTGTGTGTATGCATGCATGTTTGAAAAATGCCAGCAGACTGCATTTTTTATAAAGGCATGTCTGCAAAATTCTTAGAACATGTCACAGGTTATGTTTAGATAACCTATTTAAGACTTCAAATACCTCTATTATTTTTCAGATAATCTAAAGCAGAGCCTAAATCTACATCTATCTTGACATTTATCATATGCTTCATTTTAAAAACTTTTCTTCACTATTTCTCATTATTTACATAATAAAAAATGTTAGATAATTTGATTAGGTTTCCAGAATAAGTTTCTCACGCTGGCTCACTGGATGTTTTAGAGAAATTAATGCAATTTAAAAGTAGGGATGGACAGTTTAAAAATCCTGTAATATGGGGAGAAGCAAATTCTTTTTTTTTCTTCTGATGCTGAAGAAAAGAGCTTTAATCTTGCTTCCCAAGCACCATGCAAACCCTGAGGGAGCGGGTAAGCATCACTCAGAATATACTGGGACCTGAGGCAGATTGGACACAGGACAGGCTGCAGTAGCTTCTGCATATTAGAGAGAAATTCTGAAATATTTACATTACATCCATCCAGCTCCATTCAGTGCAGTGCTACCACAGCTACCTCTTACCTCCTCCCTTTGCCTGCCTTGTCTTGGAGACTTGGCACAGCATTTTAATGCCAAGTTTGACATTAAACTCATTCAACTTGAACTTGAGCTTTAAGCTGGTATTTGTCCATCCATATTCATTTTATCTGTAACAGGCAAAGCACCTCCTGAATCACAGTATCACTGCAGTATATGTCTTCTAGGAGAAACAGTCAAGGTTCTGTATTTTCACAACATATCATTTGTAAATTGCTTGGCAGCTTTTTCTCCCATTATTATTTATCATGTTTTACTCCTCATAATATTGAAAAAAGGGATTCTTTTTTGGTTAACAAGGTATGATAACAAGATGTCTCTTGATAAATGATAGAATATGAATCAGGGTATATCGCACATTGTGAAGCATTTTCTGATAAAAGTGCAACAAATAATAATTCTATCAGCTTTATTGGATATTGGTTTTTACTAGAGTTGCTCAGACGCATATGTTAAATGGATCTCTTTGAGCAGCCATCAAATCGAGTAAAGTTGTAAAACGCACATCCCTAAGCCTTCAGCACCTGCTTTTACATGAGAGCATGAATATAAGACAGAAGTACATTGCAAGAAGGCAACAGCAAGCAGGGGAAACAACTGATACAGCGTACCAGAGGAGCGAGGGAAAGCAAGGCTTTTAAGTGCCTTTGTGCTTGCACAAGGAATAAAAATTTCTTTTGCAGAACAAAGTCCACAGTATTTACTTCTAAGTCAGATTTAAACAGGAAATGGTGGACCAGACCTCATTTTTACTGCTTCTCTGCTTTTAACTACAGTAAATGAGTAATAACAATAATAATTATTATAGTAGTAACAATAACAGTAATTATAGTAGTAAGTTCTCTCTTGACATTTATGGTTAGGGCCAAGAAACAGGTTCAAGCATCGAGTCCATACATGTCTGTACTGTTTGATGGTTAACATGTTCCCTGAAAAGTTTTGGTGTACAAGAAGTAGATCTCCAGCATCAGTGTTCATAGTGCAAAATCATAAATTAATTTAAAGTAAAAGGGAAAGGGGAGAGGTGATGTAGTTCACAAGGAGTCAGGAAAGCTACAATTTATTCTCAGCGCTCTTTTAGATATCTTCTGTGAGTTAAGCAAAACACTTAACCTCTTTGTGTCTTTCTGCAGTTCACTTTTCTTTAGCCTCTCTAACCTGAGTCCACCAATCTCCAGTCTGTCTGGTTATGGAGTATTACGTCTAGCCCAACATTGACTTGAGTCTCTAGCCACCCCTGTATTAAAAGTCTACCCATTTGCAAATTCTGCTTTGCTTTAGCATCCAGTTGCCTTCAGTTCCAGTTTGCCAATTACATTATCTCCCCTTTTTTTGTCTCCTACAACAGCTTCTGTAACATCCTGCTGTTTTTCATCTCATAAAATATATATCATATCAAATATATATCATCCCAGAGTTGAGGCCTGCAGGACACACATTACTTATGAGAGACTTAAAGAGCTCAATCTGTTTGCCTTATTAAAAAGAAGGTTGAGAGATGACTTGACTGCAGAGCTTAAATACCCCGGGGAGGACAGACATGGGAGCAAGAGCAGCACTAATGTTTGCTGTATCCAGCACAGAAACAATCAGCAATGGCTGGGAGCTGCATTCAGTTATAGTTAAAGCACATTAGAAAAGAGGCTCAGCGTTTTCAGCAGTGTTTCACTGCAACAGGAGCAGAGCTTCTCCCTCTTGTTTGCCTTCCCACCAAAATTGGATACTTTGTTGATGCTTTTTAATACGAGGTACTGAGACAAGTAGAGGCAAAAACAAATGGAATGCTATATAGTCTATATTATGCTGGAGGAGGTCAGATTGGTTGAGTTAATTGTCCCTTAAAATCTGTAAATCCATAAAATGCAATTAACTCTGCTACCCAAAAGTGTGTTCTATGTATTATGAGTGCATTCAAGACTGTGGTAATGAGAAAAAATGCCAAAGTAGATTATATGCCTGTTGGTGCCTTTATTTCTTCATCTCTGAATAGAGGTAATCATTATAAATAAATAGGTGCAATCTGAGTCCAAAATTGTGAAAGGTGTGGCAATAGGAGGAGTACTTCTTGGTAATATTGTTATTGCTAAAGCACAGGGACAGAGGTTAAAATTCACCACATTTGCCTGTGGGAGAGGGAGGTTTTTGCTTTAATAGAGATATCTGCAAGTCTGAAAAAGCAGATCTACAGATTGTGAAGAAACTTACTTGGACTAGTTATATAAAATGGATGATTGTGGATTTCTTGCAGTGTCAAAAAAAGTGCTTGCTTTATGTTAGCATAATGGTACCTAAAACACCTTTTCATGACTGCTCTATCTGATAACCGCAATTGCTTACAATAGGAGAGAGTGACATGTTTCTCTGATAGCAGAATTCACCAGCTCCAGAGATGAGCTACTTGACCTTGGAAATACTAATCCTTTCTTCAATATATTTTTTTCTTTTTTTGTACTCCATACCTCTCTATATATATGACAAGATAGGGGTGGGAGGAACTAGGCAAATCAAAACATTCTTTAGTTGAATGCACCACAGAGATAGCACTAATTAAAAAGAAAATATAGCAAAAATGAACTCTTTTCTCAAGACTTGAGATGATACTGTTAACTAATTACCTCTATCATTTTTAATTTTTTGGAACATGCATGATAACACATGGAACTTGCCAGATATGAGTGAGTGTCTTTTTAACCTTTATTTGGTTGATTAGGTTTTATTTGGGTGACTGATGACTGTCATTGATTTCAAAGTGACTCTGATGGTGACATATGTGATATGTGGTTTGATTTTCAAAAGCACTTCTTATTGGCCTGGCTCTAACTCTTACAGGTCAATAATGCAGTTCCAGAGGGAGTAGAGCAAAGTAACTGATGAGTAAATGAAAAAACAAAAAGCAGTAGATTTGAGATGATTCTTTTGTGGAATATTTTTTAAAGCATCTGCTATTCAGAAAAAAAAATACAGAACCTGGCTTTTGTAAATTAGGATCTGGCTATGATTCTCCAGCCAAATGCCCCAAAATATAGATAACCAAAATAGATCGTCAGTTTTGAAACTATCAACAAAACATGGAGAGAAAAGGAAAAGATACATGCTCAAAATATATGTTAAATTTTACTTTAATCGTGAGTGAATGTCCTCACAGATGAACTGAATTCATCTTACATAAATTTGAGTGAAACTACATTATTCACAAGCCATATTACTCTGACAACTGGCTAGATGTGATAATTATCTTAGCAACATGCTAGTTTCTAGCACAAAATGAAAGAAATTGTATTACTGAAACTCTCTGTTAGTCAGCCTGGTCAGTTGGCATATTTATGAATCTCTGAGCATCATGGAAGAGCTATATAGTGAGGAATGCCAAGCAGATTATATTGTCTAGTAATAGCTTAATCCTTTTTAAATCCACCTTTCAAAAAATATGAGTAATTTAAGGCCTCATGGAAGTAGTGGAACTCACTGAAGGGTCTGTAATCTGAAGCAGCTTGGAAAAGTGATGTGAAAACTTCCCAGCATATAGCCTTGCCAATACAATTCAGTCCTGACCTTAGTTTAATGCATAGCTTCTTTCCAGCAAAAACTGCCAAGTCTGCCAGTCTGTCAGTGCATGATGGTTTCACAGTACAGTCTCAGACGAGATGTCAAGCTTATTTCTGTGTGTCACCTACATCAAACTAGTTTTGAATTACAAGAAAATACTCCAACAGATCACTTACTTAGTGCATGGGAGGGTGGATAGGATATCAATAGAAATAGGAGCTCTCTGCTTAATTCTACCAGGGAACAGATATGACACTACACTCTGTTTTTTTTTTTTTTGTGATGCAAAGTTACAAGCTCAGCTGGAATATTCAGCTTTAATACATCTTCCTAATTATAGGAAAGGTGAAAGTATGGTTGGAAAAAGAATTTACTTCCTCCAATATAGTCCTCATTAACCAAATATGTTTTTATACTTTCCTTGAGTTGGCACATATTATGAGACTATACTATACAGCATGTTGATATAACATTTAGTGGATTTTGGCAGAAAGCTGTGAGCTAAAAGGAAACGTGATATGTAGCTTACTGGCTGTGGTATACTGAAGTAAAAGTTACAAATTTCCTCAAAACATCCTGCATCTTTTCCAGAACATCCTGTGCATGTTTAAATATGTAGGGTTTTTTAAGTTCAACTTAAAAAAAAAAAAGATATTTTGCCATTTATGTGTCTCATCTCTTAAAAAAGGCAAGATATAGCCCAGTAGTGGCCCAATTAAGGTTGATACAGTGACATAACATAAGCAAACACTATCCTTAAATAACTTAAAAAATAACTCTTGGATTTATGTGTTGTTTTGTTCAGCCATTTCTTCTTTTATTCACCATATAATGGAATTCAGCGTACTCTCTTG
>NW_010586098.1:0-35060 GCF_000705375.1 Tinamus guttatus
GGCAGAACAGCAAAACTTGTCATTTCTGTGCTGTTTTTCTCACACAGGCCTTAGAGCACTGTAGGTGCCACCAATTTATTCTATCTATTAAAGTGGCAGCAATGGTGTGCTCTAGCTGGTCTGTGATTTCGTAAGGAAGAATTTAGTACAAATTACAGCCCTGACATCAGTTCCCTGAATTGTGGGAGTTCAGGCAAATTTTGTGACTCACTTGTATTTGGGGAGGGAGAGGGATGTGGTGATGCAGCAACTTGAGGGGAGTGCTGGAGTGAGCTTCTTGGCTGGGCTTCCCGATGCTGATGCTACAGAATGGAAAGGATCTCGGAACAGCTTGGCTGACCTGGGGCAAGCCTGTGTGTGCTCCAAAACCAGCCTGTGTACGGCGAGAAAAACAGCAGTCTGCAAGCAGGTTGAAAACTGGTGGGTCATTGAAGGGAGAGACTCGGGAGCAAAGAAAGAAATTAAAGCAGAATGCAGGCCTGGAGGAAAGAACACTTTCTTTCTCATAAGGGACCAGGGTGATGTAGCATGCATTAAAAATTGTTTAACATTCCCCAGGCAGCATATCAGCAGAAGCTAGAAGTAGAAGAAAGAGATTTTTAAAAAAAACAGTTTGTTAAAATGATAAGAACACAGAAATAGTGTCCATTTAGAAGTTTTTAGAAAGCGTATGCCATGTGTTTTAATAAAAGTCTGCACGGATGCTTTGCTCTCTTGAGAAGTACTTGGTGGTGTGAAAGGTTCTACCATTATTATGTAGAAATAAAAAGGCACTTAATATCTTGAAAGATATCAAAGAAGTAGCTCTTCTTCAGAGCCTGCCTTCAGTTCTATGCCTATATTGTCAGGCCCAGTAGTTGGAAAGCCACATACTCGCAAAAAAAATAGTGTACCAGTGTCATCGTTTGCAATAGTGGATGTGCAAGAGAGATTAATGTCCTGCTCAGTAGTGTAGGCCGAGGATACAAACAGATGACCTAAAGGCAAAATTCTTGTATTTTTTTTTTTAAGGTTAAGAATCCAAAACCAGAGAATGATTTTCTTTTAACTTCAAAATTAAAAATATCTCCTAAACAAAGCATGGAGTGTTATCTTACCTTTAACATGACACCAAATGTCACTGTAGGATGATATTGCTAAATGAAAGGCACATTTGAATGTAAATACTATTTTGCAACCACCTGTTTCCAAATAATACTCAGTTTTAAATTCTTCAATATACTTATTTATAGTACTTTGTGTATCATGACATGTTAAAGTAAGTGGTGTTAAAATGAAATACTCTTAGCAATGACGAACTTTAAAGTGATTGACTAGTTAAGGAAATTGCATCTATTTTCTTGATGAAAGCAAGCACTGAGTTTAAAAATCCTGCAATTCTTGTTAGCTTGTTTGATTTACTTTCTACTGTAAAAGCCCACATGTGAAATTATCTGAAATTATCTCCAGAAATGTTGGGAGAGGGAAAATATTTAATTATACTATTTTATGTTGGTGTAGAAGTTGCATTTGTAATGGGGTCAAAATAGAGCTAGAACTTCCAAGAAGCGATATGTTTCCCATAATTAAAGAATTTTGCATACCATCTAGGCAGGAATCTTAAAATTTATTATTATTCCTTTTTACAATCCCATAGATTTGCTTGAAACTACCATAATCATTACAGATTGGTTACGCTTGCAAATTCTGTTACAGCATCAATTCGATATTTTCTGTAAAATGATCATCATCAGGTAATAGTAACCCAAAAATCTGAAAATAAAAAAGAATATATCTTTCCACTATTGCTTTTAGCTATTTCTTCAACCTGACAGTTGAAAGAAAATCAAGTTTCATTGATGACTGTCATTAGCCTAGGATGTCTGGATCGCAGTTTTGTGACAAGTTTCACAGAAGTCCCCCAGAGAACTTCTATTTTCACTAAGATGCAGAACCTGAAAAAAAAATCTTCTCACTCTTTTTATTTTCTATCCCTGCTCAGCAATTCTCCGAGTCCCATGAGAATCTCCCTCGTTTCTTCTGTCAAAATCTTGGGAATCTGCTCTTCTTTGCCTTTTTTTTTTTTTTTTAAGAGATGTGAATGGAAGTTCCAGAAGGCTCCTAGAGTTCAAAGCCTTTCCTGAAGATTTGGTTGGGACAAATGAAATAATTATTTTTTCTTCTCTCTGTAAGAAAGCAACCACACAAATAAGGTAGTGATTCCCACATCCTCCTGCCTCTACAAATGCTACTAATTATGAAATAAGAAAATTAAATTTCCTACAATTTGTCCAAATCCAGATTTAGTGAAAACAGGCAAATACAGGTGATATTAAAGGGCATGCTATAATTAAATTTTTGTACCAGCAATCTGTGTCAAAACGACTTTGCTATTGGAAATCAATAAATCAGGATAAGTATCTTCCTATAGGATACACTGGCAGCCAAGTACTCAAAGGGCAGAGACAAACCACTCGCTTTCTGGTCCTGCCATATTTCTGGCAGTATCCCTGAACTTGAGGCTTTCTTGACCACATTCTTAAATCTCACAGAAATCACTGCATTTTAAACATGCTTAAACCTGAGGAAGTTTTAACACTTTTTGGATCAAAGACAGGTCTAGGTGTATGCTCAACTGATTTTTCTGAACTAATCATGAACCTGGCTATTAGCTGATTTCATTGCTGAGAAGAGACAGAGAACTGAGCCAGTAAGGGAGAAGCTGCATTTCATCTGCATACAGCTGTGATGATCATCTTAACCATGTGCTGCAGGGCTGTCTGGGGATACTTTGTATGTTATCTGAAAAACACAGCATAAGTCAGCCAACAGAAAAGTGCTGACCTGCTCTCTCCTTAAGCATCACGTCTGCTCTTCTTTCTCCTCCTAATCCATTTCAGCTGGGTACTGTTTTCATTGCATCGAAAAAAAATACCAGTAGAATGGGGTGAAACCACACAAGACATTATAATTTTTACTTTTCAAAAATTCTTGTGCCAGATTGCTCCTTTATTGACACTAGCATATGTCATGACTAAGAGTTAAGTGCTTGGCATTTGTGCTGAATGGAAACTCAGTGCTCAGGATCAAGTTCACCAAAATTAAGACTTTAGCAGAGGTCTTTTTTTAATAATGCGTTTGACAGTTCAGTGGCAAAATCTTTAAGAAATGTATATAAGGACTGGGCTTGATAAGGTACATCTAAAGCCAACCGGTTTATTTGCTTTAATATAATTGTTATTGCCCTTGTCAGAGTTAGCTGTAAAATATTAAAATAGTGTAAATGTTTAAGTAAATGCTAGCATCAAAGGAATCCCAGCCTGTGATTGACACTAGATATTTTCCTTGCGTGACTTTCGCTTCCCAAAAAGCAGAAAGCAGAAAAGCTCTGGAGAGTGCTGGCAGCTCTTCTAACTCAGAGCAGCCATTGGTAGTGGCTAACAAGCTCAGCCCTGTATTAAAAGAAGAGCCAAGGTGGTTTACAGCTATGTGATTCCCGTCTCTGAGCCTGTTGTGGCCTATGGCAGTTTGATCATTCTTTTCATTGATCTGCTTCTTAAATCAGTGTATAGCCCATTGGCAGGCAGCAACAATAGATACTAAGCCCTGTTCATGACTTCCTTGTCTTTGACGCTTGCTTGTTCATGCAGCGTGCCCAGGTGCACGGAGTATTTCCAGTGCTGGTTCAACAGCCTCTCTGCCGTCGGAAAAACTGCCGTCCAGAGCATAACCTGGGCTGAAGTCACCAACTTGCTGTAATATCCCTCCTGCTGTGCCCTCAAAGCTCATACGGTGCTGAGGCTGAGCACACGTAGTGGCTTCCTGCGTGTTGCCTTTCCTCTTCCAGCACAACCAAGAGGTAGTATGATGCTGTTAGCTCCTGACTTTATTTATTGGCCATCACGCCCACACGCTCTTCTCCCTTTCTCTGCTCGATATATGAGCTGTTGTGCACTGCTTCAGTCAGCTTTGTGGTGGAGTCCCACTCTCGCGGGCTGCGGCTCGGGTGCAAGGGACACCCCTAGGAGCCCTTCGTGGGACATATGCTCGCGCAAGTGAAGCACCATTGGAGAGGCCCACTGGCAGCAAGGAAGAGCTGTGAACAAGCCCATGGCAAAACGGGTATCAAGTTGGAGATAAACAATCAGATTTAACCACCTCTTGTTTACTCCTAAAGCGAAAAAATGCCATTTTCTAGATTCTGTATTTTTCTTCCCTGTAATCCTTACAAGTGATCTTTCTGTTCTCACTAAGTGAAAGGATTAAAAAAATACAAGGTTATGTGGGGAGGTGAGGTGAATCGTATAGAGCCTTTCATGTACGTTATGCCCCAGGTGTATTATACAAAATGCTTTGTGGAGGCAGCGCTTCAGATTTGGATTTCAGTGTGAAGGCTGTGCGTGCATATTTTATTGAGGGTTTTAACTTCCCTGTTTCAAAGGAAAATTATTTAAAGCTTGGGAATACAGCATCATGTTAGCCTAAGGTTTAAAGAACTGCCACTCCACATCAGTAGATGGAGATTTGGCCTTTGGTCAAAGACTGACTTGTAAATAACCTATTCTTCTATTATTATTTTTTAAACTGTTTCTGTGACTTTTATGTACATTTCCAGAGGGGATGATCAGTTAGGGTTCCCATTTTTAAGAAGGCTCCATCAGGACATTTACTGACAGTGAACACCAGGGTATTTCAGATTCAAGAAGTTGTCTGGAGGCACTGGGTGACCTGATCCCTTAATCCATTTTGAAGGACTGTGCTCAGCTAACACACCATTTATTTTATGTATTCTCTCTGCTAGATTTACTTTTATGTGGGTTTCTTTTGTTCAAATGTCCTGCCTTACTCTGACAGGAACCAGTGAAGTTTTGATCAGTACAAAATCAGGACGTATTGAATCCTTTCACATTTGAAATGTGGTATCACTGCTTAAATCAAATGCATGATTCATTCACAGCTGATTTATAATTTTATTGAACCTTGGGCGAGCAGCATCTCTGTCCTGCGCTGCGAGAGGAATGCGCATCTGCCAGCGCCACTGAAACCCTGGGCCTTCGCTGGCTTTCTCGCCACTAGCCTGCATAAAACTTCAGGTCAGCACAGTAGCGATAATGCTTGTTTGGGCTTATTGTGAGAATGAATAAATTAATACTAAATCTCAGGAAAATGTTTTAATTATTATTGTTATGCAGTAATAGTTGTGCCCGATGGCAGGCTTTAGTTAAGTTTGGGTAGCTGAAGCCATAGAAGGCAAGATGTGCTTTATTAAGTGTTAATTAAATGCAGATTTAAGAACCTTCCTATTACATATGACTGGTTCTATAGAGGGCAATAGAAACACAGGTATTAATGAAAAAGCAAGGTTTATTTTTAAATATATTGTTAAAATAGCTGTCTAAGTCAGTACCTTACAGTCTTGCAACCTGTGCTCTCACTTAGGGCCCTGCAAATCCCATGCCCTAACTGACAATGTAACAAATTTTATTTAGGTTTTTACATTGGTGTTACTGAGGTGGTATTTGGCCAGGGGTGTATATAAATGAGGCAATTTATTTCTATCTAGTATAAGCAAAAGACCATGTGTTTGTTTGGTACCTGAGTGAGTTCCAGGGGTTGCAACAAGAACAGTCTTATCAGCATTCAGCATCAGTGGCACAGACTGAAGGAAGAAAAGCACTGAGCCAAGAGAAGGAAATGAGTACTCTAAAAGGTAGAAAAGGGATTTCTTAACTGAGCTGGGGATTTTCTGTTTTTCTTCTGTCAAGCTTCCTTTCTCACTTACAAACTGGATCCTCATCCCAGTCCACCAAAAGACTTTCACTATGTGTTTGTTTTGGTGGAAGCCGTGCTCATGAAAGAACTGGAAATTAGATCTTCAGAGTAGGTAATTGCTACGAAGTGATCTGGAGCTCAATCAGGGGAGCTCAATCACAGTCAGTTGTGTCTCCTTTGACCACAGCTGTTCCAGCTAGCATCTAACCTACATGAATGTGCTCTTCACCCACATCCTTAGCAAAAAAAATACATAGACAAAAAAAAATGACTTCTTAAAATGAACAAACTTGGTCCAGTTATTGTGGGAGGCCCCTAATGGAACCACAGTAGTTATTATTCTTGTATGTAAGAAACAGATGGGATTTAGAGGTTTCCTCATAAAACTTTATTCTGCACAGTGAACAGTCTTAGAGATGAACATTTCCAGGTGGGATATTTATGGATGTTGTCAGAGTCTTTCCCGTTGCCGCTTTGCCTGCTCTTAGTCTTTACTAAGCTACAGAGACCCATATAAAAATTGAAGTTAGACTGTAATTTCTCACAGCTTTGTTAAATTCAATGAAGGCTGATGTATCAATGGTTCCAGTGGTTCTAACTTGTCCTGGTTAGTTCCCCAATGTATAGATATATTGGGTCCAGCAGCCAGGAGAGCACTGAGGATCTTTGTTGTGACGAAGTTCCTCCAGTAACCTGTGTCTACATGGAAGGTGTTTAATCAGTTCCATATCTGATGTATGTACAGTCTAGACTTTGCCACATCTCCCTAGGCTTTGTCAAAACACAAAAAAAAAAAAGGAGCTAGTGTTTGTGAAAAGTCTCATATTTGATAGCTCTGATGGTTGAGGCCTTTCCGAGTAGGCCCAGAAATCATCAGCAATTCATCATTTTCCAGCTTGATATGAACACCTTTCAATTTAGGCCTTCTACTGTATTTAAAGTAGAAGTATAAGTATTTAGATAAGTGTGATTGTAGAGATGAAGCCCATTATCATTTTCTGCCACCATTAGCAGTTGTAACATTAGCTCTTTGTGTTCAGACAGTTTTGCAAAGAGTTATTCCGACCTGACTGACTCATTCCCCATGGTGGCCAAACAGCCTTTACAGTTTTGGGTGAGCATCATTACTGCAGTATTCAAATGCTGCACAGTCACTCTTTTACACATGCTTATACAGTCGTCATATAGAATCTGTGAGAAGTAAGATGTTACTATTCGCAATTCATAGATGGAGAAATGAAACACAGAAGAGGTAAAAGGTTTGCCTCAGGCTAACAGAGAAAGGCTGAAGGAGTTTCAGGAGCTGAATCCAAGGAATATATTAATATCATAATCATTGGGCAGTTCTAACCTAGCAAGTTTAAAGCTGGAAACCTGGATCCGAAGGCAATGTAAATGGGCAAAAACTTAATACACTACATTAATTTACAGTCTAAATGAACTCCTGCAGCTTCTGGTTTATTATATTTTAAAATAGGTCCCTGTGAAGAAGTCCTTGTGTTTTATAATACTCATTGTGTGTTAAGATGTCTGTTTAAAGTCTTCATCTACCTCGATGTTTATTTCTTGCCTAATTTTCAAGTAGCACTTTCTTCATTAAGTAGGTGTTGTAACTTCACAGATATAATGAAATTATATAGTCCTGCAATCCAGAACTGTTAGGAAAGTGATGGTATGATGGCATGTGCTGTTTGGACAGTGCAGTGGACCTGAGATCAGTGGTAACAGCCACAGCTGAATTGAATGGGACTCGGTCATGTTTTAATGGCAATATGTGTCACACAGTTGTTCAGGTTGTCTTTTTCAAAGGGACTGAGGCAATATAGCAGCCTAAAGCATACTCCCAAAAATGATCAGGGAAGAAAAGACCCTAAGTTTTTCAATAGCACGTGAGAATATATTTTGAAAACTATTGTCTAGATGTCACAGAAAAGTGAGGTTTGGCAAAGAGTACAATGAAATACTACTGCTAGTTTGTAAAGACAGCCCACTTGTGTAGTCTGCACAGCCTACTCTCGAGCTATCATCTGTCTAAGTCTTGGTCAGTATCTTACGCCACCAAGTACCAAGGACTAGCGACAAGTTCCTTCCCTCTGTGTTCTCTTACCACACGTGTAAGAGCATTGCAGGAGCATGAGTCATGAGCCAATGTCCCAGCACAGAGTTTGGGAGCAAAATGGGACTGCCAACTTGGTGAAATTGCTGGGATGAGCTGGAGATGGTGCAAAGAGACACCACCTACAAAGAAACAGAACAGTGTTCATCTTGATAATGCTGCTGTAATAGTCAGCTGGGAAATGAATCAAAAGTCATATTATCAAACTTAGAAAACAAACTGTACATTACTTTTTCATGTTTGTGTGAATGTTTCCTCCTCTTTCCTGTCAAGCAACCACCTCTAGCAGTTTAGAGACAGAAAGAGCACTTCTTGAATACACAATAATCTTGAAAAGGCCCCCTGAGAGTAAATTAGAGAAATAACTAAATATTAATTTCATTTTGAAAAATTTAAGCCAACCTTTTAAGGTGTAATATTAAGGTGTATAAGGTGTAATATTAAGGTGTATAAGTTGCTGCTTTACTATTGCAGTGACATGCAAAAGAGGCATTAATAGAGTCGCTGAAAACCAGATGGAAAACTAAAACTAGTGTGGCAGGCTTGTGCAGACCTTGTATGCTGAGCGTTTTCTTAAAGCATAGAGTAGTGCTGTCTCTAACACTGCATAGGTTAGGAAAACCAAATGTTCCAGGAGCCATCTCTATACCTGCAACTAGTGTTGACCAGAAGAAAAGAAGCAGGAGAGCATTTTCCTAGTCCCTAGGTTGCCCCCAAGAGTTTGCATGCGCAGTGTTTTACAGACTGGCAGCCCCGCTCAGGCTCTCGCTGGGCTCGGTTCTGCCGCAGCCCGACTACACTGCGGGAGGCTTTTTGCATCTAGTAACATCAGATTGTGGGCAGAGCCAACTCGCACCTGCCTGGGAGAGCCATGGAGAGTCACACCTTTGTTATTAGAGATTGATGTAAGGCCTGAATGTGAGGCTTAATAGACCTTCCGCAATGTTGGGATCTTTAATTCTATCCCTGCCTCTTCAAGATATCCGTATAAATGTCTAATCCTTTTTAAATCCTATTACTTTCTGTCCTCCAAAAGTCGCTGTGATAAGGAGTTTCACAATTTTTATACATCTTACACGAAAAATTATTTTCACTTATGATTGTGGAATTCTCTACCTTTTGGTTTTATTGAAGGCCTCTAAAACTTCTCCAGTGGATTAGGAGGAGCAGAAAGACATGTTCTACCTTCTCTAGATCATTTATTGTCTTATATGTTTACACAGTGTCTCTTCTCATGCATCTCCTGTCTAAGGTAAGAAGTCCTAACTGTTTTCACACTTCAGGATTCTTTTCTAAGTTGCTGTGTAATTCTGCAGTATCCTTTTTAAGATCAAGTTAACAGAAGCATACCTACTTCCCATGTGAGAAAGGTGGAGAAATTCAATAACAAATAAGCTGCCACATGGCAGCAAGTTCCCATACCACCTGCTCTACAGTAAAAGTCTGCCTCCTACAGAGAATGGAGTGTAACACGAAGTAAGGTAGTCCTAAGGTAAAGCACAACCTGGTATGTTAGAGTTCTTCACAGTGAGCATATGCCTACATACCACAGAGCAGCTGACACAGGGTAGCTGTACCTAAGTAACTCTTTTGTTTGTTTGTTTTGCTGGAGCTCAGTCACTTGCCATGCGTATATGTATGTGTTCTGTTACTTAGGTACTGTAGAGTTAAATAGGCAAAACATGCCAACCAGTAGTGAAAATGCTGCTTGTTAAGTAAGTTGGATCTTCCCTGAATAGCTTCTATATATTACTTTTATATAATATATTAGCTTAAACTAGGAGTGAATCCAATTAATCTGATTTTAAAAGTAGTATTACAGTCGAGCTGGCAAGGAAGGGCAATTAGAACTCAGTGGGGACTCTGTGGAGCTTAACAGGCTAGAAATACTGCCCTGCTCTTTTGTGTTATGATTGCTGTTATTGTTATTGTGGAGTTATCTTACTATTTCCAGTCAATCATCTGTCTCTTTATTCATAATGTGCTGCAGGCAGACCTTGTAAGACTGTCCAGGCATTTTGTTTTTACAGCATCAGGTTCTGCATTATCAGAGTTGGTAAGTGAAGCCACATGCAATAAGAATAATAACACCTTCTACAAGGAGGTGGAGACTCTGATGGTGTTTGAGAACAGTCATTTTTCACCATATATGTAACTAATCAGAAGCTAATGTGACAAATGTTGTATCCCCAAAGAGAAACATAGATAACAATGAGGAAGTCGTAGTTCTCCCTTTTCTCAAGGAATCGCTAAGAAACGTTGACCTCTTACATTCGTAGTAATCACATAGTATCTAAGTTAGTATTTCCTCTTATAACATGAAGGTTTACTCTAGCATCTGTATAACGTAGCGTGTGAAACTGAATATCATAATACACTGGAGAAGAATACTTTGATGAAGTAGATCATTATGTCTGAATGACTTAGGAATTTTATTCCTAATCTTCGATCTGTTTCTGAAATTCCGTGTAATTTATGAAGTCACGTGGACTTAAAATTCTTGATAATGCAAACAATTGTATTTTAATTCTTAGTTAACTTGGAGACATCTGCAAAGTATATTAATGTCTGACTACCATTGTACATGGAGGTAGCAGACTAACATATAAAATACCAAAAGATACAATCAAGCTAGCATTTATATCACTTTAAACATTTGGATTCATGTGCGACTGAATTGGGCATTCCTCCTTTTTATGTTGTATTGAATTGTACTTTAAATTACAGAATTAAATGCTCAAAGTAGAAACCTTGTCAGCTACAATGTCACTGAATCAAATGCTGTAAAGATGAAGTAGCCCTGCTGTTATTTCTGTCAAAGCCTTCTGGCTATATTTCACATTTGGTGCCTTTATTTGTTCCTCTATTTCTGTTTTGCTAAATAAAATGCTGAAGCAACAGTATACACTGCGAAATACAGACTGTAAATATAAGCAGTGAACTTAGGCAGAGGTTGAACATATGAAACAAATACCACATGATTTGGAATTCACCCCGATTTTGCAAGTGAAAGTAATAATAATTTTCAAAGAAATATGTGAGAGTGTATATCTAAACTAAACTACAGCATGTGGGCTATAAAATAGTTATAAAACAGGTAATGGAGTCTCATGCTCACATCCTATACCCCACAGTTTCCCAGGAGTTAGAGGATGATTTTGCAGTACTTTCTGGTCTTTCATAGGTCCCCAAGTCTTTTTACCTCCCAGAAACACAATTGTGAGTCATTTATATTTCTGCTTAATGTTATTGAGAATATACACAGAGGTGGTACTACTCAGAATGAAAGAATATCTTAGGATATTATGTTGTTTTACTGCATTATGTTTTTCTTAGGTTACAAAGCGCTCTTTTAGAAAAATGTTCTAAATAATTATGCATCATTTTGCAAAATAAAAATAGCATCTTGTATTCAGTTCGATTCACTTGTATTCACTACGATTTTTTTCAAGAGAAAGTGCTGAAAGTCAGTAAACAAAGAGCTTTGCAGATGAGCTGATTACCCTCTTACCTCATTCTAGTAACATTGGTCTGAAGTTTTAAAAACTGCTTTTCTGCCTTATGCCCAAAATTCCATTGCAAATCACTTGAAATCGTACAACAAAATACAACATGCAGTCTGTAGGGAGCCACCTCTTGTAGCTTCTTATGTTTTATTGGTTTTAGCATGGAAAGGGTCTTTTCCTCACAAATTTACCATAGTCAGATAGGACATATTTGGGAGGCCTGTCTACCCCTAAGTTGTAGCAATCTGTTTTTATCAATGCCTGATTATAGTTCTGGGAATGGCAAGAAAAAGGTCCGTGTTACATTGAGGTAGCCAAGATATCTATGGCAGATAAAGATTGATATGGTAACGTATGGCCTGTGCAAATATGCTAGCCTTACAAAGGTACGTCTGCCTAATACCATGGTGTGCTGGCAGACATCCTTATGGACCAAAATGCCATCAGCTATATATAAACTTTAGTGGTCATGATACAAACGGTGCTGCATTTTTTGGTTTCCAATAGCATAGCACGTGCTGTGTTGCATATGTGTTGCAAGGGCTTCCTGTTTGCCAGTGCTAGACTTTGGTGTTCCTGAACAGTTTCCAACTTAGAGACTTCAAAAAGGCAAAATTTTAGTCTCTCTAATTACAATTTATGATATATTTGACTAAATTACAGACAGAACTTACAGCTTTGCAAGAACATGGTAATTGCAGTTCTTTATCTCTGGCAACAGGAGACTTTGAATGTTAGATTACATAGATTGCAAATCTCAGTATTTGTATTCAGAGAATTGATCCATATCTTGCACTGTGCGACATACGAAATATTTGGCTACCAGGTAAAACTTACCTTTCATTTTCCAGAATCCCAGTTTATGATGGACTTTGGAGTATTAATAACAAAGATGTACCTGTCATTCTCTCCCCTCTCGTGGAAATGCAAGAGTCTATTTTGAGATTTGACTGGTGGCCGCTTCTCCAAGAACCCACTGAGCAAGCTTCTTCCTCAAACCAAGCTCACCTGAAGCACAGACACTGTGGTACTCAGAACATATAGCTGTTCTTTTAAACCCAACGTATTCTTCTTAGCCCAGTGTTGACATAAAGTTTTGCTCAGGAAGGTCTAAAACAAACGGATACCTAAAAAATATCCTCAAGCAGGAGATGGAACTGAATGTGCTTAAGAAGAAATGAATCAGAGCAAAACTACCTACATTTCTCAGTCTGAGAAAGTTGCTGTGATTCAATTCCTATTCTACAGGCTGGCTCAGCTATGACCTTGACCCCTTTATCTGAGGCTTTAAAGAGTGAATGCATCTAGAGAGGATGTGGCTTTCTGCCAGTCTGGTAAATTAGATATAACCCCCCAAAATGTATTCAGGCATATATTTAGATAGATGCAGAAACAGACAGATGGTTGTAACTTAGCCTATGATCAAAAGGAAAAAGAGAATCAGTCTAAAAAAAAAAGTATTTTTAATGCTTTTTTCACCATCATTATCTCTAGCCAATTTCTTATTCTATATGTTCAATATTCTACAATCTTCAATTACAATTACAATTTATTAATAATTAATTGATTCTTAATTCTTTTTCATCTTCTGGCATTTGTAATATCCTGAACAATAATGATACCATCATGGCCTGGAAGGAAAGAAGAAAATATTTAATTTGCTTGATTTAAAATGCTTTAAAATGCTTGATTTTCAATTTTAAAACTGTAATTTCTCCAAATATAAGAGCCTTATTCAAGACACAGTACAGCAGCATGCATTATTTTTAATCAAGATATCCTTTCAAATTATGCATCATAATCTTACGGCTCTTCTGCCATGAAAAAGGAGCGTAACATTACCATTTAGTGGTTGCTCTCTGCCTTCATTTATATGTTTTACCTTTAAATATTTACTTGACAGCCTACTTGAATTCAAATATACCTGCAGTTGGGGAAAATAAAAGTGTACCATATAACTCAAGCCAGCCATAATTTGTGGAAAATTTACATGAGCAGATTGACATAATTTATGTTCCAAGTTTAACCTAGAGTCAAGAAGCAGCAGGTATGAGTCACCCACTGTTTGCCTGCGTGTGGTAATACTCAACATGTAAGACATGATCCCAGAAGGAGTTTTGTCTTTTGATGTTGCTTTTTGACCTTGCAGAGTGTGTGAAACTAAATCCTTTATAAAATACAGTGAATCTATAAAGACTTCTGAGTGTATTTTATGTATGTCCAGTTGGTGTTTGACAAGCAGGCTATATTTCCCTCCCTGTTTAAAAACTGCTAAAAGAGCTTACGCAACGGAAACTCCATTGGAGGGAAGCAGATCACCCTGTCAAGGGCTCTGTGTGTATATATTAAGAAAGAAGGCAGCTTGCTGGCAAAAAATGCCGTGTTCTTTTTTCGCACTGATCCTCCCACTTATTTTAAGGGGACGGCTCTGATACAGAGGTGTTTGTGAGGAGTTAATGCTATGTATAGCAGGAGATGGACTACCTTAGGCCCTCTCTGTTGAGTTCTTTGTCCTCCTAATCGTAAGAGGATTATGTAGAGTGTGAGGATTTCCAAGACTGTCTCTCTCTCCTTGTGCCCAGTTATGCGTATGTTCTTGCCAATGGTTATAGTAAGATGTGCTTAATAGCAGATGGACAACTTGCAATCATGTAGTGATCTCCACATCATGTATACTTGTAGCAATTTGACTTTTCTGTCATTCATTTTTACTGTATGTCATCACCGTCATACAGGTAATAGAGAAGTCTGCAACAACAGGTAGTTCCAGGCAGGTTCATATTTTTGCCTCAGATATGGTGTATTTTTAATGATTTCTTGCACACCGAGGAGCAGATGCAAATCTAGTGTCAGGCTTGCAGGACTGTTTTTCAGGCGTTTCAGACATTGGAAACTGTGTGTCTGAATGCGAATTTGGGTGGCTACTTTGGACATGCAAATTGGGAACGCGTGGGTGGGAGGGAGCGTATGTATTCCACTCACAGTGCACGAGCTCAGCCAGCTCAAAGAGCAGAGGAGATGGGGATTACTAAAGTGCATAAGGAATCAAGAGAAGGAAGATTATTCATATGCCTATAGACTTGTAATAAGTAAGTACAGCCTGTTCCTGTTTAAAAAGAAGAACCAGCTCATCCTCTTTTTTTTCTCTTTTTCCCTGGATGTGTTTGTGAAAATCATAATGTAGGTAATGTCACTGCCGACACAGTGCCTGCATCACTCTTTTGTGAGTTCTTCAGACCCAAAGGCACATTAGCCTTTCAGGATGTTGCGTTCAGATTAGATCTGTAGAATTATTTCTTATTATAGCAAACTAACTAAAGTAGCGTCTTGGAGTTTTAGAATTCTCCAAACTAGCAGGCTCTTGGCATAGCCTGACAGTTTGCTGCCTTGACTTTCATTTTCCATAGTGAGCTATGCTCACTTAGGTGCTGCCAAGGTGCTTCCAAGCATTTGTATGGAACTCTTCATAAAATAAACAAAAAATCCATTACCAGCAGCCACCAAATGCTATGCAGACTCGACAAATGGCCAACCCGGTAACCTAAGGGAAATTTGCCAAATTGAGGAGTGCCTCTTGTGAAGGTGCTGTTTACTTAAGCAACGTGTGCGTACATGGCTGCGTCGCTGCCTTGAAAGTCTAGGTACAGCCAGACTCCTAATTAAAGTACAGCATCAATCCTGTGTGTTTTAGAAGGGATTTGTAAATCCAGTGCTGTCAGCTCACTCAAGATCTGAATTAATTATTATAATAATGTCTTGAGTTGGGTTCCTGAGTCAGCTGACGTGGCCCAGCCGCACTGCCGCTCGGCACAGCTAAGCCTCAGAGGCACTTGCCATGGAAAGGCTCAGCAGCAGCTGCTCTTATCATGGTCTGCCCCAGCAGTAGTCACCTACTGCAGTCGCTCCATTGAAAACTGAGGAGAAGAGCACTACGATAGGAAAATCAGAATAAATTTTATACATATTTAAAGCTGAAATTACCAACCTCAAATACATATGCAGAACTGCAAGATATTGACTAAGGAGATTAGTATTGGAAAGCGCCTTAATAAAAGAAATCTTTGGCAACTTATGTTGAAATGCTTCAAAAGCCTATAAGGGTTAAAAACTTTTAGAAATCATTATTTAATAAGGAAGCTATACCCTTTCCAGTGCAAGCACCCCTTCTCAGAGGACGCATGGTTTAAGGTATTCATCAATTTTTCACAGTACTGGCCTTATCCTGCACACAGTTGTCTTGGTAATGCTTGGTACTGTTGGGGATTTGGGTTTTTTGCTTTGCACAAGGCCTAACTGAATGGTCACTGATCTCCATTTTGTTGGTGAGAACACAGTTCCTTGCTAGCCACAGGCCTTAAAGGGGTCTGCCATTTTCTTTTTTGTCCATTTAAATCTAGGAACGTCTCTGATTTCTCTGGCAGGACTGATACATTGCTCCGCTTGCAGACTCCGAAATATTGCCTAAGTATTGCCATAACATTACCTCTGGTCCCAAATAGATGAGGTGGTTAAGTTTCACTTGCCTTCAGGTTAAAAAAGATTTTAATGTGAAGGCAGATGAAAAGCAGGACTTCTCTAGTGCCTTGTACGTTCAAACCTCTGCTTCTGAGCTGCTGCAGGAGACATGATCTGGGGACTGCTGGCCTTGCCGGGTTTTGTGCAGTCTCTGCTACCTTGGTAGCAATGGAGCAGGCTTGCACAGAAGAGCAACTGGCACCAGGACAGACGGAGTAGGAGGCAAGATGGCCACCAGGATGGGGTCTCCTCCTGTCTCCACAGCCCTATGCAGAGCTGTAGGATAATCTGTGGTGTTTGGAATCCAGTATTTCTTGCAGTACCGTGCCTTTCCTGATGAGCTGATCTCAGGAGGTCGTCCGTGTTTTGTTGCTGCTGCTCTTACAGGACTATGACAGCAGGAAATCCAAACCTGAACACTAGTAGCAATTACGAGATGACGTCAACGTAATTTAAGTGTAATGCAAGCATCTATCACTATAGCCCATCACTGTGAAAAAACAAGCTACAGCTACCTGAAACAGAATGAAGAGCCAAATCCGGCTTGTTTTATGCACAGCACTAGCTTCACTGAAGGGGGTAGGAGTAATGGAGTGAGGAGGGCAAACAGAACATAGCACAAATATTTTGCTTTGAGTTACTTGCAAATACCACGTCATGAAAGGAGAATTTCACATCTCACTTACTAATACTGTAACCAAGAAGTAAGAAATAAGTTTGCCTTCAGTGGACTCGATTTTCCCAGTTGCAGGTTCAGCTGACCCTCCCTTACAAAAATATTTATATAGGCCCTACAAATGAAGAAATATCTTATCCAGTCCAGATGTATGAATTCCTAGATGCTTTTAATGCCCATGTCAAGCTTGTGTCTTCATAAAGAAAAGTATGCGATTTATGACGGCATGTATGCAGAATTTAGGAACCTGGAGGTTTGTATGAGGAAGTGAAATGTTGGTAACACCTCTTTTAGTCCATGAAAGACAGATTGTATGCACAGCAGATGCCTTTTCTGTGGAACATTGTTCAAAGGGACATTGTGCTACTGGCCCCTGTTCGACTGCCTCTAGCTATCTTCCTAGTGAACAGGAGAGAGGGCTGTGAAGCGACTCAAGCATTTACATACCAGCAGTAAATAAGTATTAATGACACCAATCCTTCCCTCTGCAACATCCCTCCAAAATAAGCATTTTTATCATGTTATTTTAATAGGACATTTTCAATTACATTTGAGTTTGGGGCATGCTAGGTGAAATACTGGCATGCCCACTCACATTTTCTTCCATACAATTTTTAAAAATGTCACAAAAAATGATGTGTGTGTCAGAGAGTGGTTTTATCCTCATCCCCCAGAGATAAAAGAATTAAACCTTCCTATAAGCACCAATGAAATCTGAAAGTGTAGAGGAAGAAAAAAAGATCCATTTGCTAATAGTATATTTTCCTTGTCACAAGTTGTGTTAAAAATATGTATGTATATATTCAGCCCCAGAAACCTCTGCAGATTTTTGTTATCCTCCAGTACATTGAAATATTAACAGAAATTGCGTCTATAGTTATTTCCTGTTAAAATGCTGTAAAAATGCTCATTCTTGTGGTATTTTAGTGAAAAACAGAAGATTTTTCTCTTGGAAAAAAAATGATTCTATTTAACTCTGTTAGTCCTAAGGGAATCCTGCATGATAATATTTATTTCTTCTGGGAGACACTCTAGATGCAAAAAGATGGAGCTTGGCCACTGGGCAATGATAGAAGGGCAGCTCTGAGTCCAAGACTGTATTTTATGCCAGCTACTACAGTAAAAGCTTTTTTTTCTTTTTTCCTGTAGAAGAGCTATTCCATAGTGAAGAGAGTATAGAGACATACAAAGCTCACTGGCTTGCTTACTGACACTCCTGCCTCCTATTTCAACCCCCTTTCAGATTATTTCATAGAATCACAGAATGCTTAAGGTTGGCAGGGACCTCTAGAGATCATCTAGTCCAACCCCCTGCACACGCAGGGTCACCTAGAGCATGTGGCACAGGACTGCGTCCAAGCGGGTTTTGAAGATCTCCAGAGAAGGAGACTCCACAATCTCTCTGGGCAGCCTGTTCCAGGGCTCTGTCACCCTCACTGTTAAGAAATTTTTCCTTAAGTTCCTGTGGAACTTTTGATGCTTCAGTTTCCAGCTGCTTCCTCTAGTTCTGTCGGTGGCCACTACTGAAAGAGACCAGCACCAGATCACAGCAAATCGCCAGCACCATATCACAGCATATGGAATATAATGCATAGTTCCAAAATATATTGAGGCTAACGACTTGTATTATTTGAGAGATTAACTCCTAAGGGAAAAAAAAAAAAAAGCTGGATGATGCAAAGTTAAGACCACTTTGACACACTATCATCTTGACCTTTCACAAAAAAAAGACTTCCATTTTCTCACTCTCTGTTGTTGCTGTATTGTTCCAGAGAACATGAAGAAAGAATAGCCATCTTTGTTTTTAATGAAAGCAGATTTTTTTCTGCTTGTTATTTCAGGAATTTTCAGTACTTGAGAATGGGCAGTAGCAACTGAATTCCACAGATTTATCTACAGATGAGGTGCAGTATTATAAGCCTCACCCCAGTACTTCAGTATTGACTAGCAACGTGTATTGCTGGGCAAGATTTATCTCCCATTAATGCCTAGATGATTTTGTCTCCATTTAAATTTTTGCATAAAATGTGAGTCTTTCTTCTTTTTTTTTTCTCTTTTTTTTTAAGTGCTTTGCGGCTTCTCTGGATGTAGTTCATTGGAACTGGTAGCATTTGATAGCTATTCTTTTAAGTGGCAATTTCCAGTACTAACAGTTTGTGTTATAGTTTAGGACTTAATGTAACCTCTATTGCCTGAGTAAACATGAAAATTTGACTGATAACACTTACTAAAAGGTAGGTTGTCTGGCACTTAATTATATAATGCCTGCTTTCCTTTTCCTGTTTGTTGCCAATTGTAATATGCTGAATGGTTAAGGTTAATGGAGGGTTTTTTTAAGTCCTCTTTGAGGCTTTTGTACTTTTTCTCATATTTATTCTAGCCTTTTCCTTTAATTATGTGTCAATTAGTATTCTTGGCTAAGCTACCCTTTCCATCACGAACTGTTTACCTTCCAAACAGACCCTGCTTCCTTCTTATCTCTGCTGGCTTATTGATATTTCCTATTCCAAAAGCTCTTTTCCTCTCCCCATACTGTGCCTGAACACTCTCCTCCTAGCCAGCCACATCCTCACCTTCACAGCTCACTTCTCTCTCTCTTTCTCTCTCTTCTTTTGAATAACAAGCTATTTCCTCTCTCATTTCCTCTCACAGAAGATGTTTTTGGGCCCATTCCCAAAACTCTCTGGCATTAAATTATGCCCATTCGACTTCGGCATTTCCAGTGGGCAGGCTTCCAGATGCGTTTCATCAGCCTAGGCCTCTTGGCCTGAAATCCGGGGGTAGATCTGGCTCTGTAAATCATGCTCAGTACTCAGTTAGCATTTCTGGCATCCCTGGACAGTGGTGACAGGATTGGTGGTGCTTGTCCCCCCTGGCGACAGGCTCTGTGGTTCATGTTTTCAGATCAATTGCAAGAAGTCTGTTGTGGTATAATATCAAACAAGGGCTTCCTTTTTTATTGCAAGTGAAAAGGCTATTAAACTAGGGAGAGAAAAATGCTGAGTCAGTTCTATTTACACAGCTAAAATACATTTCTCAATTTATTGAATGGTAAGTGTATTATCCAATTGCCTTCATATCCTTAACAAAGTTACAGGTCACTTAGAAATAAGTTTAACGATTCTAGACAAATACAAGAGAGATCTATAAAGAATAGGATTCCTCATAGATAGAACTACAATAGGCAGAGAGATCGTATTTGAAAATCTACAGCTTCGGAATAAATTGTATTTACTCTGCTTTGTAGGATTTTAAGCAGGTCTGTTTTGGGCTTCATGTTTGTGACTATAGAAAAAGCAATTAAAGAAATAAGTGGGATTTTGGAGATCTTTTTTTCTTCTGATTTCTGGTTTCTGATTTTTTTAATAGCCAAGGGAGTATATAACTTACATCTGTCTTGATTTTAAGGTGTACTCATAATAATGCCAATTTACAGTGATTAGGCAAATAAGAAAATGCACAAAGCAGGGGGTTTATATGGCACAAAATGCACTTTTAACTTTAATGTAACTTGCAATGTTAAGTGGTTCCGATCTTTACCTTCAGATGCTGACAACTGAAGGCCTGTGCATATGAATACATTATCATTGGGTAAGCTTCCCCATGAACTTATCCATTGCAACTGCCTCTGTACGTGACCAGAATAAAATACAAGGTAATTTGAGTTAGTTCTTCCCTGTCAGCAAAGGTGAGCCCTTCGCCCTCCCAGACACCTTTGGCTAGGGGTGGAGATGTAATTTGAGCATTAAGGGCAAAAAATGGTCTCTCTTTGCCTGACTGCAGCCCAGTGCCCATGAGGCAGAAGGACCATGGCCTCGTGCGGCACCATTTGCCCCTCCAAGGTGCCCTCCAAGAGCTCTGGGGCTGCCCAGCACAGGCACCACTCAAGAGCAAGGCTCTCCCTCCTGCAGCCGTGGGTCTATATTCACCTTGCACTGTCTCAGTGTCCACCTGAACCTCACGCTTTAATACCAGCGTTACCTTAGCATGGCCCAGGTAGGTGCATTGCCAAGACTCTGCTTTGAACAGGTGGAAAACTGATGTTTGGCATAACAGAGTGGAATATCATACCCCTAACTAAAGCATTTCTGAGCTGTAATGCAAGTAAGTTGAATGCTCTTGCAAATTTGTAAAGAAATGAACTGGAAAAAAAAAGGTTACATTCAGTAGAACTTGGAGATATTTTTGACTAATGCTAAAAGGACAGTTTTTTATGAGAAGGCTTGCTGTTCCTCCAAACTATGGTCAGTGGGCCCTTCCCTCCAAGTAGTTAGGCACTGAATTAATTAATATTTCCTGAAGTGAGACTTTGTCTCCAAATACGTGAGAAAATGGCTGTGTTAACTAGAAAAAAACAAGGTTTAGCCATCCTAATTAACAAGAGACCTGAGGTTAAAGCTCATTTATAAAATCTTACAGCATTTAATTCTGAGTTGCAAGCAGTTTGTTTTTTGTTATGGATGGAGACGCAAAGAATGAAATGATAAGGAGACCAGCTTGATACCAAAATAAGTCAGATGAGTTACACCATTGGAAAACTATTGCAAGATATAACAGAATTAGAGCCTGTATTTCAGTTTAACAGTTTTTTATTGAAAGAAGTAGCATACTGGAGTCACGTTACTGCCTGTATTAGAAGTATGGGGTGCATCCTTCTAGTCTGTTTACCTTGTAGGTGATGCTGATTGCCTTGCAGAGGTTTTGTGCTGTCACCAGAGTGCTGATAGTACCCATTGCAATTTCTAGGAATGGTATTGAGATTTTAAAACTTTGTATGATGAAAAATTCACTCTAGAGGTGGGTTAGATTTGGGATGACCTATTTTTTTCCCCAGATTTCCTACAATTTGCAAGGTATAATGGTTAACAGCTGGACTAAGTAGAAATTCGTACTGATGGGCTGACATACTGATGTTGGTCCTGGGTGTAGATGTTAAACTGGAAATTAGCTGTAAAGCCACTTGTAAAGAAAAATTACCTTTTGCTGTGGTTTCTCTGACTTGAGCCTTTCACTGAGGATCATTTACATCTTACATTTCTTTTCAGTTATTCCTTAAGATCCAAATCTTGCTGTCTTCCACATACTCACTTGGCTTTAGTCAAAAATTTATTTTCACAAGGGCCATGAAATCAGAGCTACTGTGTCCCATTATTTCTAGTTTGTATTTTTTTTTCAATTTTTCTTCACAAGCAGTTACTCAAAACAAATGACTCAGTGCTGCAAATAGTAGAATCACTTTTAAGCAGTGCCTTCATTTTCAAAACATAAATTGTTTTTGATACTCACTTGGTTACTTCAGCATTTTCAGGACGATCTGAGCTAATAGTCCACTTAAACTAGAGACTGAAAGCCGTTGTTTTGCTTATACTTAAAAAAAAAAAAACTCCTAATAACTTCCCACAGGACTAGTTAAAATGGAACAACTTCTGTGAAGTTATTTTCCGCTTTTACTTTCTTTTTACATATAGGTGTAGTTCACAGGTCTCTGAAAATCATTGCCTTTGATTTGTTTTTGCACTTTCTAGAAGTGGAGGCATTCGCTTTAGACATATTGGCCCTTATCTCCACCTAAGGGAAAAGAATGCTTCTGTTTTAATCAGATATTTAAGCATGTATTTATTTCATCTGTAAAATTTCTTCCTATGCCCTGTTTTTCTCTGTGATGCTTAAACCATTTTCCTCTGTGTACCTGATCCCCCTCTCATTTAAAGATTGTCAAAATCTATAGGATTTCAGCGATGAGGAGAGAGATCTTGTCCAAAACCCACGAAGGTCCTCCTGTCACTTCAAGCTTCTTCCCCTCACATGACGTCCCACATATTATTTTATTCTACGACCACTTTCTGCAGTCTCAAAATTACCTGCTGTCATTCTTTGCCACTCTTCCCCCCAAACATCCTTATGCCTAAATCCCTGTACAGATTCAGCCCTTAGTGGACTTGAATATTACTTAACGTAAGAAAATAAGAATGACTCTATTAACAGTGTGTAGTTTCTTCTCCAAAAGCAGTGGGATTCCCAGAAGAAGAGTCTAACAGACGGAGTAAGGGGCAGTATTTGACCTTGTGTGCTCGCCAGTCTTTGGCATTCCACAATTGCCTTTGGGATCTGCACGTTTCAACCATTAGTAGTCAGCAGCAAATCAGTCCTCAGGAAATGTATACAATTCCTCTCTGGATTCCATTATCCTTTTGGACTTCACAACATTCTGTGGCAGTGAGTTCTGCAATTTTATTATAATAATAAATAATCTATAACTCAATTGCTTGAATACTTTAACTAATAGTTTAGCTGTTCTCTCTTTCTCCTCCCACACGAAAAATTCAAAAAACTTTCACAGTGAGGTTTTTGCAAATAAAATTCCAAAGCATTATCACTGTCCTTTTATGTGTCATGAAAACAAATGGTTTTTGATCCCCTTTGGTAGCAATTATATGTGAAAAACATTGCTTTGCATTAAATGTTTTAGGAAAATTATTTTTAAACATTATTAAGCAATTTAAGGAGGGAACAATCCAAAGACAATAAAATGATGTTTTGGAGGACACATCTGTTTTCCTGTTCTCTTATTGAAATGTCTGATTCAGATGTTGTTATCCTCATGTCCTGTAATAGACTCTCACTGAACATGCCAGGGAGAAATCATAACAATGGCTATATGGAAGTACCTGGCTATGTGAAATTCTCATTTGCTTCAAGCAGCTACCGAATCCAAACTCTGGTGATGACAACACTAGTAGTGACTTTCAAAGCTAGTCTAAAAGCAAAAGGTTTGTGTAAGATAGAGACAGTGACTAACTTCTAACTTCTGTGTCTGCAGCACATTCTAATTTCAGTAAATAGGGGGTAAATCCAAAACATATATATCTGAAATATCTGAAAAGCTTTTGAAAGAAAAACACTGTCCTCCAACTTTTAATAATGCATGAGAAAAGGAGATGTATGAAAGTGTCTACTCTGACCTTGAGAATGGCAAAACATACAAAATTGCAAGAAATATCAAAATGGGCAATTTACCTTGAGAGCTTTTTTTTTCAATTTTAAGCAGAGTGTGCTTAAGCCCTATCATATAATACAGTGATTTTCTCAGGATTTAGGCATATTCATTTAATATTATTCTGGATATTCTTATCTTTAAAAGATTCCTCCTTTTCTTATCCTGTCAGTCTCTGTGTAGCAGTGAATTCTACTGAGTTTTTATGTGTAAACAGATATTTATTTTTATTTGCTTTAAAATTCTTGCATTTCAGTTTTACTACTTTATTATTATTATTTTCAGAATTATTATTATTCTAAGAAGAAACTCAAAAATATGATGGACTTGCTTTGTATCATTTATACACGTTACGTTTGTAATTTCAGGTCTTGGATCTGCTTGCGGTCCATAAAGTCAATGAAAGTCTTGCTGTTGACTCCAGAGAGAACAAGATCAAGCTTTTATCCATTTTCTCACTAATCTAATTGATCTTTTCAATCTCCTTTCACACTGTCACATCAGATCTTCCCAAGCTTCTCATTATTTTCCATATTAGCTTTGTTGCATTTAGCTACATGATTTGCATGATTACATAACTACATGATGTCTCTTACAAAAAAGGTTCCAATTTATATTTTATGTGGGTTTTGGTAATCTAACCCCTGGTGCTTGTAGGAAAATAGTATCATTTTGCTTTCATTTTGTTCTCTGAGAGGTTGATCACCTCTCCAAAATATTCTGGATCTTCATTATTATGATTTTAGAGAAAAGAAACTGAGGCACAGAAGAGTTATGATTGATGCAAAGCTTTGCTTTGCAAAACCGCAAATGAAACAAGACAGATCCTCTTCATCTCAGGCTTGAATTTTCTGTACCCTTTTAGAAAGAACTGCAGTTTGAATTTTGTTTTTCTTTGTGTATAATCTACAAGTGATGCACCTAACTAAACCAATCTATATCATATACAACAATATACTAACTAAATTGACCTCTGAATCTGAATATCTCCTCCTCTCATCAAATGTCTAGTGAATTTTCTCATATAGTAAGGACAGCAAGGAATTGTGAAAGAAAAAAACTGCCCTGCAATTTCAGTGTACATATAAAATGCAAAGGGAATAGCAGAGTTTTCCGTGCACAAAGATGATATGCAATAGTTGTTTTGCTACTGATGTTGTTTTTAGACTCTGCATACTCTTTAAACCTTAAAATTAAGAAAATAGGTATCCTGTGAGTGGGGTGGGCAGGTTATAATGAAGTGCTTGGGTTGTAGTAGGATCATTTTCCTTATCACAAACTACAGAGTCAGTCCATTAGTTGGCTTCCAGCAGGTCCAATCATGCTAAATCCATGTGTATTAATGGATTTAGAGTAACGGGTCAAGAACCACAAAAATTCAGATGTCTTCTTTCCTACTCCCCCAGTGATTAGTGTGGGTTTAGCACCTGGAAAAGCATCCTTAGCTTTACACCAGTTTGTCTTAAGGGGCTGGAGAGCACAAAGTATAAGCAGTAAAAATTGCTCTGCTGTTTTGAATGGAATATAATTTGCTGAAGCATTATATAGTACATTGAAGTTTTTCTGTCGTTTTCCTTGCAAATAGAGCAAACACAGCAAAAGAGGAAAGAAGCAGCATGTGCTTGGCAATCCTGCCAGGAGTTGTATCCACTGTGACAGACAACACCTGATAAACATGTAGCTGATGGCACCTTAGGTGGGTAGTAGCGATGGGATGCAGTGAGTGGGAACATGAAACAGGGGCACTGGGAAATAGGACTAAGCTGCTTATGGTACATCTGCTGCATATAAGTCTTTGAAAGTATGCATGCAACTATATTTCTAATCAAACCCCAGATGTTGCTCTGTATAGCCCCAGATTACAGTGTGTTACAGATTCATTGCCTTGGCATGTGTCCAGTATTTGACACAGTGATATGTACTGAGTACTGATATGGGTAATAATGACATGATTTTGTGGAACTACTTTTCCCATAAGTAGTTTCCTCCAGCTACGATTCTAGAAATGTCAATGAATATGAAAGGCAATTAGGTTGCTATCAGCAACAACTCTGATTTGGGACTAACTCCCCTGGCCCTTCCCCAAAAAAAAAAAGAAAGCCAAAAGCATGAAGTGTGGTCACTCTTTTCTCTTAAAGCATAGCCACGAGAGCAGTTGTTTTCTTTCCTGTCTCGGTAATGGAAGACCTCACCCCACAAACTCTGTATTCTGCCTCTAGTGCTCAGAGACACTACTCTCTCTTCCCTGAAAAATGGCTTAGCTGTCATACAAACTCTTACTCAGAGTATGTTCCACTTTTCTTATTAAAGCAGATTCACCATCCAGAATAGAATTCCTTGAACCAAAGAGCAAAAGGTAAAATGTGATTAAAAAAAAAGCAAAGAGGAGGAATTAGAGGCATCTGAAAGAAGCTTACCCATTAGGATGGTATCTGGAAAGGATACCCTCCTTTAAGGACAGCTTATTTAATTTGCATGAAATAGTTGGGGAATCGCCAAAGGATGAATTTGGCCCCTAGCTCCTCATCGCCATGAAGGCAAAAATGAAAGCAAAATATTAGTCTCATTAGAAAAATATAATGTAAAGCTATTTTACTTAAAAGAAAAAATAGATGCAACTGAAACTGTCATTAATTTTAGGACTATTGTTTTGATTTTAAGCACACAACACAAATCATATGGTTAGCTGATTATGAGAATATTGTAAACGCAATTATCAGCACTGGCTTGCAACCAGAAAACCCATGCTATCTCCTCATATTGTATTTTTCATTTTATTTTGGTTTGCCGATTAGATATTCACGGATAGCTGCAATGCAGAGAAGAAAACCACAGAAGGAAATGGAAAGGGAAAGAAAGGAGCAAGATGCTAATAAATGCATCTTTATGAAAAACAAGAAAATTATTTGTAAAAGTCTTACTTTAGGGAGCAATACAGCAGGTTGCAAATTACTGGGGAAATAAATGCAAAGAAGAAGTAGAAGAGGATATGTTCAAAAAGTTTGGAAATGGCTTCAAGTCCCCAAAGTAGGAATAACTATTTGTAACAGATCCATTCATGGCAGATCTTTGTCTAACCTGTCCTTAATGCATCACTGTGTTATGGTTATGGTATACTCCCATAACAGGAATCTGATCCAGTGCTTGCCTTTCTGGAAGAAAACTTTTTTTTCTGTATCTAGACGGATTCCATCTTCGTGCAATTGAAGCCTATAATTAATTGTTTAATGCTTTGTTCAGGGAGGACAAATCTTTTCACCCCTTTGCATCAAGCTTTTGAGTGTGGGAAAACTGTGATGATGTCCCTTGGCAGTCCTCTCCTCCATAGGCTGGATAACCCCAGTTCACTGTTTCTTCGTAAATCATATTTCCTTGACATCTGCTAGTTCTTGTTCCTCAACTCTGGACTTTCTCCAAAGGTCCTCAGTCATGTAGCATCTGAAATGAGATAAAATACTATAGGAGAGGCTTCATAAATGCTGAGGAGACTGGAAAGACGGGGATGGATCCTAGATATTTAAATCATCTTGTCCTTCTCTAAATTGAGCCACCAAATATTTGAGGTTTGCTCATTACCATTCGTGACAGCAAATTCAAAGGATGAAGATAGAAAGCATATATATGTATGTGCATGTTCTGTCTGATATGCAACATACAGCTGTTCTGTTTTATGTCTGAAATAAGGGGAGAAATCATAACGGAACTATTCTCAGCAAGCATAATGAATTCCCTGACACAGTGGTATTTTTTTTTCCTGACAGATAGGAATTCACTAAAAGATTGTTTATTAGTCTAAAAAATACCACTCTAATTAATGTTACCAGCAGAAAGATTCAGCGTGCTCACAAGAGCTCTGCCAAGCCTGAACAGAACCACCAGCCCATAAAAGCAGGTCCAGCTCTGCAGCGGAAGCCAATTTCGGGCTTCACAGAGGCAAGTCTTGTCCTGAAGGTGGTCTTAAAGCAACAAAGTGCTCTGTCACTGCTGCCTGTTAACTTTTCAGTCTGCTGTTCTTTTTCTTTTTTTTTACTCATCTGTATAGTCTTGAGAGAAGATTTCAGAAAAAAAATCTTTTAAACTTCTACCTCTTTAGAGATTTGTTTCTTTACATTTTCCCCCCTCACCATTTCTGGCCTATTCTGGTTTTGTAAAGTTCTTCCCTTTCAGTGACGCAAATTTTGTTTTGCCTGTTTCTGTGAAAGGCACGATGTTAAATATCTCTTCTAAGCTGCTCTCCCTTTGTTTATATTCAAAAAACATAGTCATTTCCTATATGGACCCACATTGCTTCCTCTGTCAAAATGCCTTGATTTTAGCAAAGCAACGTAACAGTGTTCATCTAGTAGAAAAGGGAAATTTAAAATTAAGCCCCCAAAGCAGCGTGGGTCCAGGTGGCCATTGAAATGAAGTTTTCTTTCATTCAGGGAAATTTGTCTAGTGACGTAGTTGGTTCTGCTCACCTAACTTTGAGGCATTGTTTTGAATCAGTTTAAATATTGATACCTACATTCAAATTAAGAATCTCGATGCTGCAAGAGCTTTTAAGTGTGTGTCCATTTCATATCTGCATAGCACTCAGATATAAGTAAGTAAGACTTAGCTTGTACTGCTTTGTCAAAGAGGTGGTTGATTTGTGCACATGTTTAACCTTCAGTCTTGTGTGTTTCGTAGAAGAGCGATGTGAAAAACTATGGACTGAAGAAAAGACAACAGAGTTTTAACAGAAAAATTTCTCATGATATCAGTGTCTTGAAAGCTCCTTTAGGCACCAACACATAGTTCCAAAAAGAGGGAAAAAACAGTGATAGCTGAATATTTTTTTCCAAATGTTGGTTTTCTTCTTTCAAACATAGATGTGCTTTTGTTTCAGTTGCTATCAGACCTATGTTTTCCCTCATGATAGTATTAAGCATTAATGTGGGAATACTTAAAGTACTTTTGTTTCCACAATTAGAAGCTTCCCAAAGGCAGCTGTAATCAGTACAGTCTTACGGGGGCTGACATTCTAAACTAGCAAGGTCTGTGGTTTTTCTTGGAGATGGACTCACCAGACTCAAAGGTATCACAGCTGATTTATTCTGATTGCATCCCCTGACATTGAGAAGTTTTGTAAGCATTTAAAATACTACAAAATTTGATTTTACTCCTAAAATCTCTCTCATTGAAAATGGCCTCCAGAGGCATTGAAAACAAAGTAGTTCACCCCTTGCACTTACTCCTACCGTCAAATACTGTCTGTATTTATCGTGTGGCTGTCTGCATTTATCATGTGACTGTCTCCAGAGCATGAGCCTCAAAGTTCAGATTTCTCCAAAAAAGGTTTTTGTGGGCCAATGACTTGAATATGAATTTTATTCTTAGGTTGTATTAGTGAAAATAAAAATGTGCATGATGTTTAACAATCCAGCAGAGAGGAAGAAGTTTCAAGTGCTCTCTTGACTCAGCTTTCCTGTTCAGCTGCGGGGCAGGTAGGCTCTTTCTCGAGTTGCAGACTAGTCTTTCCTGTAGTGCTCACACCTTAACTAGGTGTCTTTCTGTCTTAATGAGTGAGCTCTGAATGGACAAGTCAAGCTCAGTTGACCCTTGGCTGCCTTCGCCATTAAGCCGTTCAGTTGATGAAGTGGTCGAGGCTCTGAAATGTGTGCGGCTGATCTGTGGGGACAGGGCAAAGCGCATCAAACTCATTGCGCTCGACACTCTCTTCTCATCAGAAAGGTGAAATAGAGTCTTGTTGCTGCATTGAAGTGTCTGCAAATTGCTGTCTAACAACATACAAATAAATAGACATATAAATCCCTGATTTGTTCAGGTCCTCCAGTAAATGACTAACATGCCTTAATTTAATTTGCATGCTGCTTTTCAGACTTCTGCTGATGAACCTCGTCACAGACAGGAATTAAAAGGGATTGTTGGCAGAGGAGAGAGGACTTTTTCAAGCCACTCAAAACACAGAAAAGCTTGAAATTTTGTATCTGCAAGGTATGGCTCATGCTTGTGCAAGTGCTTAATCCAATCGAAATAAGAGGAGCTCCTTAAAGTTTATTACCGCTAAATGTTCTTTAAAAGCAGAGGCTTATTACATCAAGAGGCAGAAGAGGTGGAGATTAAATGAGGCATCTGGTCTCTTGGGTCTCGGAAGTCGGAGGGAAGTGCCCTCATCCCATCAACCACTACCAGCAAAATACACCCACGCAGAAAAAGAGGCTTTTTATTCTCGAGGTAAATATAGATCCAGTTTTCTCTTCATTGTTCAAAATGTGTGGGATTTTAAAGCTTAGTGCTAGACAAGCTCAATACCTGACTGAAATAACCTTAGAGAAAGATACATATTGAGGGCCGAATTCACACTGCTCTGTGAAAGTACATCTGTTTTATATGAGACACACAATCTGTCTCATTCCAACCTGCATTTCTGGGTCACTTGAGACATTTAAACTGCACTTATAATTAACAGCTATTTTTAAACAGCGAAAAAATAGAGCACTGGTAAGGTACAAAAGCATTAAAATTGCCCCAGTTTTGCTTTTCAATAGGACACACCACTGCAATATGCTTCAAGATCAAAGAGAGCTCAGAAAAAAGAGACAGGCCGATCAGTGGGGATAAATTGTTCCCATTATGATGGTGTAAGAATAGGGTTCTTTCAATTGAAACAATTTAATAACCACATTCATTACATTGGTGTCCACTTGGTTTTATCTGAGCAGTTTTTGCATAACCAGGGAGTGAGTTCAATTGAGCTTATTCTCTAGAAATTAAGATGTGCAGAGTTTGACATTCAGAAATTAGGCACTAATAGTCAGCAAAGCAGTTGTCTTGAGATTCCCCCTGGATGTAGCTGGATCTGCCTACCACTAATTATGTCAAATGCAAATGTATTCTCTAAAAGCCACACCAAAAAATTTCATTAACTCATTTCAAGGCAGTTAAACTTATAGCAGAGCAATGACAGATGTCAGAGCATTAGCTTTTTTTCAGTGTTTATAAAAATGCTTTCACAAGAGCAGAAGTCAAGTAAGTACAGCCCTGCTACTTTTAAAGGACCAATCTTTAACAGTCCTGAGAAAAACAACCAAAGAATGTCTCCAGGGTAACATTTTCAGCAACAATTTTATAAGGAACAAGAAACTCATTGATAGATTTCTGTTTTCTTCCAGTGCTGACTTCAGCAGTGGACACCTATGTCTTAGAAAAGAGGTGGATTCTCTGCCAGCCAGCTTGGCTGAGAATGATTAAGTTTGCCGGTTCTCAGCTGCACAGCAGAGCATAATGTGCAAAGTGAAGTGCAGTTTATCTTGAAATGCTACAGATATATTAAGAGTGAATCTACACAAGTGTTTCCATGAAGAACTGAATCGAGAGCTTGCACATAACATACATAACCGACCTTATCCATTTCTGTCTGCTATCCTCGCTAGTAAATAGAACATACACAAGAACATTTAAAAGACATTTCCCAGTGTACACAGAATCCTTTCTTGTTTTCTCACTGCTACCAAGCCAGTGAAGAGTAAGGAACTGTTGAAGCATGCATTGGGTGGCAACTTCATAATAGCAGCATTTCTGCTCCCTGCCTCTCCCTCTTTCCCCTTCTTTTTTATCAGAAGACAAAGTGCAAAAACTGTGAGCTTATCCTTGCCTCAGTGAAGGCTTTAAAATGGATGGCTTTTCCAGAAGCAACAGTGCTTCTCTTACTTGGCTGTTTCCCCAGACGGGATTTTCAATATAAAACCATACATGGATCCGATATTGAGGAAAGGGAATAGACCTGTACAAATCACTGAAAAGATAAATATGCCATATAGATCAATAAATAAAAGCTAGTCCCCAAAAAATCAAACTCCAACATTCCAGGCCAATTAAGATGCTATTTACTGCTGTTTGCTAGTTTGATTGCTAGTTTGATGCTCTCCTTATTCATTTTTACACTATAGGCGTTTGTTTTGTTGAAAGATATATAACTGATTTGTAAATAGAAAAGATATAGATAGATTTTATGTCTCATATAACTGTTAATCTGTGCTCCATATTAAATATATACTGTAAGGCTTCTTTTTTTTTTTTTTTTTTAGACACAATTCTAGCATAATTAAAATAAAGTATGCTGGCTTTATTTTTTCAGTAAGTCGTTTTCAACTGTAGAGCTCAAATAACAGTGCAACTGCAGCATGAAACGTGGTTATAATAGCCTGAGACCACATTTCCTGAAACTAAAACATGGAAGATAATAGTATGAAGGTACAAATTAAATGCAAATAAAACAGATTCCCCATTGTTGCTAATCCCTGAATTGGATTTCAGTGAGGAAATTAGCTGTAATATTTAACCTCTCTGCATAGTAATCATTGACATATTATCAGTTACATATTCAGAGTTTACATAGAAATTATTGCAGGGGAATTTGAGAAAGCCACCTTTTATATCCTAAATGAAACTATTCTGTGGTAAACAATGCAACGATTTCTAGCAGAGATAGATAGTTGTGATAATTTTGTAATTGATAAACGTTTGGTTGCTACCACTTGGCTTTTCAAATGTAGCCAAATTTAGACATCATCTTACATAAAAAGTTGCACCTGTGCAACTGCTATTTTAAAAAGAATTAATTTGTTTGAAAGTCTGTTAAGGTTGTGTTTATTTGTATAGAAATCTAGCAAAACTTAGTAATTCAGCAAGTTCATGAGCTAGTATCAACTCAGAGTAAACTTATTTAAGCATTAAGGTCTAAATATTTGCAACACGTTAATTAAAGAGTTGTAAAATAATGTAGTACATGGACAGCACTTTAAGACTGGACAAAAGTGGCAGGGTGTTTTCCAGATTTGCTTTTTTTTTATCTCTCTGAGAGTTCATTTAAAACAGTGGGCATTATAAACGGCCTCCATTCCTTCTGCAGTTGCAGAAGCGTGTGGCACGGTAAAGTTGTAGACGTCTTACTGCTGCATATAGTTTGATGTACATTTGGAAAATTGGGCAAATCACTAGAGAAAGCTCTGGGTCAAAGAATTTATTAATATATAGAATTTATGAATAATTAGAATTTAATAATATTTAAATAGACTGTCTCTTTCCTAGGGATTTTCAAATATATTTAAATGACAATACAAATAGGATGCATGCATTTTTCTTAATTATACTTACTGAGACAAAATAAGTCAGTATTTCATTTCACTTCCAGTCAGTTTTTTTCCTGACTTCTTAATATTGTGATTAGCTTACTAATATGAAATTTTGACCTAATGTATAGATTCTAATGCATAGACTCAAATACCACATTTTTAGATTAGTTTTACAGGTGATACGTGGACCTTGCAAATACATGTTTCTCTCCTTAGCTACAGTAATGCAAAAGCACAAGAAATGCTGCAAGGCATCATTAAACTGAAGAAAATATTCTTAAAAGCATTTTGGAGAGACTCTTTCCATTCTCCCTTTCTTTATTCTTCTTTGACACACAGAATGTCCTGTATCTTTAGACATTTGGTAAATTATCCAGTGTCAATGTTTCTGCTGACAGAGTGCAAGGAATCTGGGTTAAATCCACTAAGATCATTAAAGAGTTCTAGCAGCCTGAGTGTGACCAGACTACACAAACATCTGCCTCAGTTCATCCGAATATTTAACAGTGAACTTTGAAAACTGGTAACTTTCAGGCAGTAACTGGTAACTTTCAGACTGGTAATAGGCAGTGATTGATATATCCCCTTGCAGTTTTCTTCTTCACCACTCCTTATGATATTGCCTCGACAGGCATAGAGACAACAGCATTGCAGGGTATGCGTGAAGTCGGACAAAACAGAACTTGTCACAGGAGCTATGGCACAGTGTGACTGTGATTATAGGAGTTCACTGACTATGAGACGTTGACAAATATCAGTTTAGTGCCACTCAGTGTTCAAATATTGTCCATTCTTTCATTTCAGGTTTGACTCTAAATGTGGTAAAGATGCAAAATGTCTGAAAAGTATTTCAGAAAATCTTTACAATATCTATGTCTATAAAATATCCGTACAATGCAAAAATACCTGTTTGAAGTGCCTCTTAAAATTCAGCTAGATTTTTATTTTTGACTTTCATCTATTGAGAAGAGTTATTATTGTCATCTGAGACAAGCAGTTGACATGCAGAATGATAAATAAAAGCTACTTCTGAAATATCAAGCACCAGCGTTCCAGGACATTTAAGATATTATTTGTTGCTCATGCAATTGCCAGCTAGAGCTTACATGTGAGTTGAAACTCTTCTACAAGACGTTCCCAAGAAAATCACCGTATCAATGATTCCATTGTTATTCATATGAAGATAATTCCCCCCAGACAGATGAAAGCATGTGAATCCTGTTCTTGGTGAAAACAGAAATAGCGGTTGAGTTCAAGAGAATGGCTGAGCCCAAACAAACAGGGTGTTCTCTTCCCTAAGGAAATGTATCTTGGCAGTCCTCATGCCAGCCAATATGACAAAGGAAGGACAAGGCTTCATTGTACCCCAGGGACACGTGGTTAAGTCTGCTTGGCAGTTTGCTGTCAAAAGCTTATGGTAGACCAGGCCATGGCCCAGAGCGCTTTGACAACAGAAATCTGGCTGTACACGTGAGTTGTAAGTCTCTGTTTTGCTAGTTTTTGTCCTGATGCAACAGGAGCTCAGGCCCAAATACTTTGCCCGATGAGGGAAACATCAGGCCATGCCTCTGGAGCCGGGATTGCCCCTCAGTCTTCCTACTTGAGTCACATTTCCCACAGACTCACAAACACTCCCAGAGCAGATCTGCAGGAGCAAGTGGGTTAACCCTGGGTATGGTGGTGTTGCAAGGAACTTCCCTGACATTTTTGGGTTTTGGAGAAAGTTTTGGAGCAACTCCCCCTTTTATGTCACTGGATGTATTCTTTTTTTTTTTTTTTTCCTCCAGGTTCCAGTACATCCAGTTAGCTTCTGGATTCATGAAATAAAAGTGTGTGCTTTCTACTTTTTCTCCTTTCCCTTTAATACTACCTTTTAAAAACAAACAGATCTCCAAGCCTGTGAAGTTGCAATGATGCATTTTTGAGAGAATTCATGCCTAACTTACTTAAATTTTTAGGGCAACTAGTGGAGTGTAGCTGAGACCAGTCATGCTTGCCTGGAAGGGAACAGAAAGTAAAGTGGTCATAGATAAAATCAGGATTGAAGTGGTCCAGAAATAAATGGGAAAACATCTGAGCGCTGACTTTGGGTCTTAATAAATCAAAGTGCATGTTACAGGATGGAGAAGAGCTTTCCAGGTGTTGCAACCCTGAGAAAAATAATTATTTGGATATATGTGACCCTTGTTAGGTACAAGGCTAGACAGTTTCCCACTCTGCTGTGCAAGTGAGCATATCGTTGGGTCGTATGTGCAGGGAGAGAGAGAAGAAAGAAGTTAACTGATTGGGTACACTGAAATTACACGTGCTCAAATTATTACATTTGCCTCTATGCACAACTAAGATAGATATGGAGTATTTGTCTCTCTCTTTCCAGCCACAA
>NW_010586098.1:35085-49640 GCF_000705375.1 Tinamus guttatus
CTAAGCAGGTGAACTATTGAAACCTGGTTTCCAAAGCATTTCTTTAGTGTGGATTCTCTGGAGTCTCATAAAGGTTAAGCTTACACAGAAGTCTGCAGCCTGTTTGCTAGTCTGTATGAACTTCTAGATTCACTACCTCTTCCAGTACCATTCAGCTGTAATTAGTTACTGGGTTCAAAAGTTATTTGGAAGGTACAAACCTCTCAACAATGGCAGAAGATGTGTTTTGTAGAAACCAGAGGAGGGAAAAAAAAACCACCACCATCACCAAAAGAAATATTCTCCTTTCTATGCCTTTTTCCTATAGACAAGTTAGTTATAAGAAGGTAGAAGCAGACTGCATCTCTGACTATCACAAATGGTTGCAACAGTCACAGAGGTTGGTTACATTCATCAGCTTTAACTTTACTTGCAAAAGAAGCTTGCTGCTTTTGTAAAATTTTGCAACTTGTGTTTTGAATTCCTTGGAAGTAGCTGCATCATCACATCCTGAAAGGCCAGGGAAAGTTAGTCTAATAGTCACGTAGCAATACTTTAAAGATGAGCTAAAAGAAAAGTTTCTTTTTTTCTTTTTATTTCTTTGGGGTTTTATTTTTATTATTGTTATTATTATTGTTTTCTTCCCAGTTTTGCTTCCTGAATATCAATTCCTGCTTCCTGAATATCGAAGGTCACCAATATCTCAGGCTAGAGTTTTTGGATATTCTTAGTAGTGGTACCAAACTGACATGAGTCTGAATCACGTTATCCTGATATATATTTAGCTCTACTGAAAGCAAAGAAATTTGGTATTTATTGACATCTACCTAAGGAGAAAAGGTATGAATAGGAGTGTCTTCCTTACAGTACAATATCAACTTTGATGGAGTGGCAGCTCAGTTTTTGGTTTTACTTTTATTTCTATATGATTTTCGGTGTTTTTAAAGTATAATTTAAGGATAAACTTGTCTACCTTAACCTAAAGTATAGTGTCTTAATTGTTTGAAATTGCAGTAGCAATACAATTTCTACTCAGTCCTGGCATTGCAAAGCATTCACAAATTTTCACTAAAGGGGGAAAACAAGGAAGGTTAATTCCCCAAGAAGTACAACCAGCTTTACACTGACTGTGCTCCCTACATATAAGGGAAGTGGTAAAGTGTCTTTCAGGGAATAAGGGTGGAAAAGATAGCAAGCAATGTGGAGCATAGCAATCCGGAAGATTGGCTGTACATGTAAGGACAAGACTAAATAATAACGTTCAATATCAGTGATTTGGTATATCCACACTGTAGCCTTCAGTGTGAGATCAGGGATACCCAAACTATCTTTAATAAGTTAAGGGAAAAAAAATGAAATAATTGTCATGCAAAATGTTTAACCTATGCAAACAAGTAATTAAAAAAATGGACCAAGCATCAAGATTTTGGCTGCACAATAGAACAATCATTAATTTCACATGTATGGCATCTACATCTGCTGTGCTCCAAACTTGCCCCTTTTTTAATTTTTCTATTCTACTTTTCTATTTCTATTCTAGACATTTCCCATGCCCAGAAAAGACTTACCACTGTGCATCAGAACATCAGCGACATTTCTGTCCATGCTTTAAAAATATTTCTCTTGATTTTGGCAAAATACCTAAATAATGAGGGGACAAAGAAATCTTGCTGCCATAATATTTAACTCATGGAAAACCCATAATTATAGTTAATTTTACTGAAATACATAATTCTAATAAAGCATATTTTCCCCTCCAAGTCAGATGGCAGAGGCCACTCTCAGATCTTCAGAAATGAGATTATTCATATGTTTTTGGTTTAGAGTTCCTGTCTCTGCCATCCATTGTAAATGCAGCTCTGAGTTCCTCATCAAAACCTTCTGCCAAAGGTGCCAAGAAGCAGAAAGAAGTGGAGTTCTGAAGGAAGGTACACTCTTAACGTCTCGACTGTGTAGGTGTAGGTGCTAACCCATTTCTACCTCGTCCCAGGAGACTTTTACTGTTCCTCCCAGAGTGTCTGCTAATTGACCACACAGTAAACTGCGGACTACTGATTCTGAATGCATACGATTGCATAGTATCATTAGGATTAAGCTCAGCTCGCCCTTGTACTTCTTTGTTTTGTCATTGTTCCTGTTACCAGCCTCATACAAAATGAGCACTGACTTCTAGTCTTGTCCCTCCTTGGTTTCCTCCCTGGGATCTGATATACTTCCACTGTGCACAGAGTTCTTTTAAATTCTTGCTTTCAATATCTTTGGTAGGTACCTAGGAACCTGATAGCCTTTCTTCTTCCCTACCTTCCAGCAGCCCAACCACCCATATGTTATTGAAGTGTAGCTATTTCAGTTTAAGTTGTAGTTTTTCATTGATTCTGACATAAATATGAGTAGTATATTTTTAGAAACCTGTCCCTTTTTTCTCACATTTTATGTGTTTTGATGTTATTTGAAGTTAAGGAATATAGTGCTAAGGAACAGGCACCAATCCAGGAAAACTCAGGGTGCCCAGCTCTGCCTGTGACTATACATTTAGAACTTAATACATTCAAGGTGAGTGCCAAAATCCTTCACATCTCGCAGAAGTGAGCTGTAGCCGGCTTGTTAGGGAAGTGTCTGTTATCTCACTTAATATTCTTAACCAATCATAAATTTGTCAATCTGGAAGCTGCCTTACATGGACATCTGTCTCAGCAGAGTGATAAACCATGGGCAGCAGTTTCTCTAGAACTGCTTGGGCAGTTCTACCCGTGGCAATTGTGCGAATGTTATTGCTCCATCCTAAAGTGCTGCTTCCTCTAAGGAGGGCACCAGCTCTTGTCTGTGCATCTTGTTGATCAGAGTTACTAAACGTCTATGCACAGAACTCCAGTAGTGGAAATGTGAGGTGCTCTGCTCTGAATCTAAAGACGTTGGACCAAATTTGCTGGCATAGGTGGAATGCAGTGCTTCATCATGCAGCTATTAGTTGAATTAGGTAATAATTGATGTTGAATTAATAATGGCAGCTATGCTGCATGTTTTGTGGGTTCTACATGTTATTGTATTGGTAATTCTTACCATTTTTCATTTTAGGCAGAAATGCGTGCTTATGCAGCAGGTGCGAAATTTACCCTCTTAGTTAGTTTAATATTTTAAGATTATTTTATTCATATGTTGTCATTTTCTACTATTCTGGGCTCCTGGTATCAGATTTGGGGCATAGGTCCTTGTAATCGATATGTAGATAGCTACTTTTTAAGGTAAAATTCAGAAACCTTTCATTTTTAGAGCATTTTAAACCAAATTTCAGTTTATAGCCTTTTTGTTTGTTTAATTAACTTAAGAACTGTTTTCAATAAAGCAGTTTACAGGTGCCATTGTATAACAAAGTTGTTTAAGAGTATGGGAAAAACACAGTACAAGAGAAATGCAAATCTGCATAAGCCTCATTGTGATTTAACCCTTTTAGAACTGAGTATAGCATAAAAGGCTTGACTTTTTTTTTTCCTTTTTTTTTTCTGCAGATGTATATAGACTGCACAGAAACTGAAGCTCTCACTTATACCACAGCCCTGGTAATAATGTGTTCAGTTAATCTGCACAATGTAGAGTCATCCCCTCAAAAAAGTAATTCACTTCTTTAAAAACTAGGAGGAAAATAAATATGGTGCAGTAAAATTGTTGAGTAGAGGAATCTATCTGGACATTTCACAAAACATTTCATTATGCTGATAATTCCCAGAAGTGCTCTCAAGAGTGCTTTAAGCTGAGGATTACTGCACTGGATCTGATGGACTTTTTTTGTAGCCCCTTTAAAAGGCAGTGAACCGTTTTTCTATTTTATTTAAATAATGCCCCTTAAAATGGATTTTTAGAGGTATAATAACTCCTTAAGAGTCAGTTATGCTAAACAGTTTCTCTTGATAGAAATGTTGTAAAACTCGTTAACTGCACAATTTCAGATGCCGGCTTGGTGAACACTAACTGACATGTGAATGGCCGGAGTTTGTAAAATAAATTGAAATAGTTGTTGTATCACACAGCTAGCAATGCACAAGCTGTAGGCCACAAGGGGCTCCAACCTGACAGAAAATTACTTCAAGATGAATGAAAAGTGCTTGTTTCTCTTTATTAGTTTTTAGAGAACAATGAAAATGTTGAATTGTTTACAGAAGGCTTGATTAAATGTGGTCAGTGGGGCCATGTCCCTCCTGCTAACTGTTAGCCTTCCCCACCCCCAGCAGCCCCGTCCCTCCACCCCATGCATCTTCTTATACACTATTATGGTCACACATCTGTGTGTGAAATGTGCTCATTTTGACATTCCTCTGCTGCTTGGAGCTGCTGAGCCCTTTGTTAGGTAAAACACTGTTGTCAAGCCTAACAAGCAGGTCATGCAATTTGCTGGACACTGCAGCAGAGAATGGGCCGCTACGAATCGAGGAAAAGAAAAAGAAAAAGAAAAAGAAAAAGAAAAAGAAAAAGAAAAAGAAAAAGAAAAAGAAAAAGAAAAAGAAAAAGAAAAAAAGGGGCTGAGAGCAAAGCCCACTGTTTGTTTTATTCTTTTGTTGTTAGTTATAGTATGGTGGGAGGGGAAAAAAAAGAAAGACTTTAGCTGCCCTTTTGTGACCTAAATTCACTTTCTCTTTGGTACTAAAGGCACAATGAGGGGATGCCTCATGCCATACAATATTCTACCAGATTATTTGGTCTGCTTTCAGAGCAATTCAAATTAAGGCCACTTTAGGAGAAGTGGTATTTGCACAAAATGGCAACAACAGCAAATGTCCCTTTAAGGCAATGACTTTAGAAACAACTTCTTAAAGATCAGGTTCATTTAGCAGAAATCAGGAGAGCGAAAACCACTGGATATATTGCCATGGCTGTTGAACAAAATTGTCTTCCTTTTTTTTTTTTAATCCACCCTTTTCCACAGTGTTCAGCCCTTCCCCCCTCTCTTCCCTACAAGAAATATCAAGCACTAATGTGCATGGGTTTGAGTGCTATTTGTGGCAATCTGTCACTTTGCATAGTGTACCGCCCTGATGTGAAAGCAGGATTTTCTTTTTCTCTATCTGCAGAACATGCTTTTCCAGGCCTATTATGTGTATAAACAATGGCATATGTAATTACCTTTCTGGGATGGCAATTATTTCTCCACATCAACAACTGAAGTTAAGGCAACCCGCGTTTGTGTCTGCCGCTTCCAAAAAAAAACCAAAAAAGGATATCCCAAATATTTTTTTAAAAAATCCCCAAACATTTGAGGATTAGATGAAGGCTGGTTATGTCAGCCTGGGAAGGGATAGATATTATCACTGCACCCTTTAAATGTCAGCATGATCTTTTTTTTTTCCCAACAGTAATTGCTTTACATTTTGTTTCAGATTGAGTCATTTCAACCTTTGCCTACAAGCCAGTTTTTGCACCCCATCTCCCTGTACTGAAAACTTTTGCACTTTTGCTAGGGTGAATTTCCTTGGCAATTCTGTGGGTAAGAAAATACCATACCTGTCATGTCAAAGCTGTTGGATGGTGTGAAATGCTGACTTGCTTGTCTTGCTTCAAGCTACAAGAGGTTATCCAGGGTGGTGGGTTGAGAGAGTGGGGGGATGAAGGAGAATTTTTCTTTTCTTTCCTCCATTATGTGTCTGTCTTGCTGTGTATGATTATAGTCCCAAGTACTACTAAGGAACATCCGCTCCTTGACCTGAACGTTCATGGGCAGATCTGTCATCATTTCACTATATCTGACAGTTTAACTTACCTCTAGGTTTCCACTGGTGCTTTAAATCAAGGGCCTTATCCTCAAAAATTTTATGGCTGTGGTTGCACTGAGAGTTCAGATCATTCTACTCAAGGCTGCCTAATTTCACATATGAGGATGGCCCCATTCCTGGTCCTTTGTTCCCCTTCCCACTCCTACTGCATTTTTCAAGCCTGCTATGGAGCTGGAGAAACAAACCTGATGAGCAATGCAGTTGTTCCATTTTTCCTGCTGCTTTAGTTTTTCCTCCTTTGCCTAGAAGCTGGGACAACCCTAGAAGACGAGACTGAGAGTCTCTTCAAGTGTTGGAATCATTTGGGAAATTTTGTCTTTATTTGCACTCAGAGAAGCTGGGATAATTCCCCAGAAGTCCATGCCCAGACAGATTTGCCACAGGTAACTGCTTCAAGGTTCCAGTAGGCAAGAATTGCGACTGATGTAATTCATGCTCGTTAGAACAACGTCTTTCTTAAGCAAAATATCGAAGTATATATTGCCTAAGCACTGACCTTTTATATCCAGGGAAGTAGGAGCTGTGATGTTAGCAATAAAATGAGGGTCGTATAGCAACATTCACTTCTTTATTTCTGCTGAGTCCTCTTTAGCCAGGAACCACATATGCCTATATTTAAAAGGATTCATGACTCCTACTGATCTCAAGTAGATTTAAGCAAGGGCTTTCCTGAGTAAAGATAGTCTTAAACATACTCTTAAAATTTCTCAGAAATTAGGGCAAAATGAAGTTGAAACAGAAGCTGATTCTTGTTAGATGCCATTGCTCCCAGTGCTACTTCCATCACTATACCTAATGAGGTATCCTAATGTAAGCCTGGTTCAATGAAAGATGCTTTAGTAATGGCTTCTGCCTTCTCTTCCAAATCCTATGCTTTGGGAGACTAGTTGGTTCTAGTTCTTAAGTAAATGTAATTCGTGTGGGTTTTTTTTTGTTTGCATAACTTAAAGAACTAAGGGAAGAATATGATAAGAAGGAAACATAAAATAAGCACCTTAGAGTAGTGCCTACTTATTTATTTTGTGTAAAAGGGCATTTTATTGTTTGTGAAAGTGTTAATTGACAGGGACACCTGTCCTAGTTTTCTGTTTATCCGGCAGAATAAGTGCTATACAGATACAGGAATGCAGATGAACAGCTTACATATTTCCTTTCCTTTTCTCCAATTCTCTAGTTGCTCTGCTGAAAGAATGGTAAATAATGGCATGTACATATTTACATACGTTCTCCAGTCCTGGAACATGGACCAACACGCTAACTGAACTGAATGCTTTTCCAGCTCTGATATCTGATCATGATGTCAATGGTGGGGAATAAGAAGAAGTCTTTAGCTTTTGTCTGTCTGGTACTGGAGGAAACAGAAACAAAAATCTTCAACACAATGGAAATCCCGAATAGTTCTGGTGAACACAAACACAGCTTTTAAACTTTCCTTTCTTTTAGTAGCCATGAACATAAATAACCAGAACCCCGCTAGGGAATATATTCCTCCTGCCACCAGGATCTGTCTCTAGTCATCTTCCTAGCCTGTTTGAGTAGGTGGTTTTGGACTTACCCCAAGTGCTGATTCCATCATTGCTGAGATTGTTAATGAGCTGTCTAAGCTAGAAAACATTTTCCTTTGTCTCAGTGGCAGTTCTAATGGCCTTGTTCACCTCTCTTCCTGTGCAAATAATATCTTTATAAGGTTTGAGTTAAGGTCCGTTAATGAAAAAAAAGGAAGAGATATTGTAAGGTAATATGTGTTACCTGTCAGATAATCTCCAGTAATAATTACAGCTTTACATTTCTATGTAAAGGTATAAGGATCTCAGAATGCTTTGTTAGAATAAATCAAGACTCCTACCCTCATTGCGAGACTGGAAAGTATTAAAATATTCAATTTTGGGTTTGCTTCTTACTTTCTTAACTTGCTTTGCTTACTTTGAAACACAAAGTGGTGGGAGGAGTGCTCTGGTTCTACTCAGGATGGTATTTACTCTGAAACCTAACTGGGAACTTTTAAATACAACTAACACCATCACTAGTGAGCATTTTAACAGAAACATCAGCCTGGTCTGGAGCTCTGGATGCAATATTTGCACATTGTCGGGAATCTTGGAGCAGAAAATGATGACTTCTGCACCAGTCTATTCCCTAAAATTGGGAATGGTTTCAGATCTTTTCAGTAGTGGTATTTTCTCAGTTATGTGGTTTTCTCTTGTGAAAACAACAAATACTGTGTTTCTCAGGGTGTTTTGTTTGTTTGTTTTTACTGCTTTGGCTTCCAGAAATCACCCTAGATGACAGTAAGGCTGTGTTTCAGTAAGACACCCTGACTACACATATTAGGAAGTCCCTAATAAGCAGATACCTCACAGCTTTTATTTCAGCTCAGAGTGTGTCCAGTTTGCCAGTCATTGAAGTAATTCAATCTTATCTGTTCAGATGATGGGTTTTGACGAAGTGCATAAACCTGTCATTAAGGGGAGGACAGGTTGCAGTTGCTACTCAGGATGTTACAGCTTTCTTCAGTGTTTATTGCAAATGGGGTAATCTAGCACAGGGGGAGACAGCGAAGATGAAAGTAAGGTTAGTTAAACACTGATCTACTCTGTGATTAAAAAGAGTGATAGTACTGGGCCAACAGTTCAAAGGTTCAGTGTAAATATTGTTCATCTGTTTGGCTTTTTAGTTGTGACACTGATTAGCGGGATGACGCAAAGCTTCCATGAAAGACAAAACTGCATTTACAGGGGAAAGCCACACACCTAAAAAGTGGTTTCAGTCCCCTGCTACAATAATAAAATTTCAAACCTTTGACCTCTGTAAACAGAGGTTATTCCTGGTTTCCTTTGCCTATGCAGGTGCTTTATGTCTTTTCACAGCTCTCTTACTACAGTTTCCTTATCAGCAATTACTTGCACAGTAATTCAAATCCAATTTCAATATTGACTACTAGGTTGTAAGCTCTGTGTCAAATGCTGGCTCTCTAGCATGTTCTGTTTCCATTAAGAGCTTCAACAGACTTAAGAAGGGGAAAGTAAAATGTATCAATGGCAAATGATGGCAGCCAGTCAATTATGCTTTGTGTCGCACGGTCCTCTGAGCTCACATTAAACTCCTACTGCTCCTGATAAAGTATAAGGAACATTTCTGTTGAAAATTAAAACAGGTAACAGGTTATGTTACAGTGCGTAACATAAAAAATTACTTCTTGAATCCAGAGCATATCACGGCTTTGTCTGTCTGTACAGAATATGTTCCTCCTTTAATGCTTTCACAAGCATTCACCAGGACACCACTAGTTAGCCTTCTCTGCGGCCCTTTTTTCCTGCCCTTTCCACAGTCTGAGCTGCAGGAAGGCGCTAAGGAAGGAACACACTTGTTCCCGGTGCTTGCTCGGTGGGACAGAGCCGCTCCTGGGTGGTACAACTGCACCAAGAGGAGCAGAGTGGTTTATGTAATGCTGCCCAGTTCCACAGATAGGGCAGTTCTGCAGCACTGCTGCTGCCGTAGGAAAATGCTTTGGAGGTGATGGACTGCCCCAAAGAGGAGAGAGCTGGATTCCCCCTTCTTCTGCATCTCCTCAGTCTGCGCCAGGCTAGGAGGTTCAGCGCAGGCTGAAACGAGGTCAGTTAGGCCCAGGTTTCGTGAGGATGATGCCCGGGGAGCACCTCTGAGTCAGCCCCGGTTAGGTCAAGCGCAGAACCGGGTGCATTATTGGTATAGTGCAGAGGTGCCAATGAAGCATCATAAGAGATGAATTTTCACCTTCAGAGTTCAGAATCACTCTTGGTCTTGTCTTAGCAGGGCTGTAAAGTTTCTCCAGTTAACTGCTTATGTTTTAAGATCATAGATGCTTTTGATTCTATGTTTGTACAACAGCCGGTGCAGAGAAGTACCAGCCTCTAGCTACTGTGCAGCTTCCTATTTCAAATATTTAAAATAGCATGTGATTCTGAACCCCCCATCACTAAATGTGTGTGTGTTCACCGTCCTTCACTGCTGCCAGTATTCCAGGCTACTGCCTATCACAGCCTGGAGTCCATAGTTAAACGCCTATTTCACAGATGTTCTCTATTTCTGATCACAGAAGTAGCCAGGGTAGAGATGCAGCATGTGTCACAGCATTGTATCCACACTCTGATCTATAGCTTTCTTTTGTAACATACCTAGTCCTGACTACTAAATAGAGAGTATGTTCTGTGACTTGGTGGATATATTTCTCTGTTCTGCTCTTGCAGTCATTTCCTGCCTCCCTGGAGGTGCCTTCGAAGAGAACATCCTTCTCTTACATTAAACTACTTCCAATGAATGCTGTCTAATATAGCTTGAGGGATGTCTGTGATTTTTTTATTGTTTCCACTTTTGTTACATGCAAGTTTTATAAAGGACAAGTGTTTTAGCTGATGATGACCAAAGTATTGAAAGCTTCTCACCTCCTTCTGTTTAGTAGCATCACTGAAAGTGAGAACAATATGTCACGATCTTGTATATAGCTGCTTGACATCTGGCCAGGAAAATAATTTAATATGCTGATATCACTTGTAAGGAGAAATAATTGATTCTGCCAGGTTTTCAAAAAGCACACTGCTTTGCTTTCCACCTGGATATTTGTTGGTAGCTGTCCCAGGTTATTTGTCGCTAGCTGTCCCAGGTTATTTGTGTGTCACTGCTCTCGCCTGGAAACAGTGAATTCATTGTTCTGTGTCTGGAAGTGAAATGCATTTATGTTGATAATAACATGAGAAAAATCAATCTCATTGATCTAAAGTGTTTATGTATGTACACTGGATGTCCTGGCCAGTTCTTCCATGGCCATTACACTCTGTAAATTCCTAGACTGCATCTCAGCCGTCCATGAGCCAAACACTGCAGAGACTTTGGAAGCCCTTGTGCAAAAGCAAGCAGAATTCTGGCACTTTCTAAGATACTAAATTACTTTTTAAAGTATTTATTTGTTCTGAGAGAGCAGCAACTTCCTTTTTCAATAAAAGTTCAGATTCTTGTGGCATCTCATCATGCCAGTTATTACGGAAAAAAAAAAACAATATTGTGAGACCAGTGCAAGAGTTTGTGGTCATGCAGCTTTCCTGCCACCTGTCCCACTGGTATTTTAAAGTAATTTTAAATTTTTCCAGGTTTAGCACCAGTCAAATAAATAAAAAAATAAAGCCAAATTAAAAAAAAAAAAAGGCATTTTTTGTATACTCAAATAGACCGGCTAATAACACCTGATGACCATTTCCAATGTCCAAGGGCCAGATCTGGGCTCCTGTTTAGTTTCTGCTTATGTGCTACTATAGTTGTGCTTCATTTCGCTAAGTATGGAGGCTGGATCCTTTGCTGATTCTCATGCAAATCAGCCTACTCTGCTGTCTCCAAAGAGGCTCCCAGCTTTGCTCCCCTGATGATTCTTTCATTGTCACAGGCATAAGAGTCACCAGAAGCCACAAAGACAGGTTCTGGTGACAGTGACTGGTAGTCACAAATGAGTGTTTCACATGGGATAGAAATATGGTTTTATTTAAGAAAATAACCATTCATAGTTGGGCCTCTGTCACTTTAAATTTTAATGGTAATAGTAGTAGTGGAACTTTAAATTACAGCTTTCAGTGGCTTCACACTGAATCTCTCAATTATTCTTCATAACCACTTTCTCAGAGCATGTGCACCGTGACACTGATATCACAATTCAAATCTAAATTCAAAACTGACTGCAGGGCTGCGAGGTATGTGGTGGCAAGTCTGCCTTGCTCTATCATTGCCAATCAGCAGGACAAAAGGAAGCATAGCACCTCAGAGCTGGAGCCAGCTGTTTGCCAAAGGTTTGAACACTGGCAGATATAAATCCTAGGGGCTTCACATGAAGAACCTCCACGGTTTTGCCACTGGGCTGTATGTAGTCCACCTGCTTTCCTTCAGTTAGGTCTGCTGAGGACTGCTCCTATGGACATGGTTTTTGCGTGGATAAGGCCAGCATTATCATCCACACCAGAGGAAGAAAGCCAGTCTGGAGACAGCTTTGGGAAAGGTGAGCAGATTCAGATAGTGGTTATTACTGTTATTACCGCGGTGGTGGTGAAGGTTATTATAGTACCTCTCTGAGGAACTGGGCTTGCTGAGTCAGTAAGACAGTGAATGTCTCTTGGTTGGATTTCAGGATGAGTGGAAAAGAATGTTACTTCAATGATACCAAAATTATATGCAGAGTAATTTTCAGCAAGAAAAGAAAGGAGAAAGTTCCAGGTTTATCACTTCCTGATATAAATTAAGCCCATACTAAGTATTTTTGCTGTAACTGTCTTAAACTTTGTTTATTATTTCATCGGTTAATGGAGCATATGAGCATTGCTTCCTGGTGGACATAGAAGACCAGGCCCCTCACTGGCAGCTCCAACTCTTCAGCTGGAAAGATGTGCGGAAGTGGCAAGAGAAAAGTTCAGTTCTGTGTAACCAAAAGTTGTTTTTTTAAACCCTAGAATACTAGAGAAAAATATTGCTGTTCAGTGATTGTGTGAGCACCTATCTTTGGGACTGCCTATAACGAAGAATTCCAACAGGAAAGATAGTATTTTCTACCATTTACAACCAACGAGAGCTAGAAGTGGCTGCACCTGCAGATCGCAATAAGTGGGTGGGAACAAGAGACCACTTTGTCCTTCTAGTAACCCTGTCCAGATAACTAGAAATCTGCATACAGTGGCTTAAAACCAGCTCAGGCAGGGCTCCTGTTTATTCCCACTTCTAGCCTGGATGAAAAGCATGAGGATGGAGGTCAGTTCAGAGCTATTTGCATAATCCAAGCTCTCATTTTAAGAAAATTAAGTGCCTGGCACTTTATGGTTGTGAAGAAACATCCCCAAGGTGCGAGTGAAGTAACAGAGTCGCTGACAGTGAAGTCCACCGCAGGTGGAACAGGGAATGGCAGCATGCAGGAGTGAACACTTCATAATGTAAACAAAAGTGTAAGAGAAAGGACTTTTTTTCCTCTCTCTCTCATTTTATTAAATCAGACTTATTCAGTAGTTGTTGAAAGCAAAAAAACACTGAATTGTATTTAGATAATCGTTCCATAAATAATGTGTGTTTTCACAGCAGTCACAAAGTCTGGAATTTATGTGCTAATTACAGACCCCAAATCATCTCTGCACAGATTTGCAATTAAAACTGAAATATTTTCATATACAATGTGAGCCCAGTATTCATAGCAACAGCTAAGAGACATGCTGGTTACAATTTGCTCAGTAAATGTGAATATTTTATGTTTGAACACAATTGTTTCATTACTGTTGTCCTTATATTCCATATTTTAAAAGCTGAAAGAGTTTAGAGTGGAGTGCCGCATTGTGGATTGCTCTCCTTTTTAGAAGGTATGTGTGGTAATGTATATGCTGTAACAATCCAAAGGAACCAACAATCATTGGAAGATAGGGAGGAAACAAAATTCCTGTGTGTGGTTATCTTCTTAATAAATATTGTAAAAACACATACTTTTAAAACCCTGCAGTGACAGCAAAGTGCAGTAAGAATGCAAAATTAGGGAGAGTGTTGAATAATTCAGTAGCTTGTTATGTGATTAGATATGATTGGTCCACGCTAAGATGCTGCCCATAAAAATGATTTCCCATGGTAGCACTGGTCTAGGGGTGGGGGGTTTATGATGTCCATAAAATGGGAGAACAAGGCTTACTGGAACTAATAATATCATGGCTGCATGGAATGATGGATGGTCTTTAAAAAGGTCCAGATTGGTTTCATCTTTCTTCAGATTTTATCACTCACTCCTTCTTAGTCATGTGCAATCACTAAGGCCAAGAGAGGTAACAAGTGTTTGATGTATGATACTTGAGCCACTTTTGTCAGAACTGCATTTATTTCAAACTGCACTTGTATTTGATGCTCCCAACATGTAGATGTTCTTTATGTTTATTTCTTTTCTCCGAATGATGAGAACAGGCTCTCCTGGAGTTGGGTCAAGAGGTAAGCCGAGCTTACATTAGAATAACAGTGCCAAAAATCACAGTCAAAATTAAACAGATCGTCCTCCTTGCACTGGGGCCATTCCCATCACTGATTGAGTAGATTAAGAATTGTGTGGGGCTGACATCTTCTCAGGAAGACCTCATATTCTTTATTATTTGCAGTGTGTGCACACCTTTGAGAATGCTACTTATGTCTCTTAGAATATATTATCCGTTTCAATTCACTCTATCCTTCACAATTTGCAGAGAATCACAAAAGCTCCTTTTATGTCAGAAGAAATTTCAGGTGAATAGAAAAAAGAAAAACTTAATTTAGCCATTTGGGAAAAAAGGGTCATTTTCACTTCTTTCTGAATTCTATCACATCTCCTCAAATACTACAAATCAAGACAGATATCTTAATCATTTGCTGGAAACATCCTTATTAGTAACTTATTCATGAAAGATTGCAGATGTGTGAACTGCAAAATGTTTGACAGGGTCCCAGAGGAAAAAGAATATTAAAGGGTTGATCAAATAGCACTGTATTGGAGACCTATTCATTAGGAGAACTTTCTGTTATCCCTGTTTGTTTTAGCTGGAAGAACTGGAACGAGGTAATGTAGTGGGAAGTCACATTTCTGCAACCTAATTTCACCGATACATATGTGTATATTTGCCCTTATGTGTGATCACAGGGCTGTGTGCATATGTATATTACCCCTATGGGCTCGTGAATTGTAACGTGTGGCATATAGACATGCAGGTCCTTTTCACTCGTGATGATTTTATTTCCTGTAGAGATGAATGCTTTTCTGTTTTGACAATTTGAACACTGTCTCAACACTGTTTAGCAAAATCAAGAGCG
>NW_010586098.1:49658-70120 GCF_000705375.1 Tinamus guttatus
TAAATAGTATTCTCAACCCGGGCAACTCCCCTTGGAACTGGGAGCCATAACAGAAAAGCCCACGCGAGTGAAAGAGCAAGACAATTCATTAGACGGTTCTGCAGCAGCTAAAAGTGGCGGGGGATGTCAGCCCATGCTTCAATACTAATGAGAGTCATTGCATATTCATAACCCTAAATACAGGCAGCTTAGGATAAAAACTTTTGTCATGGACGCTTCGCAGCGAGAGCAAAGCACAGTGCTGCCGGTGTCGCGGCACTTCCGCCAAGCGCACGCAAGAGCAAGATGGATTGTTCTGCAACGCAGCCTGACAGCGAACTAAGAGATGCTGCCCCCAGGGTCCTGAAACTAAGCTTAGTTTGATTACAAGGCTCCAAGTAATCAAAGAAACAAAAGAGATGGGGGGGGGAAAGTGGCGGAGAGAGGAGGAGAAGAAGGTTGTTTTGTCCTGTTGGGGTTTGGGGCTTCTTTTTTTTAAAGATAAAGCAGGCTCTGAAGATGGAGCTTCCCTTATTGAGTGCTCAGAGTAATTATCTGCTAAGCATTTAAAACAGTTCATATCAATTTTTATCACGGAAGAAGACGACTGGTAAGCTCTAGCAAGCTTGTTCCCGTGTTGTAGGAACACTGCTGCATGTCTTAATAGTTATGAATCTCTCAAACTGTATGAAGCTTCATGTCAGTATGAATAGCAAAGATTAGTGAACTCAACCTGTCAGATATTAAAATCAGCTCTGCCAAGTGTGGCGCTACCCAGAATTCACTTCTTGCGGGTTCGTTTTCATTTTTGTTGTCAGCTGCTGCTTCTTCTCATCATTGTTGCTATTTTTGTTATTAGTTTTGAGAACCTACCTATCGACTTTGCTCACGGTCAAATTCCGGAGGTGCAAGGCACCACTAGCCTTTGCCCTTACGCTACCTGTCTGCTGGGGCAGCTGTTAGCATCCCCTGGAGTCAAAGAAGAGAAATGTGTGTTTCAGCACCCACTTTGAAAAAGCCTTGAGCATTTTCTCACTCATAATGATGTCTTCAGCTGGAATGCCAGCACATTTCCACATCTTTTTGACAGGCGAGCAGACTATAAAATATACATAAAATTAAATAAAACAGGACATTAACACAAAGGTTTCAAAATCTGATTACGGTGCAGGGTTGGATTTTTTTTTTTTCTTCCCCAGCACTTTTCAAATCATGCATTTGGAAAAGAAAAAAAAAAAAGTAACTACATGGCTCAGGAGAAATCACGAAGGATTAAGGATGGGGAGGTTTCTCTATAAACTGTTAAATATCTCAGTCATATGTATACAGGCTTTGAAAGTAGAGAAATCTTGTAGTTATGATTGATTGAGGTAACTGATTATCCGCAGATATTTTAAGTGTTGAGACATTAAATTGTCAGCCATATCAGTTTGATTGCAGTAAAACATGAAAACATTGACTTTTGTCTAGTTAGAGAAATTTATTTTTCCCAGAATGACAATCCTTTAAGTAGAAACCAGGCAGCTTGCCAGCTCGCCATGTCATACACTGAAGTTTGCAAATGCAACCCATATTTTCAAATGTTTTTCAAGGTTCAATGAATGGTGCATAGGTCTTTTGCAAATAGTCTCACAATAAGCAGATTTCCCTATACTGCTTCAGTCTTCCTTAAGCCGGGGTGTAGACTAGTATTTATTCATTATGAATAAATGAATGGCGTGGGTGGTGGTTTGCATTCAAGGTGTATTCAAAGCTCTTCACTTATGTAAAACATTCCTCTAAAAGAAACAGTAACCCTCCTTGGACTGAAGTTATAGGAACAAGTTTGATTAATATGTTTTACAAGCCTGAAGTAAATGCTCATCATAACTGTCAGAAAGCTGACAGCTTTCAAAAAAGAGCCTTTGTTCGCAGAATGAGTAATTTGTGTGATCTTCTTTAAGATACCACATTCAAAATCTTAGAGGGAGAAGGTGTTACATTCAAGTGAATTCTACTCAAAATGTGATTGCTGTTAAGTCTGCTTTGTATTCTAGATCCTTGATATGCACACAGTATTTGACAGAATAGCAACTTTTTTCTTTTTTTTTTTATCATTATTTGTTGTTCTTGCTTGTCAGAGCACCCGTGCTTTCTCATTACGCATATAGGAGCGTCACAGTTATTGAATGCTATACGTTAGCTGTGCACGTGTTTCTTTATTAATAAATAAAGCCCCACTTTAAAGATTTACAGTGTATCTTTAAAATTAGATTTGAATGACTGAAAGTGTAACTGAGCTCGACAAAAAGTCAGAGGACAACAGAAAGACAGATGATTAAGTTATATCTTAAGAAGCAAAGGGAGCAACTATTAAATGTTTTCTTGAATGTTAAGTATCTTTGCCTAACCAGACTGGTTACACCTTTGCCACGAAGAACTAGACAGTGGCACGTTCTGTCTCCAGTGGTAACAAGCAAGTACCCCAAGAATATGTCAACCACTGAAAAATGAAACTGAGGTTACCCATTAGTGTGGGAAAATATTTCCTTCCTGAACTCTTCAGGCAAAAAGGATACTGTACAGCATGAAGCATGCGGTTTGATTACTTTTAGATTGCCAAACTTTGCTCTCAGTTGTAGAAATCACCCTAAGTAGTTACATATTTGTCTGTTTATGTGAGCATACTTGTAATGAATATTAATAATGAACTGATTCAGACCTCTAAAAAAATCTAGTCATAATACCTGAGTGTTTGGCAGTGGATTCCACAACTCGATCTCAAGCCAGATAAGAGAACTGTCGTTTATTTTTATCTAGCCGTGTTCCCTTTTATTTTTTGTATTGAGAGTCTGAGCATAACCGAGGACATTCTCGTTGTTTTTTTGCCTGCCCCTACCAGCCTAGCTTACCCTTTTACAGACTCTGGGTTAAAGTGGTGTCTAGAGCAAGTATGAGTATGTCCACTGATGTCAGCCAGCCTCAGACCAAGGCCTACACTCATGTTTTGCAATCCGACATACTAGGTGTCCTTCTCATACAGACTTGGACGTGCTCCCGTAGCCAACAGTGTGTTCTCAGTATGATGGTACGACAGTAATGCTGCATCACAGGTTTAAAGCACGCAAAAATCTTACCTCATTGCTGGTCCAATTCAATTGCTGTTATGATTCTAAATCTGGAGTCCCTAAAATTCATAACACAAGGTAGCTTGCTGCTCTTTGCAAACAGCTCTTCCATACATCATCAGCATTACCGTCCTGCTTGTAGGCTCCAGAGTCTGCTCCTGCAGAACAAACTGGAAAAGCTGAGCCAAGAGTTTAGTACACAGCCAATCAGTAAGAGGAGGACTTTGGGGAGGGGGGTTGTATATTATTATTGTCATTACTGCCTTAAAAAGACAATGCTTATCCCTATGAATACCAACTGTACCTAATTTTTAACTTCAGAATTCTGGAGGGAGGTCATTCAATCCTGGTAATTTGCTGTAATTGAATCCCTCAAGTTGTTAAATCAGTTTTATGCCTTACATCAACCTGCTAAGACCACATTTTTGTTTCCTGTGAAAAGAGACCTTGGAATAGAATACAGAAACAAAAAATGAAGAAGAGACTGAGGAAGCTGATTCACTAGAAAATATTGCAGTATAACTATTGGTATTTGTTGACCATGAGGAGACGTGACAAAGTCTATAAATATTTGAAGGCTTTTAACTGTAATCATGGGAAAAAATAATGACTGAGTTTACCATTAAAATACCTACCCTGATGTATCTATCTTATCAGAGAAAGTGGGCTCACTATGTCAGACACTGATGTAGTAAATGGTGTTAATGCTAAATCTTTAATGACCACAACTGTAAGATAGTAAACTGAGATAATGGGATTAGAATATGAAAAAGGAAATAGGTACCATCTAGAAATACTATTTGAAAGCATAATCCATTGAATTCTAGAGCTGTCTCTCAGATTAATTTGTGGAATCTCTATTAACTAGCTAAACTCCAGAAATAGAAAAAAAAAAAAAAAAAAAACAGCCTTTCTTTGACAGGGAGATTAATGGAGTGAAAAAATAGAAGGAACAAGGGAAGGGATAAAGAAATTTTGGTATGTCCTCTGTTAAATCACCATTCTACTTGGCAGTCCCCTGTCTAGCATTCTAAATGTCATGTGGTGCTGTCTATGCATATACACCCTTGCAGTATTAACTAATATAAAGGTATTATTTCTTTTCTAGAAATGTCTGGCTATTTTTATTTCTTTTAGCTTCTTTTATCTTTTATTTTTAACTGCTCTTTGCATGTCATAGCATATACTCTAGTTTATGTTATCTGGCAGAATTTCAGCTCTAAAGTTTTTCTAAGTTCTTGAGTCCCTTCTAAAGTTTATATTTTACCTAAACCCAAATTAAAATAAATAAAGCTGAAGCAGGATTGTTTCCAAGTGCTCTAGGAAAAACATATGAAGACATAGGAGTTACCAATTAGTTTAGTCCTAAGGAATGTCTTTCATTTGGTGAAAAAGCTGAGAACTTAGAGGAAAGGTAGACCCAAATAAGATTAGGCATTTACAAATGGATCAGTTCTAGAACCATGTAATGGTTTCAGGTGGATTGTTCCCCTGAAACAGGTTGTTCAGAGAGGTTGTGGAATCTCCATCTTTGGAGACATCCAAAAACCATTGGGTCAAGTCCTGGGCAACCTGCTGTAGATGACCCTGCTTGAGAAGGGAGGTTGGCTTAGATGATCTCAGAGGTTCCTTCCAACCTCAACCATTTTGTGGTTGCAAACTTATTTTCTGTTTCAGTATTTACATTCATAAATGCTACATTTTGCAGTTTATGTAAGAGAATACCTTGTACTGCAACCATTTCTTCTACCTGTAACATAACTTAACGTTAGCTAATTGTTGCTGTAAAAGGGTCAATCACTAATGAATAATATATTCCTCAACAAAATAGACATGCAAAAAATGCCACTCATAAACTAAACCACATTTTGATTCATAGCTCTGGTCTGGACTTGATAGTGCATGTGTTACCAGAAATTTTGGTCTATCCTAATTAAAATGGGTAAGTGATGTTGGAAATTTTTTTAAAGAATATAAATTTTAAGGTCTTACAGTCTGTTACTTTTTTTTTTTTTAGGCATTTACAAATGGATCAGTTCTAGAACCATGTAATGGTTTCAGGTGGATTGTTCCCCTGAAACAGGTTGTTCAGAGAGGTTGTGGAATCTCCATCTTTGGAGACATCCAAAAACCATTGGGTCAAGTCCTGGGCAACCTGCTGTAGATGACCCTGCTTGAGAAGGGAGGTTGGCTTAGATGATCTCAGAGGTTCCTTCCAACCTCAACCATTTTGTGGTTGCAAACTTATTTTCTGTTTCAGTATTTACATTCATAAATGCTACATTTTGCAGTTTATGTAAGAGAATACCTTGTACTGCAACCATTTCTTCTACCTGTAACATAACTTAACGTTAGCTAATTGTTGCTGTAAAAGGGTCAATCACTAATGAATAATATATTCCTCAACAAAATAGACATGCAAAAAATGCCACTCATAAACTAAACCACATTTTGATTCATAGCTCTGGTCTGGACTTGATAGTGCATGTGTTACCAGAAATTTTGGTCTATCCTAATTAAAATGGGTAAGTGATGTTGGAAATTTTTTTAAAGAATATAAATTTTAAGGTCTTACAGTCTGTTACTTTTTTTTTTTTTTGAATACCTAAGAATGAAAATAGTAGCTTGGTTGTTTTTTCTGCTGTTACTTCTTTCTTTGGGATAATAGATGTTAGTTATGTGGTGCTCCTGGTAGTAATTAGAATAGATGCACTGCCCTGAGGAAAGCAGTGACATGTTGCCTTTCCCAGATGCAGTGGTCAAAGCATAATTTGCAAAAGCCTTTTATCAGTCAGGTTCTCTGTCTGGTGTCTGGGAAGGAGTCTGCCTGCTCTCAGGTCTCCTTTTCTCCTACTTTCTGTGGTTGAGGTCCTAGTCATCTAAGCCAAAGGTATACAAGATGAAAAAAATCTTTGTGCCTTCCAGCTTTTCCATGTGATTCTATTAGGTGTAGGCATTTTCTGGCCCTGTATGACCTCACAGTAATGGAAAAAGTTCACTGTTTCTTGGACAAGATACTGCATACTAAATGAAGCTAAGGAAAAAAAAATGGACCTTCTTATCAATGGGAATAGTTCCCTGATTTCTACTGCTTAATAATTATTTTTTTACTTATCAACATAATTATAATTGCAAGGTAGAAAATCAATTACATTTTTATTTTGAACAAAAATCAAAATGAAATAGGCTATTAATTTAATCCTTTTCTTCTTCTTGAATCTACTGTAAGAAGTTATGTTAATGTTGAAATAGATAATAAATTACAGTATCTTCCTGTGTCTATCACATTCAGTTATTTTTCTACTGTTGAGTGTTGTCAGGGCTTTTTATGATATTATTAGGAAGTTAAAGCAGTGGGACTCATCAGACAAAATATCTTTCCTGGGTTTTAAGCCACAAAGAGGAATTTGGAAGAATTTTAGGAAGGCAAAATAGCATTCCACCTTTTACTCTTAGCTGATATCTGTTTTTAGTGCTTTTTGAAATTTTCAGATGAGAATTTTTTTTAAAAAAAAAGCATAAAGCTGAGGGAAGAACAATTCTCTCCTTCCATAAGTGTTTTCTGATTCAGTATTTTGAAATTCTGTCCTATTTTTTTTTTGTTACTGTTATTAAGCTAATCATGTGTGTAAAGCCCAATATTAAACAAATTTACAGAAAACAATTCTCACAAATTGAAATGTCTTCTCTTTTGGCCTTTCTAGGCTTTATAGAGTGCTCCAGAAAATCAGAGAGGCTTTTGGGGCTCCCAGAACTCCACTGTCCATTTCCTTCATCTCTGGTGGAACCACTAAGAACCAGCTGCACTGTCAATTGGTTGATGTTTTCCATGCTCCTGCTTTGCACTTGTAACCAAGACAGTGGCGTAGCAAAGAGGACAGGTGAGACATACAGTCCAGGTATTGATCAACACAGCGAGTTAACTAATAAACACGTAATTTATATGGCACTTTATGTTTACTCTAAATTTTTATAAAGTAAATATTTATATACTTTATGTAATATGTGCATGGATACATGAAATATATAAAATTTTTTAATAACATATGACAAAAAGTTATGAACAAACTGAAATTATAGAGAGGTCCCTTGTGATTAGGAAATCCAATATAGAAAATATTGTTTCTCAAATATTTCTTAAAAAAAAATGGAAACGGTTTTGGTCAGTTTGGTGAAAAACAAGCCAGTGAATCTTAAGCTGCTGTCTGGGTTCTTTAAACTTAGTTGGCTTATCTGGTGCTTAGCCAGACTAGGAACATTTACAAAACCTGTTATCAAGGGGAAGTAGCTTCTACCAGAGGGTCTGCAACAAACATCTAAGGGCTGTAGTTTTTAAACCTTTTGTTGTTTTAAGTCTTTCATTGGACATGATAGCAGCCTCTTGGTTTATTTTGTAGTTTTGTTTATTAAATGTATTCAAATGTAGAGGGAAATTATCTGTTTTAAAAGTACTTGTTAATTATTATACATCTTAAAATCTTGGCATCTGGCTCTAAACATTCAGTTGCTGCATTATATTTTGACAAATGTGTCTTAAATACATTTTGAAATTATGCAAAATTTACATTTTTTTATTTTATAATCAAGGCATGCACTTTTAACTAGCCTGTAACCTCATCTGTTGCACAGTAATTACATGCTATACAACTGCGTACAATATTTACATAAGCTGTACAGATGTAGTAAACACTCAGCAGAAACTTTAATAAAGTCAGATTAAATCTTGAAGTTATTAATTCATTTTTAGTCAGGTCTTACATGTATAAGCATTTGGGAAATTGATTGCAGAGGGTAGGGAATGACCTCAAGATTTCACCCAGTGCTAATAGATTTATTCTGAGATTTCTTCCTTGCTCTTAGAGAGTACACAATTCCTTTATCCGTTAATCTGAATGTTTGCTTTAGTACAGTTATTTTATAACTGAAGTTTGAAGATATTTCATAGGACTACAGCTACTTTAGTAGTTTAATCTCATAATAAGTATTAAATACAACTTGACAATAAAGATTATCAGACTGAATGGGTTTAATAGAGTTAATTTGCTGAAAAACTACAATTGCTTCTTTTTTTAATCAGAGCACGACTTCATGAAGGGAAGAAATTAACTCACTGCATATGACCAAATCCTAATTCTCCAAATCAGGCAAAATTCCCATGGAATGTAGTTTTGCCTGAACAAGGAATAAATAGGGTTAGCAAAGTTTGCCTGTTGTAGATAAAGTTCCCCAAAAATGGTGTTTTTTCCTGGTATTACTGTCAGGACAGTTCATATTCCCCATTGTGCTTCATGCTAAATTGGCTTTGCCAAAGTTTGCTAATGTTTACAAGCTATCACTACCCAATTTATCCTAAAGAATGGGTCAAAAACAGTTCTTGGTTACCATAAGCCTTTGGAAAATTTAAAATAAAAGTATGAAACTAAACAGTGTGTTTGCTCAGCTGTGTATCTCAGAGCCATAAATGATCTCCTATTGAATGAGAAGAAGTAGGAATTTCGGGAATTTTATCCAAAAATAAACAAGTAAATGTATGCATAAGAACAGATATCATCCATTGAAGAATGCCAATGCATTGAAGAGACATTTACATGGAGGAATTTTAGCACAGAAAATCAATAACAATTTATATTATTGTCATCATCAATAGGAGTTTGACTGTGATAAAAATGTTTGTTTTCCTTTTCTTCTTTCTTTTAAAAATAGGAACAATAGGTAAAGTCTAATCCTTGTTGTTTAACTCTGCTTACCCTAATGAGTAAATTTTCAGACTACAGGTGGATTGTGAAAGGATTTTGGCAGTGGATTCAACTGCCAAAACATATTGAGAAAACCCGTTTTCCCACTAATATTTTTCATTTTAAGTCAGTCTCTTGCCAATGTTTGTGGTGAAATGCAGGCAAGAGGCTCATGAGAGATCCTTTAGAAACCAAACCATATAAAGAATTTGTTTAAAGTGTATCACAGAATGCTTAAGGTTGGCAGGGACCTCTAGAGGTCATCTAGTCCAACCCCCCTGCACACGCAGGGTCACCTAGAGCACGTGGCACAGGACTGCATCCAAGCGGGTTTTGAAGATCTCCAGAGAAGGAGACTCCACAACCTCTCTGGGCAGCCTGTTCCAGTGCGCTGTCACCCTCACTCAGATGTTCCAGGCCCCTGATCATCCTTGTAGCCCTGCACTGGACTCTCTCCAGCAGCTCCACATCCCTCTTGTACTGTGGAGCCCAGAACTGGACACAATACTCCAGATGTGGCCTCACCAGGGCTGAGTAGAGGGGCAGGATCACCTCCCTCGACCTGCTGGAGATGCTCTTCTTAATGCACCCCAGGATCCCATTGGCCTTCTTGGCCACGAGGGCACACTGCTGCCTCATGGTCAACTTGTCATCCACCATGACACCCAGGTCCCTCTCTGCAGAGCTGCTCTCCAGAAGGTCAGTCCCCAGCCTGTACTGGTGTCTGGGGTTATTCCTCCCCAGGTGCAGGACCTTGCAGTTGGGTGTGCAAGTGTAGAGTACGCTGAGTCCATTTCTCTTAATTCTCCTCGCATTGTACAGATGCTGCAGGGTGGGTTTGACTTTGCCAGAGCTGAGCTTTGGTGATTTCTCTGTCAGCACGGTTATAGTGAGTAATGGCTCTGTCAGCATGGACGGCTTGCCCAGCTCACAATCTCAGAGCTGCCTATGGCCCCACCCGGGTGTCTCTTGGACCTTCAAAATGCGCAACTGATGTTTGAGCTCCGGGAACGCTGGCCAGGCTTCAAGATGAGAGCCCTTGTACTCTGCATGGTATCCGGTGGATGTCCAAAAGTGCCAGGATTCCTATCCAAGTAAAGCAAATAAGTTGCCATTGCTGAGAGATGGTACATTGCCATTCCTCTGCACAAACAGCTATGCTGCTTGCAAATGTGAATCCCCCAGAGTGTAGCGTGGCACTTGGGATGGGCACAGGCAGAGCGTGGAATTGCCCCAGCTCCTCCCCGTGTCACCTCCCCATAGCTCAGACTCAGCACAGGCTGAGATAGCATAGTTTTCACACCAAGAGTCTGAGTTCCACAACAGTTTCAGACTTTCTCTTTCTTCTTTTCTTTTTTTTTCTTTTTTTTTTTTTCTAAAAGCCTGTCGTTTTAAAATACCTCATATATATGCATATATGTAGATGTTATATAGATTTAATAGCTACAATTTGAAAAGTAGAAAATCATAGATATGTGTATACATGTGTGTTTGATCTCTCCCACTTTTCAAGTCAGAAAAGACTTGTCAGCATTTTACTATGGAGATGAAAGAGGGAGGGAAAGTAGCTTATTAACAACTGGAATATCTGGACAGGCTTAACACACACTGAAGATGTAAGGTTTGGACACAGCTTTCTGGTGTGTGATACCAGAGCTCAAACTCAGTTACTTAAAAGCATGTCATAGCCAGTATTTTACACCCACTTGGCATTAGTATAAATGGCTACGCAAGGTGCAGAGCAGTAGAGAATTAGTCCCACTGAGCTTCATAAAAATCCAAAGGAAAAAAAAAAACAAACTTTCTTTTTGAAGCTCTGCGATAAGTATGTCTTTTATAACTTAATGTTCTGGGACATGCCAGTATAAAACAAAAGATCCCAGTATAGCCAAGAGGAAAGTATACAACACAAGTGAAAACATATGGAGTAATTTAGAAACAAGCTAAAATTTGTCTTTTATGACCCCCCAAACACACACAGTCCTGTTTTTCCTGCAAAGGGTGGTTCTGCATTTCCTTCCAGATGGAAAGTTCAGCCACATAGCCCCATTATAGCATTTCTTGCAAAACTGCTGCATTATCCTGCTTTTTCTTTTTAACACATTTTAACAATATAAGAATTTAAATAATTCATTGTTTTTCTCATCTTGTTCAAGGTAGAAGAGGAAAAGGCCATCAGCACTGCTAAAGGTTGCCTTCAGCATCTGTGATTGCCATTCATAGAACAAGCAATCCTCACTGTCACTGGATTATTTGCAGGAAGGTGTTTATTTTATGGACACCATCCAAGGAACAGCAGCAGCAGTGCAGGTACTAACACTTCAAATTCAGTAAATGGCTGGAGTCATGGGATTTCTTTGGCCACTCTTTCTTTCTTTCCTTTATGATTTCCTCTTTCATTGTATGTGACATTCCGAAGGTAGAACGCTGCTGTTGCACACAAGTAGCCTGTGGCAATGAGTAAAGAAGAGGCTTTTGCAAACCCCTTTGCAAGAGGAAATGCATTAAAAATGTAAACCATTCTAACTGTCACATGTTTATTTGTTCAGGTGGTTTATTGTGATGTAGACTGTTATGACACAGTGAAATCTATTATATACATCTGTGATTGTTTAATGTCACACAGCTTTCATTAAGTGTGTGTTGGCCTAAGTTCTCTCGTCTTTCCAAATTCAGCTTGGTTCCTGCAGACTGCATGATTGTTGTGGCATCATAAAACTTAGTACAGATCTTTCCTTTTCCTACTCCTTGGCATGAGTAGACCAGCCCGGAAGCTGGTTTGTCCTACTATGAGTAACAGGGTCTACAAAGTGTCTATGTATTACCAGCTTGGACTTGCCACAGCTTTATATACATCCATATGGGGTCCACACCACACATCCCAGAAGAGCTTATATCTAAAAAGTGTGTGACAGAAAGGAAAGGGATGTGACAGCATTTGCATGTGCTGCAGAGACTATCCTCCACAGATTGAACTCCGTTGCCAGCTCCAGGTGAGGACACTGCAAGCACAGTGCCAAGGAATCAGTGCACCCTTAGCAGCAGCATAGCTTGAGCCATTAATTCAAGTTTTAATTGCAGAGGCCTGTTTCTGGTATTCTGCCCAGAGAGGAGCAGGAGTCCCAGATGAAATGGGCTGGGTCTCTCAGGGTAGGAGGTCTTACAGCAACTATAGACCCTCTAGCTGTATATAGGTCCTACTTGCCACCCTGCTGGCAGCCCTGTATCTGCTTTTCTAAAGGTGACTCTTTAAAAATGGACATTGAATCGCAGGACCACAACAGAGTTGCTCCAAAGGTCAAGGAGAAGGAGACAGTATGGGGCATGATACAGGAATGGTTAATAATAGATTAAATAATATAAAATAAGTTGGCCTCCTTCACCCTCCAAAACTGAGGCAATTGTTGGCAATAGATTCACCATACTAAGGCACAAATGTCCCGCAGGAGCCCAAGGGCTGTAATCCTTCTTGCTATTAGTGCTGACCTGTACTCTGACCTGCCACGCAAAACGGAGCAGCCACACGCCTGCGTGGTGCTCCCCATGTAGATGAGCGCGATGTCCATCCTGGTGGCAGTCATTTACACGTGTCAGTGACCACGGGCGGATCCACCACAGCCGCCCGTTAACCCTCCAGATCCCAAAGTGAAGGCCATGGGCTCCATTCAGAGGTTGGAGGTCAGCACGGTGGACATAGAAAGTGTTCTGAGATGTTTGAGATAAGAAGCCCTTAATGAAATGTACTGATTTGGGGAAATTAGCATGTGGGATTGTCCCAATTTTCCTGAAAAACAGCTGTTTCCCCATTAACCATTTCCAGATATTTAAAAAAAAAATCTTTTTCCCACAGATAAGAAATCATAGAATCACAGAATGCTTAAGGTTGGAAGGGACTTCTAGAGATCCTCTAGTCCAACCCCCCTGCACACGCAGGGTCACCTAGAGCACGTGGCACAGGACCGTAGCATTACATTTCTAGGCATGTCATCGACAGCAATATAAAAACATAAATTGATAATTTTTTTTTAACCTTGGATATTAGTTTTTTGAGTGCCTCTACCTCCCCCAAAAAAAAAAAATTGACACAGTACAAAAATTTAAAACAATGATAATAGCAGGGAAAAAAATGTTTTTCTTTTTTTTTTTTTTTTTAACTTGGTGTTAACTTAATGATATGTGACATTGCTATCAGTGCAGTGCAATAAAAATGAAATGGTACCCAATGTGCATAGACACTATGGAAATTTCAAATGACAACAGCAACAACAAAAATTATACTTTCCCTTTCCTTTCTTATGCCCTTTGCATTAATGTAAGGATATGTGACTTTGCTATCCATGCACTGCAATAAAAACGAAATTGGTGGCCAATGTGCTTAGACAGAACCTTCAAATAAAACAAAAATAAAATTATATTCCTTTGCATCATGTAAAGGATACATGACATGAGGCACACATTTCGCTTTGCTGCCACATCAGAAATAAAATACCAGATGAGAACCTATATTTCTTTCTCATTATGAGGGAGAAAAAAAATGTACTTAGAAACATTTAAAAAAAAAAATCTTCATTTGTGAATACAGGAAACATGTTTTAAAACAGTGTCTTCTATTAGACTCATACTGTGTTTATACACTTCCTAAATGAATGCTTTTTTGGTAACGTGTTTGTGTCTAACATTACTCATATAAATAAAAATATACAGTCACTTTATGGGATAATAGGCAAACAGACATCTGCATGCAACATTTCCCTCATTAGATCTTGTCATGCTAGCATATTTTTATGACTTCACTACAAAATACAATGTGCTGATTTGAAACCTTCTTGAATATAACTTATTATACTTATATATACGTATGTTAACGACCCAAATGCTTTAGTTATGCTTGGAGAATTATTTAATAAAGGAATAGTTAATGCTGCTGTAGAACAAGGCAACTAGACCTGGAGGAATACACCAGTAGACACTGTGCAAGCTGGAACAGCAGCTCTTAATCTATGACCAGTGAACCCAACGGTCCACCGATTGCTTTAGACAAGATGGACTAGCAGGCAGACTGTCCTTATTTTCAGGTACAGAATTGCATTACAAATAACTGTATATGTATTAGGTACCTTCGCATAAGTTTTCATAGGCAAGTAATTTTCCTCATTAACGCAAAGATGCATGGTATTTATTGGAAATAGCCTGTGAAACTGGGAGTTCTTCAAGAGACTGCAATTCTTAAGAAAATCTACTTTACGCTTTCAAACAAAGACAATAAAATAAAAGCACTGGTCTGGAGGGCTCGTCTTGGAATTAGGAACCCTCTCAAATTAACGGGAGGGGACTCCATTTTTTGGATGCTGTAAATTGATGGCTATAATTGCTAGCACAAGCACAACTGCCATAGTTAAAACCCTTCCTGAAAAAGGAGCAAGGGACCGAGAGTTGAGCCATTGGCAATATCATGTCAAGGAGCCAACAAGCACATGAACAGATAAAAGTATCTGCTGTTTTGAATTATATCTGGATGTATACTACCAACAAAGTAAAAATCAAGGAGTTATATGGGTTGATAATCTGGCCACAGAAATGCATCAATGCTTGAATGCTGTCACGTCACACTACAGAAGCATTAGACAGGCCAAGCTGTAGAGACCAGGAACTACCAAAGAAATGATTTATGCCCTGGTCAGTCTGCACAAACTGTCTGTTCTGAATGTATTAAAATGCTTTCTTAGCTGTGATTGAAAAAAATGGAATGAATCCCCCAAACCATTAGTGCTTTCAGCTGGGTTTGATCAAATTGTTACACTCTCCATGCTCAGGCTCTGAAAGATGAATACATAATTGAGAAATTCTCTTTTCTAAAACATTTCTTAAATCCAACAACAAAAGAGTTTAATCATAAAGTTACTCCCTTTTCAGGGATAGTTCTGCCATAGCTGTTTGGATAGAATGACTGGAAATCAGAGCTACAGTCATTTAAATAATCTGTTAAAAAGCTATTAAGTTTCCCTAATGCTAGTCGTTTTTAAATGGCTCTTGGTTTGATTCATGAACAATACATGAACAGTACATGACTCAAATGGGCAATTTTTATTAAGTACTTATTCCAGAATGAATGTCAAACTGGGTGAAATCCATTGTATATTGTAGCATTCTCATATATTTTTTAAAATAGTTATGCCTTAAAGTCAAACTTCTCAGAGACCAAACTTGACAGAGAAGTTGGGACTGCCACAGAAGATCAAGGGGCCAATAGAGGCTGAAAGATAGTGTACAGATAATTGTGAAGATCTCACTACAATACAAGTGCTTTTGAAGTTCTGTAATGACTTTTTGCTATCAGGACCCGTCAGGTTTAATTGAAGTCAAAGCTTGCTACTTAATCATGAGATCCATAAGTGTGTAAATATTAGTGCTGCTGCTGAGCAATGAATCGTCTTAGTATTAATTAGGAAGAAAATTACTTGTGCTGCTGGAAGGGCACAGCGCCGAGCGTGCCACGCTGAAAGGTGCACTAAACTGCTATTAGTGTATTTACAGGGAGCTACATGCAGCAGAGGGGAATCAGGACCTTCTGGTTGAATTCCATTTCTAACCAGCTTGTTTTGAGGCTTGAGTAGGTTGGTTTCTCACCACACAACTGCTTCTCAGTTATCCTTGCTGTAAGATACAGTTTAGAGAAATTATTGCTCACCTGTCTGTGATACTATAGGAACTGAAAAATTTACTGCAATCTAACATGGAATTTCCTACAGTTCAAAGCATTTCAGTTTAATGCATAATACATAAACATAAAGGCAATCACCCAATGTTATATAATCTATGTGGTTAACATACCCTTGCTTCCTGTAAACAGATGATATTGGGATGATATTAAAGGAAGAGTTATGGCTACTTGCCATTTTGAAGCAAACCATATATTGCTAGTTGAGCAACACAATCAAAATTCAAAGCATTTTTTCTGCCTTACTATAAAGGAAGTTGGACCAAAGTGACTTAGATTCTGCTTAAATAATTCTAAATTATGGTAAGTATTTAAACTGGTAAATGAAGATTTAATGTGGACCACAATAGGATTTATGGCTAGATATGAGATATGGCTCTAAATGATGATATTCTAAAACATGATTGTAAATGGGTAACATAAAAATTAGCACTACAATTGTTAATTTACACTCAGAGTGTGCTTCTTACAGTATTGTGGGTAGTGAAGTGACATATCTGCAGAGCCCCTTGCATAATCTAAAGAACTCCCAGGACACAGTTTTTCAGTTCAACGGTTCATAAAGTTAAAGTTCATCCACTACTTAAAACTTCATGGAAATCTTAACACCCATTTTTGCACATGGCATCCTTGCAGCAGTATTACCAATCACACACCAAAAACTGTTCCAAACACCCTGGAAAAAGAAATGGTTTGGTTAGAAATCTAGATGAACTAAACTTCTCAAACACTTTAAAATTTAATACATTCCAACTGTATTCCATTCTGGGCAGTGATGCTTCTTTTATTGTTGAGTTACTCAAGCCCATAATCAAGTCCCTGATATGTTCAACAAAGCATCAGGATACATAAAATATCTTACCAGATAATCCTCTTTGGAATCCACAGTTCAGTTATTAAGTATTCCTTTTACTAATCTCTCTAATCCTTCGTTGATATAGGTCAGTAAAACAGTGGCTAAATCTCTTATGATAAAAATAAGTCTGGATTTTGTATTCATTGCTTTTTAATTTTTTGTTTTATTTTTCCCAGCTGTTCCCAGTCCTGAAGACACATCCCCAGTTTAACAGGTGTTGCCCTTGGCAAGCCCCACAAACTAAGGGGAAGGGCTTCGCATAAGTTTGTCAGCTGTGAGTCGATACTCACCAGCAAACTCAGATGTATTTGTAAAATTCATCTGAAAGTCAAGACTAGGGGTGTATGCTGTTTGATAACTGAGATCATATTAGCTCACTAGTGTTTGCAGCCACTGGATTAGCAATCAGTGGTAAATCTTCACATGCAATGAAAGTTAACAATGCTGTTTTTATATTGTTCCCCAAAAAATGACTGAGTCTGTTTTCCCTTTTTGATTGCAGTTCATTTAAGGGAAGAACGTTACTGCATGCTTTGAAAATGTTTTATGTGTCTTTGGCTGATAGAACACACAGAACGTTTCAATAGGCCCACTTATTTGAGCAGATGTATTAAATAATACTTTAAATGTGAACATGCGTGTCATAAATTTTGTAGTCTCTTTAAAGTAGGATAAATCTGTGTATTTAAAATAGTCTTTCTTCAAAGCCATCTTTTTTTTCAGGCAGTCATAAAGGAAACTCTGATTTGTGCTGCATGAACAATGCCAGCATCATCATTTTAATGTTATCCATATGGACTTCTAATAATAGATAAGAGACTATATTTGTATTGTATGTCTTAGAGACATTTAAAATCTTGATAAGGAAAGGCTGATTTCATTGGCCCCACAGTTAAAGGAAAGCAGGCCCTAATTAAAAGAATTCTGTTCTGAATTAACTAGTTTGACATGTGCTAATTGACAGTTCCTGTGAAATGGTTCTAATTAAAGTCAATATGTCTTTTTCAATTAAAAGGAAATTAAGAATATACTAATATACATTAACAACTTAATCTGCCTTCAATATCCCATACATCAGCTGCTTTTTTTCTAATGTTATTGGAGAACCATCTGACATGCATCTTCTACTGTTTGGTTATGGCGCCTCATTATTACTCAACAAGAATGCAGGCACTGGTGTATGTATCCTAGAGCATACATATCCTAGAGCTGCCTGTACTTAGTATGTGGAGTTCCTTATCTCTTGTCCCATTAATGGTAGATTCACCTTTCCGTGCAAAAGAAAACAACTTTTCTTTAGGGCAGAAATATTCTTCCTAATTGCGCATGGGGACAAGTAGCGACAATTAGTCAGTGAATCCAAACTTCTAGGGGAAGCCTTAGAAGCCGTGACATGCTGCTGAGCTGTTCTTTCATTATTTGGCCTGAGCAAAGGCAGAGCTTTGACTTTTGAGAGCCATTTCTCCTCATGTTCTGTCTCAGAAGTGAATACAGAACAGAGTTCTCTGGTGGGAATGCTTTTAATTGTATATACAAGAAGAAAATCGAAAACATGCCTGCTTGGTAGAGCAGTGCTGAAAACTATCCCATTGTTGTCACTGGAAATGTGACGTGGCTGTTTATAGCCACAAAATTAAGTATTCAAATGTGCCATTGACTTTTTTGCTACCATTTCCAAGACTTTATTGCTACCGACTTTCCTAACTGAAAAAGCTCTGTGCAAAATATCAGGCCCCATGCTGATCAAATCACTATCTCAACGTATAGTGAACTCTGCAGAAGATTACCATTTGCTTGTGTGAACCTGAATTTCTTATTGATTTTTCATAATTTTATTGCTTGGTAGATAATATAAGAGTCAAATGATACATTTTGGGAGAGGAGAGTCACTAGGAGAACAAGTAGGCTTAAAAGATAAACTAGTTGCTTAAGAAAACCTTATACAGGCTGTTAAAAACACAGTCTCAGTTCTGTTAAAAAAATCTATCTCAGGGAACGCTACTTCAGCTATGAATATTCACTCTGTTGAATTTATCATTGAGAGAATATATTATCTAGCCAGATTTAACCAAATCTTGTCTCAGCTCCAGCAATTTTAAAATTTTTATTTTTTATGAAGTGTCTCAAATCATAGCAGAAAACATTCATCTTTTTAAAAAGATGAAAATTCAGAAAATAAATATCTTATTTACCTGTGCTATTTTGAAGCAAATTAAGTAACAGGTATAATTTTTGTAATTCCAGAAACTGAATCAGAAGGTACTTGACAGTGTGATTAAACTTCCGAAACTATGTAAAATGCTTTGAAAGGATTTGTGGGCTGTGATGAGGATCTGCCTTTTTGTTTTGTTTTGTTATTTGAGGTTGTTGGCTTTCCTGGTACTTGTCAAAATTTATATTAATTTCAAGAAACAATGTCCAAAATATTTCATTCTCTTGAAATAAAAATGATGATGTTGCATATTATAATCTGGTTCTGTTTAACAGAAAGTATACAGCCAGATTTTCAAAACTGTGGGACCAGATATCATATATGTGTTACTCTTCACATGAAAGCAAATGTTAATGGGTTTAAAACTTGGTCCCAAAGCATCTACTCTGATACTATCGACTACTACTACTATCTACTAGCTAGATTAAAAAAGCTCATGTTAAAGCTAAGAACGGTATTCTCAATCAGTTGTCCTAATACTGTGTGGAACATTTGTTCAATGTTTTGAACATAGTAAGATACTTGGGCTGCTTGTCTTGATTCTCAGACTAAGAGTCAAGTTCTCTAAGATTTTTGGCTGATTTTTATGGGCCAACTTAAAAGGTCTCAGAAAGATCCTCATCCTTCTCTCCTCCCTAGTGGGTTGCTAGTGGATCCAAAGGATTCTAAACAAAGATTTAAAAAGAAGAAGCAAAAGAACTCAGCTAGCCTAAAATTAAGAATGCAGACTTTTAAAAGTGGCCACTGGGTTCTGTCAAATGGAGTTAAATACACAGCTGCCTTTGAGGAGCTGGGATGAATAATCTGTTTGTGTTACTTCAGCGTGAATAAGTTATTTGACCGAACCAGGTGATAAGCTAATCAGGTCCTAAGCTAAAATAGTCATAAGCTTGCAATAAAAACACAAATCTTAAATATATCTTTTATTTAAAGGAGAAGGCTCCCATAACAAATGGGGCTAGCCTCCTTGATACCATGGTTTGGTCTACTGACACTTTTTTACATATCACTGGCTAAGCTGTAAACAGCCTTTTTAAAGAACATTTCTATTGTATCTAGGAGCTGAAATGACTCAGACACCACTCCCTTCTCAGAGTCAAGTTTTTAACCACTGCCTGGGCATGGTACTGGTGCAGATGCACCATACCAAAGAAAGATGTTAAATACGTCCCTAAGTCGGTAAATAAACAAATCTCTGGGAGATGGCAGAAATTCTGACTACTTGTATTCATTAAAATTCCATGGTACTTTGCACAAGAGGAATGCTAATCCTACAGTCTAAACTGAGGCCCAATCCCGCAATCTCTTAAAATATGCTTAAAATAGAGTTAGACTTCTTGCGAGATTCACTTTAAGGAACTAGTTGACTGCACCTCAACAGTACTCTGCCTGTCTGAAACACAGTTTGTGTTTTTCCACTGTGTGTGTTGTTCTTCTCTTACCCCCTTTCATTGTTGTTTTCCTCTTGGCTGCTAAGTATTCACTGTATTCCAGCCCAGAGCAGCTACATCTCTTGCACAAGTGAAAGAATGGAAAGAGAGAGAGGAAGATGATATGTAGTACTCAGAAAATCATTTTGCTCTTACTGCCTTTCCTAAGCCTGTTTCAATATTTCAACTTCTTGGTCTGAAAGTGGGGAGAAAAGGGGAGAGGGACTGGGGCACTTGATAAAAGAATTGCCTTGATTCTGAAAACACTTAGGAATGAACTTCACTGGCAAAGTAGACACATTAACTTCAAAAAACCAGGGCTGTGCTTGCTGGAGCGTGCCAGCGTAGCGCATTTCCAGGACGTGTCAGAATATTTTTCTTGCAATGTAAACATTTTAAATGAGCTCCATCTTGGTAGCTCTTGA
>NW_010586098.1:73943-102061 GCF_000705375.1 Tinamus guttatus
GCTTGGATGGCAGCGGAGACATTATGTTGTGTTTGTTTAAGTTGGGGTGTGAAAGGTGAGCCCTCCCAGCTCTTTCATCACCGCGGCTGGGATTGAAACGCTGCCTGCCTGGCACGGAGGGTAAGGTGTGTGTTCTCTTCACACCGCTGTCAATCTTTGTGCTTGCAGGTTTGCAGGTTAGGAGAGAAGACACGTTCCTGCTTTCAGCATGTGAGCAAAAGATCATGATCTGGCAAATTAAAGTGAAATGAAAACTGAGTCTTTTCGCCAGGTTTACATTAGAGCTTTCTCTTTATCTCTTGTGTATACTCTTTATCTCTGCATATACTGCAAAAGTGACAGCTACAAGATCTGGGATGGTCCTTCAGCTGAAGATTTCCTTCTCCATGCCATGCAGAATGCGTGCTTATGTGTTGTTGTATTTTGCCGTTGTTTCTCAAGAAAGCATCTATTTATTACCTATGTATTTGAAATGTGCACACATATATTCAAACAAGAGCCGATGTGCATTCACTGATGAAATGTAAATTCCGTTCTACATAGTTCTTGGAAAACAGCCACATATTTTAATTAAACTCATGCACTGCAAGCCAGGCTAGAGCCAAAGTCTTCAAAAGAGCAGTGAAAAACAAGCAGGCAGAGGTGTATAGTGGAGTGATAGTCTAACAAAGGAAAATATCCTGAGGACCTATATAACAAGTATTATATGCATGAGCAATTGCATTAGTACAGTCCAAATTATGCATGTTGAAGAAAATATGCATTTTTTTTTAAGAATAACATTTTCTGGTCTTTGCCAGTGTGCTGTCTAGAAATATCTGTGTTCTATGTATTTGCCATTTTTCATTGACTGACCTGTACAAAATCTTAGCTAGAAAGATACCAAAAAAGGAAAGAAACAAGTTCTAGAAATAACAAGGACCTCCAATTAAGTTTTAAGATTCGCACCAAATGGAATGACAAAGTAAGGAAGCAGGCCACAGTGTTTAACTTCACAGAATATAGCCACTTGTGAAGTGTACATTGTTACTGTAGAGATTCTTCTGATGCTACTCTGTGTTTCTCTTTGCATCCATAAGATGAGGGGGTGATCACCAGTGGGAAATGAACACTCACTGCAGTATCAGATTGGGCTGGAATCTGTCATACTTGGAAACCAGTGTGAATAGCATGATCTTACACTCAGGATAAGAAGGGAATGCTAAAGTTCTGACTGAGCAAAGTGATATCCAGATAAGAATAAGGCAAGATCATTTAGTTCTTGGCATATAATTAGATCCATTTTGATACTTCCCATAGCTAAAGGTTATGCATTTTTTTTGTTTTAATTTTGCTACTGTCGTTTCGTAAGGAAAAAAAGCTATGTTAAAAAGTAGCTGAATGTTTGCGAATTGCTCAGGATTCATCCTAAATATTCAGTGATTTGTAGGGATAGTTTGTCATAGGGGCAATCTTACTAAGCCCTCATCTGTAGAAACTCAGTTCTTTATAAAGTAAATCCATGCAAATAATTGCCATGGAGGATGCACAGGCCTTTCCAGAGTGCGCCATGCATGGTCAAGCCCTAGCTTAATTTATTTTAGGTCAGTATATTAAATATCTTCTTCCTGATACCACATTTGAGCTAAGATTATATTTGTTAGTATAAGAAGAAGTCATGGTGGTTTAATCTAGGAAAATAATTATACTTGGTTGAGGTACAGTCCTTTCGAAAGAGGTTAATGATACATTCCCTTTTTTCTCCTCCAAAGTGACAATTTATAAAGTCATTTAATTAAAGCAGAAGTCACCTTCACACCTGCTTTTTTTTTGTCAGCTCTGTTGATGTCAACAAAGGTTCTGTGTGTAGAGCAAGTGCAGAAAGTCAAGCAATGCACAGTGGAGACCGGACATGAGCCTTTTACTCTGAATGCCCTGGATGGTGTTGGCTGTTTCAATGATTGATTAGTCTTTGTGATGTTGTCACACAGTAGACTTTCTAGTCAGGGCTAACCTTTCTTGTATGGAAACTGTAGTTCTAGCAATAATGGTTGAGCACTTACCTCTTTGTATGTCTTTTGTGGCCATATTGATTTTAGACATTCATGACCTCAGCAGTTTGGTAAATAGGACATTATGTCTGAAATTTGCAAATTTTATGTGGATAGCTCATCCCAGTTAATTCAAAGTGAAGTTTGCATTTGACCCCAGCAGGATCAGAATTTCACCTTGATTTGCCATCATTGACCCCTCCAGTGTTATATAACCTTGATCTGTAGAAATGCTCAAAGTAAATGCAGATTTTTCTTACCAGAGCACATGCCATGCGCATGTGGCAAAACACCAAGTTTGATAATTGTTTGCATTTATTAACCTCTGACCAATGCCAGGAACCTACATAAAGATAGAAAGGATCTCAGAGAATCTAACTCTCTCCTTAGCTTAATCCAGCATTCTTAGTATACCTAGTCCAGTCCTTTGGCAGAATTTTTATGGATTTTCAAGCATACAGGGTCAAACTGTTCTGTGCATCCTAGAGCCTTGTACTATCTTTTTCAGCTGCTGTCATACACGACATGATACGATGGCCTTTTGCAGCTTTCTCATATCTTCTGGAAGCGGCATAGATGCTACCATAGAATGTTATAAAACTTCTCTTTATTTGCCAGGGACTTTGTTTTATATTACTCATAGAAATACCTCAATGCGATGCATGGCACTCAATTCACCCAACTTTAGCTCTCTAAAATTTAGCTCCACTCATGTAGAAGTATTTATTTCTCTTCCGAGACATAAAATAGCTAGGAGGCTAAGAATGGTGTAGTAGTACTAGGATCTTTGTTTTTGTTGAGTTCTCAGTCAGTCCCTCTTTGTCATCCATAAGAATTTTCTCTGCTGGGCAGGACTGTTACAGGGCATTGTAGATATCTTGCCTCCTGTCAGTGCCATTTTGAATTAATGTTTTTGTGAAGGTTTCAGGTGCAGAGGGCCTAGATATAAAGAGCAATTTACGTAACGCAGAACAAGGGCTAATCTAGTATGTGGCTTTATGTATGGCTTCATGAAAGGGATGGAAAGAATGAGGGTCATCCTGGAGCATAGATTTGCTTTGGGCCTCCACCTTTCTGTCAGACAGACGAAGTGTATCATTTAGGTTCATATCCTAATTATTTGAACATTATGGGAGAGTGAGTTGATGACAAACTTTTTTATTGTTATTATTCCCTCAGCATTTTAGGGACCATATTTGAAAGTAAAGTGGACTGGCTTCATGTCTTGTTCCTGTTTATCCCAAACTATTTTTTAATAACAAAGCTGTTGCCACCATATGGGTGCCACAGGTAAATTATATTTTTCACTCTCAGCGTCTAAGTCAAAAAATAAATTTCATTTTTCTAGACAGCAAAAGTTGGAACATTCATTGAGACAGTTATCTGCTACAAATTCCTCAGCTAGTTCCAGAAAACCTCCACAATATCTTTCTTTGCTCGTGCATGCATTAGAAGCAGAGCTATATTTTCAAAAGAGTCTAGGGGATAAAATTACATAAAGTAACCTAATTTTACAGCATCTGGGAAAATCCTTAGCCATCGGCTGACATCTGTCTCTGCTCTGCTGGAACACTGAGCTGTAAACGTTTCCTTGAAGTTAGCATCCAAGCTTATGTCTCCAAAAATATGTAGTTCTATCTTCCTTGTTGAAGTTGTTCTATAACTGACTCAGGGATTAAAACCAGTCATCTGATGCCTCAGATAAATGGGGGAAGAACTACCAAGTTACACAGAGTCTGGGTATATTCCTGATGCATGAGACACTCACTCACTCTTGTTTCCTTTCGTCTTCTGTCCCTCTGCTAAAAACATGCTCCTCTGGAGTGAGAGCAGTTCATGAGTCCACTCGTGCTTATTTTCTAAGATGTCTGGAAGTATTATTAGTCATTGGAAACCTCAGGCAAAAGGATAAATGTACATTTCTTTGCATAGAAAGGCTAAGTCTTCCTATAAATGGTTTACATTTCACACACACACATGCACACACACATAGAAATTGGCAGAATGTAGATTCAGTAGGGAAAAAGAAAGAATAATTCTGTGGAAGTGATCCAAGAAGGGATGTAAGAATCTCCTGTAAAGGGACAGCAGGAGCATTGCAGCTGCCTCGCACGCTGCTGTCCATGCAGCAGCAGCCAGAGTTGCACCTGATCCTGATGGGGCTACTCACACATGTCTGGCACCCGCTTGATGCAGGAAAATGCCCTGTGTTCAGCAGAGATATAAGATTTATATGGCATTAGTCATGAGTGAGGGATCACTCTTCTCATCAGCATGTCTCACCTGCGAGTCTTGTCCCTTCAGTTAAAGGTAGGGGAGCTTCGCTTCTCATGTGCAATGTGCAAGCTTCCAGAACGTTTATTTGCTTTCTCTGATTTTCCTTCCCCCAACTTCAAAACTTGCTAAATGAAAATAAGGGCCGTCGATCTGCAGTGGAATAAGCAGTCGCTTGATAGCGGCTCGCTAGCTCTTGAAAGCGCTGCGCAGCTGCTGGCGCGTGTTTGTGCTGGCATCGCAGAGCAGAGCCCTGGGAATAGGGAATCTGATTTCAGAGAAACAAGAGCTAGCTTCAAAGACACCAGCAGCTCTCCCCAGCTGATAGAACTTTTACGGAGAGAAAACAACAGTGAAGCAAGAAACATGCCAGCAATATCTCCTGTTACTCCTCTGCAGGCCTTTTAAAAACTTTCTTCTCGTTTATCTGGTTATATACTTCCGTTTCTAAATTCTCCCTCATGGTGGTTTTTACCTTTTCTGTTGGTTTAGGTGTTTGATTGTAGATTTCAGTGTGAGACTGCATTACTTCAAAGCATATTATGTTGGTTATTAAAGGGAAAAAAAGCCTTCTTGTAATTGCAATATATCCTTGGAGGACTCTTCAGAGTGAGAAACCAATTGGAAGTCTATTAGACAATTTTTTCTTCTTTTTAAATATAGATTAAAGGGCTATTATTCTCTAATAATAAACTAGCCCAAAGTTTTTTTGTTCACTGATGCTAGGGGTATTTAAATATTCCAGATAATCTAGTTTTATCATATTTATCTGGGAACGATCTGGTTCGAATAACCATGGTCACCAAAGTGCATGCTCAGCACTTTGGCTGAAAAAGGCTGAAAATATCTAGGGTGTGGGAGAGGCTATTTTGCAAACAAATTATGTGCTCTCTTTTTTTTTTTATGGGTGTATTTTTTAAATTAAGAGGAGTCCTTCTCCTCTTTCATTTAACACCAGTTTGACAGTTTGGTAAGGAGAACAAATCCATATCCTTGAAGTTACAGATCTGGTCACCCTGTGGTGTGAATTCTTGAAATGAACAAAATCAGTGCATCTAGACCAGCTAAGATGTTCTAGTTCACATCAGAACCATTCTGATATGATTATGGAAAATGCTCCTCGTATGCATTGCTGATGTACAATAACATTTTTGCCTCTGCTTGTGAAAGAGGCTTCTTTTTCTTTTACCTTTCAGAGCACAGTTTTCTGACACTAATGGGTTGGGATATTTCGATGGGAAGGTGCTGTGCAAGGGGTTCCTTGAGAAGGGAGAGAACAGCACCAGTTTGCTTAGTTATTCTGAATGTACGATGGATGAAATGTCAGAAATAATTCCACAGGCTGCCTATGTGCGATCCCTGGGGACAAATGCCTGCATTTGAAATCCCACTGAAGGTTTAATTTGCCCAAATGAATCGCTATCCTGATACCCCTTGTTATTTTTGCAGAACAGTAACAAAATAACTCTCGACAAATTACAAACCAAGAGCAAAGTGTCTCTGGAATTATTACATATCGCTCATAACTGAATGTGGCTGATAACTCTTAATCAGTTAAAAGAGCTGTAAAAAGGAAATACTTTCTTTGGTCCTGATCACTTTTGGTATTGGACATGTTTGAACTGCAAAAAATTCAGTGATACCTGAGGGGCCAGGAGCTACAGCCAATGTTTAACTCATTGTGTTATATATAAAGAGTACATGATTGTGGCTCTTAATTTGAGAATGTAGAAAGGTGAGGAGAAAAAGTGTAAGCCATCAAAGTAAAATTATTTGGCACAAAGCTGGAAAAAAAAAAAGGCTGGTATTCTCATCCTAACTGAGCTGAGAGCAAGAGTGTCATTCAGAGATAGAAGGAAAGCCCCATTCCTTAGGAACTGGAAGGAATGGATGGTTCACTATAAAATAGCACAAGAAAAAGAGATTGGAGAATTAATTCCAAGGCAATTTCATTATATATTTGATAAACGTTACACAGACAGTAAATACTTATTGACTTAGTATAATGTGAGAGTTAGTCTTCTGTTAACCTTTATGGTTTCCTGGAGACAAAATCCAATTCAAAATATGGACGGTTATTTTAAGATCAGCCTGTCCTTATTTACTTATTAATAACTGAGTCAGGGAGAAAGGTTTCTCTTCACCATAGCAAGAACACAGCCCTGATTTTCAGAAGTGCCCTCTGAATTTCCAAGCATTTGTTGGCACCCCCAACTGTCTGCATGGGAAGGCACTGTTAGACCCCCAGCCTGCATGGCGTGCACACACAGAGAGTCTGGGAGCTGCCCATTTTTTTTCCCAGTTTATAACTATTTTTTAAAGGCCATTTCTGTGAGCTTACTTGTGTGCGGAAAGTTTTATGCTAGATAAGAGCACATTGAAAGTGGGAACTGAAACTCACTGGTATATATTGCATGTTATGGAAATGGCTTCAGAATTTTGGTCCGTGAATCTTAGATGGCTGGGTGGTCGAATGGTGCTTCTCCTTTTCTTTACTTACCAATGCTAAATTTCACTTACAGTGTAAAAAAATCCAATTTAAGAAATGCACAAATGTAGTATACACTTGTAAATATCACTATTCTGCATAAGCAAGTTAGCAGCTGCTTCCTTGGAATAGCAGTAATGCAGAAGTGTATATTATATTTTAGCTGTCTTTTTTTTTATTTGCTGTAGGGATGATGTGTAAAGATCCTGGATGAAAGGAGAGATGTTTCATAAGATCTTTGACAACAGAGGAGTTGATACATGGGATTCACTTGGCATTAAGAGGTAAGCTATTCTATAAAAGAGTTTGAGATCATATTCTATCCAATGTAGTTTATGGATGTTTTCATTATGCATATAAATGTCTAATCCTTTTTTTGAAACCTGCTAATCTCTTGGCCTAAATTATGCATAGTGCAATGAGTTCAACAGGTTAATTGTCAGGTTTATTTTTAAAAAAGAGAAAGGAATACTTCCTTTTACTAGAATCTGTTTTTTTTGTTGTTGTTGTTGTTCCATTAAACTTTGCTTCCTTGAGTAGATAAACAGAAGATCCTGAATTACCTTCCATATGGCTCCTTATAGTGAATGGTGTTGTTATATACTTTCTTACTCATTTTTGTCAATTGCGAAGTCCCAATCTTTAATTTTCTTTCACACAAAAATGAGTGCATTTTGTACTTTTTGCGAGGCACAGTCCAGTTGTGTGGGTTATCTGCAGGCAGTGAAACCACGCTATTGTGCACTCCTGCTCCCAGGACTGTGTATAGTTACATGAAACAGCCTTTAAATAAAACGCAGAAACAATCCTGGGAGCAGAGAGTGGAACCAAAAGGATGCCCTAAGCACTAGAGCTGCGCTGCCTTTTATGTTCACTTACTGGCCCCATGAATCCTGAATTCTCTCCTTGACTCCAGCATTTTCCCCAAAGGGTAGGAAATGTGGATTTGAATGCCCCGAGGCAGGAAGGGAAATGGGACCCACGTGTCCTTCTTCCTGTGTGACTGCTCTGACAATAAGGCTATTGCATAGAAGAAGGGAGAAGGCACTATCACTTTCTCTCTCCTCTTCCCGAAGTATTTTAACAGAAAACAGTGATCCCTTCTCAGGTTTTTGGAAAACAAAGGGAAAAAGCATGTAAGATCTACACTCAGGAGATTCTTTGGCTATCAAGTGAATAGACACTTCTGTAAGTGGTTTTGAACCCATTTGGAGGCGCTGGCCGGGAAACACAGGCTGCTCATTCAGTATGCAGAATTCCAGCCTCGGAGGCATCTGCAGTAACGCCAGCCTTTGAGGCACTTCAGTCTTAGATCACCTAGATCTTCTGAAGTCAGTTATCCAAAGCCAGCCTCTCTTGGGCTACACTCACTCCTGAACAAGCCTATCTCTCTTCACTGGCAGGGGGGGCGCGGAATCTCTCTAGCTAGCTTTGTCTGACCATATCGCACCTTAGCAGCAAATAAAGACATACTCAGTGCATTTATTTGACAAGCACAGTTCAGTTGTAACCACTGGAGTACTTTACCACTTGTTGCCAAACATTATGCCCTGCATAATGCCCTGCTTCTCACTCATGCCTGTCCTGCTCGCTCAGTCATTGCAGTTTGTGTCATCAGCTAGGATAGCAGTTTCACTGCAAACACATAATGGGAGTGACAAGAACTTTTCATACCATATGGAAATGCTGGGACATCAAGCATAGGAAAATGGCTATCAGCCAGTGCTTCTGATGATAGTCGAAGTTGTTCCCAAGTTGTCTCCCTCAGAAGCACAACTGTACAAGTACCAAGAGAGAACTAGCTTAGTATTTGCTTAGCCCTGACTGGTTTTACCAAATTGCTATTCCTATTTAAGTTTTATATTTATGCTTTTGGCTGGAGCTAGTGTCTTTTTACAGGACTTGACTACTCTTTTTCCTCACCTGGCTGGGAAGGCTAAGACCAAAACAAGATTATGAGCAACAAAAAAGCACAGGTAGATGTTTACTTGGAGGAAGTGTGTCATGAGATGTGAGGATTTACCTTTGCGCCGGCTCCTGCTGTTGTGGGCTGCGTGAGATGGGCAGTGTTGGAGCCTGCAGGCTGCTTCCCTTTGCAGTTTTAAGGCATGTTGGTCTTGGGATCCATGTAATAATCTGTGAAAGCAATGGTTTCTGCTGCTCTGTTTGGAAAGCAAAAGAGAGGCTTTTTGTTCTATGAAGAAATTATTTACCATAAGTTTGACGTTTATATATTAACTTGATGTTGGTACATTATGTATTAACATTCGCCCCACTAATGCCTAGACTGATTCGCCCAGAAAACTGGATTCATTTGCCACTCTTTCTTCTTCCCCTCTGCTGCTTTTTTTTTCCAATGTCTTTGTTTTCCACAAAGTGAAACTCCTTTCATAATAATGACTGTTGACATACATTAAGAGAAAAGACATGGTGGGGGTGAAAGTGTTATATTTTTTTTTCTCTATTTTCTCTGTAATGACATGTAGATTTCTCACAGCGTCTTTATCTTCAAAGTCCTTTGCATATATTTAAGTAACTATCACTTCACCTACCAAAGACACACTGCATAGGATTGCAGCTACAATTAGACAGGGTTAAAATGCCTGATGACATTGCCTGAGAACCTAACTGTACTAAGGCTCTCCAAAATGCAAGTTCTGCACTGGACTTAGCAATGGCAGGTGATCCTAAAGCATTTTCCTCACTGGGAGTGAAGCACTAAGGATTACGAACTTGTGGAGTGCATGAGATCCATCCTTTTGCTCAGATTGTAGTGCTTTTATGAAAAGTATGGTAAAAATGTCACCAACGGGTTTTAATTTAACAAGCCTCATCACTTTCTAATGGTGTCATGTCAATGAATTACAGCATTAGTGCAGCAGCTATTACTTGCAGGGTTTACAAGTATATTATCTTTATTTTTTTCATAATTACCCACAAATTTCAGCTATCCTGGAGAATATAATCTACTGCAGAGTACTTCCTAATGGGACGTGTGTGCCAGAGATGAAAAGGACTGTAGTAGCAGGGAGCTGTACTTACTATGAAGAAGACCTTGATTGCAAATTAATCCTTTGAGTATCGCTGGCATAATATATAGATCCAGCAAAGTAAATAAATCTTCCATGGCTGACAAGCACATTAGAGACCTCTAACCTGAAACCTTTCTGTTGCAGACAGTAAAGAACCAAAAGAGGAGGGCAATCCTTGGGAGGTGGAATAGCCATCTGCTTTCAGGTTTGCCTGGTGCTGCTGAACTGCTCCAGAAATGCTTGGGAAGTGTTATATAGATCCAAGGGTTTGTTAATGCCATTTTGAAGATCCTATAATGAGCCAGAAAGTCCAAAAAAATGCTATTTGTGTCTCCCACACTCATCCCAGTAGAAGGCCGAGCTAATTTGACCTAAAAAACAGAGTGAATTTCTGTTGTGTTTTGATTCTCCTATATTTCAGTACTTTGCACTCAAAGTTAAGCTAGAAGGAAATGCAAATTTTTACAAGGCTAAGCTCTGCCTATGCTTGCTTTTGTGATATGTGTCAGGTCCTACTACTCAACACAAGTGCGACATATGCTACTAGGTGGGCCCATTAATTATGGCATCTCACGAGACCTTTAAAATGAAAGCTACTGCCTCTGGTGGTTTAGGTGGAACAGAGATATATAACCTCCTAAAATATCTGCAGTAGCCCCAAGTTAACAGCCAGTATTTTTTAATCCTTTTAGTTATATTAATATCCTATTTTTTTTCTGGAATGAAGTTTGCCAATATAATTTGCAATTATTACTTTGCATAATAAATTCATCATTTTGATCTTCTGACTCTGAAAAGCAAATCACCCGGCATATATTATCCATGGGAAATGAATTTGTTTGTGTGTTTCGCTAAGATAGATACAAAATATGCGTCCTTCTGGGGTGGAAAGGAAGGGTGGGCTAGATTTTAATAAGACAGCAAAAAAGAATCAAGACAATTTTTGTAATAAAATCCTGCCTAAGCCTAGCTCTCCCAGTAACAAATCCCCTGGCAGGAAGCCTGCCGGTGGAGCCTTTCCAAGACCTCAGTCTGAACGGCAGCCAGGGGCTCTCCAGAACAGGCCCAGTATGGCTTAGCACCTTTCCCCTCCGACTCCATGCCCCGCCGCCTCACGCTTGCTGAACTCCAACTCTTGGGAGAGAGGACTTTGCCGGCCTGTTTACAAACAGCCTATTTATTCCTCAGGAGCTGCTCCGAAGGACATATCCAGGTCACCTAACCCTGTGTTGTCACAGAAACAGTGAGCTTCTGACTTCTTCCTGTAAGCAAGCCAAAAAGCAGGGAAAACAGCTGGCTGGCAGTGGCACTGGGTTGCTAACCCGGCACTCCTCACTTAATTCGCTGTGCATGCTGAACCCTATCTTGAGGTTTAAAATGTAAAGGCATACGCATGCCCTAGCTGCCTAGCTGTAGAGAGTCTTACACCCATCAGCTTTGTGTGAAGCAAAGATGGATGTGGATTTTCTTTTCCTTTTTTTTTTGTTTTTGTTTACCTCAGCTTCACAAGATAATTTTCGTAGCTGTGCTTTCCTTCATTCTTCCCGAGGTTTAAAGCTGTGCCAGCAGCTTCATGCACATTCTTTCCCTTATTAGTTCAGTTCCCAGGCTGACATTTTTGTCTCTGCTACAATTTTCATTTAAGCTAACATCTCACTTGCTGAGTTGCTCATTTGAGTCGATAGTCATGAGGGTTTGCTGAGAATACTAGCCAGGAGGCAATTGCTTGATGTTGGTTTTTTTCCTTGTTGTTTCAGGAAAAAAAAAATATATATATATATATATGTATATATATATATATAAATAATAATTAGAAACAGTGAGTCAGTGCTGGTGCTTTTGTGGTCAGATAGATATCATTTCTTTCATGTTAACACAAAACCACACAATGACTTTTACAGCATATCGACATCTCCTGTGGGCTGTATCCTGTACTGATTTACAGGTCATATTATTTTATTTACCTTACTGGGGTTGTACTAAGTGGAAACTGGTGAAGAGTTTTACCTTTTCAGCTCTATATGTATGTAAAGAAGAGCCTTAAAAATCCTTCCTACTTTTGATCTAAATCCATCATTTAGTAAATGTTCATATTTAGGCTTGTAATCTGACTTGATAAAATTACTAATGTGTTTCTTTTCTTCCCACCAATACTTTGGCACAGCAAATGGGTATATCAGTGTACAATAGTAAGATCTTGAGTTGCACATAATGTTCATCTGCCTCTGTGCAGACTGCATGTGAATACAGTATTCAGTAAATGCATAAGGAAGCATTTCTATTAGGATTTTTTTTACAAGGCACGGTGGGCTTAGGTGACTTTGTTGTTGTTGTTGTTAAGAAATAAGACTGCCACTTCCACATGTCATATTAAAAGCTACTGCCTCCATATCTTTTAGTTCTGTAGTCAATGCCAAGATCTCAGCCAAGGGCACAGCCTAGGCATTTGCATGTCAAGATGAAAATAATCCATTTTGATCCTCTATAGAAAATGTAGTAATAGTGGAGGAAGCTCAGAAAACATTACCCATCGCTCTGTGCCATGGAAGTCTTGAGGGAATAGCATTCCAAAGCAGGGCGTGATGCTGCAGTACAGCGTTGCCTGTAATGCTGGGAAGAGCACAAAGAAGAATTCAGACACAACAGCAGTTATCCTGACAAAGATTACATCTATGCGGGGCGAGGGAGGGTTGGGAAAAAAAAGAGGGAGAACTGCTGAAATAAAGGCTGGCTTCATCACACTTAGTGATAGCACTAAGCTGAGATGTCTAAGCTAGGAGTGCGGGGACCATAGGTGCCCCAGCCAGTCAGTGGGGAGAGAGAGAGAGGGTTCTGAGTTAGATATTAAATGGGATGAATTCAAACCAACCATAGACAGATGCTAAAAATCTTGGTTTCAGTGTAGATTTGCAGCTGGCTATGCACTGCTGTGTTTTGCGAACAAATCTGTTCTTTTAGAGTACAGATTATGTAGCTGGTGCTGATCTAGCTGAGGAATCTGCTGCCCAGATCCAGTGGTATGTACTAACATGCCATATTGTCCTTCTTTGCTCTGGGGACAGGTGTATCTGGCCTTGCAGAAAACCTTCAGAGTGAGAAGAAGCACCATTTCTGCTGAAGGCACAGTCCAAGATGAAAGATAAAGATGGTCTACTGAAGGTATCGTGTGTGTGTGACAGGTGGGCTTCCTCAGCCACAATTTGCCATAAATTTTGAGTGTGCCGGAAGCCAATAGGTCTACCATTTGTGGCAAAAATACCTCATAGAACAGCTTTGCCAGATTAAAGCCTTTAAATGTCCCTGAGAGGAACTGCGACACAGTTGGACCCTAAAATCTACAGCTCCGTTATTGTGTTCAGGGTTAAACCACCTCCCCACTTGTCAGGGGAGAACAGAGTGGCAGCTTTCTTGTTTTCTAGCCAGTGGGGCTCTCAAATGGAGTTCATGTCCTCTTCTAGCATGTGGCGGAGCTGAGTTTGGTGATAGTGTGTGCACTGTCTACACTTGGCACAAGGAACAAGTAAGACTCAGAAAAAAGGGGTTTCTCAATGTTGTGAAGTCCTGGCATGGATGCACTTCACTGTCCACAAAGTAATACCCATCCATGGTAGATTTATTAGCCCCTGAACTCTTCTGCATAGCTTCACCCACTTCCCAATCTGTGATTATCTCCGTTTTCCTCTTCATAGCTGGAAGTGTAAGCTTAGCTTTCAACTAAGAACAGGAGAAATTTTGCTCCAGTTCTTGGCAGGACAGTCATTTTTTGAATCTACAGCATTTTGCTGAACCTGTGCCCAACAGGACTCTTCATAAGAGTGAATAATAATTCTAGAGTGGGATCTCTAGAACCACATTAACTGATATATGTATGCAGGTTTAGATGATGGATGTGGACTTTTGGAATCCAAACATATACAAAGACAAAGTTACAGAAAGAAAAGCAGAAAGGAGAAAAGAGTGATAAAGTTCAGTGCTTTATACCATCTTATCTCTCCTCAGACTATCAGTTTTTCAGCTGAGGCCTCACAATGTTTGCACATCTGGAAACATCAACAATCCTGATTTTGAACTTGGCCTTTTCAGTATCTGTAAAGTGCTGGAGGAAATGCTCCCACATAACTTACTCCCAGGTAAACATACTGTTTGTAAAGCAGTGTACTCCTTCCTGTCTAAGGGCTTAGGATCAGAAAAGGCATATAATATGAAATAAAAATTGTGGAACAAAGTGTGCAAGAAGTCTATGGGCTTAGCACTAAAACTGCCAACTCCTTTTTAAATAGAAGAGTATTTTTGTGCATTAAGGGAGTGACCTTGTTGGCAAACAGACACAGGATTTATGTTTTATGTTACATTTCAGCTGTTATCTCCAATTAAAATGCACCCCTTATTTATTGGTAGAATAGAACCTTCAGAACAAGCACAGCCAATCTGTAGGATCGAAACTGAAATTTGAGAGCTAACAAAATTACTCCAAGGCTCACTTTTTGCCTCTGTTAATCCACAACAATTTCTTCTCTGAAATAATCTTTTTTTATTCTTCTCGAGAACAGAACTGCTCTTATGCCCTTATTCCCTAGCTCACCTGAGAATTATCCAGGGTCCTAAGTGTTAAGATTGAGATCTTTTCTGCAGCAAAATCCTATTTAAATCTCCTGGATATTTGGTAGGAGGCAAAGACTCAAAATCTGCAAAAATAATATGTGCTAAAATTTGCGGAAGGAATAAAATTAATGCATATGCCATGGCACTACCCTGTACTACTTCCCATCTGGGAGGAAAGAAATAGGCATTTCAGCTTAATAATATGCATGGTTCTCCCATTAGATTCCAGAATCTCTTAATGTAGATACACATCATTTTCAGGATATCAACAGACCACTTGAAGTATTATTTATACTCAAGGCTAGAATGATTGCCATGAGAATAATTGTGTAAAGGCTGGAATAGGAAAACAAAATTAACATTGCTGAATGGTATTCAGGCCTCAGTGATTTGGCAAACTTAGCAAAGATCACATGTCGGTTAAATGACAGATACGAGCCATTGCAAAAAGATGTAGTGGTGTTTCTTGAAAATCTCTGATAGAGTGAAGGATAATGTTATTAACGTTCTGCTTTGTATGTAGATGTTGTGAATTCCATATGTTCTTTATGATTTCTGTTTTCAAATATAAATGACAGTAGATTTTTTTAATTAATGTGCATTGTGGATGTGTCTTTTTTTTTCCATTGTAAAAATGATTAAAGCTGTTAAGCTTGGAAGAAAAAGATCTAAATAGATTAAATCCCAGCCTACAACTCCCAGCCTACAACATAACTGAGCTTTCATCAGTAGTTACAGTATTTTAGCCTTCGTGATCAAATTTAAATGCATTTTCCCTTTTACTCTTCAGGATCTGAGAGATTCTTTCTCCCAGCCAGCCTCTCCTCTGTGTTCCAGATCCCTCCTTGCACCCTGAGCTGGTACCAAGCTTATAAAACAAGTAAGAAGTTTCAAAACAGAGGAAACTATTGGCCTAGTCTCCTCAGTCTCTTGGTAATGCAGGCTGATTTATTCTGCTCTTCCTTAAAGCTGTCGTGTGGATTGCTTTAATTCGCAAATGATGCTTGTGTCACATTAAGGAATTCATGTGCAAGCGATATGCAAAGAATAATCTCTCTGATGATAGTCTTGTATTTAAGCCTGTTTTTACCAAATTGTCTTTGTCCATCTTTTAAACAAAGATACTTGACCCGGGTCATCCCTTCCTGATAGTTTAAATTCCAGAGCAAGGTTTTAATTTGCTTGTGTATCTTCCTTCTCTTCAGTCATGGGCTTATAGGCACTGGTTAGTTTTCAGGTCCCCTTTAGAGAACATAAAGGGTGCTGTAATTTTTTTAATTGCCAGTGACTCCAGAAATTCCTCTCATATGTGAGTAGCTTTCAGTTACTTCCAGAGTTTAAAGAATACAAGTAAAAATATCTTGCCTGGATTTCAAATACGTTAGAGCAGTGTTCCCATTAAGAGAGGTAGCATGCTGGCATTTTCACTCGTAAAGCCCTGTACGTGGCCAGAAGGAAGGAGGTGGCCACCACGAAAGCCCCGGAAAAGCTGAATCAATCCCCAGTGAACATTTCAAAACAATAGGAAAAATAGCCTAGCAAATTTATGTTGTGCTGACAACTAGAGAGTTGCAAACCAAGAGCAAGGCCATGGGAACATGTGCTGCAAAAGGGCACACATGAGCACGTAGCTTCCTGCAAAGGCGCTATCCCAATGGCTACCCGAGTGCCCAAGCCCTGCTCTGCTCTGCTTGGACATGCCAGAGGACACATCGCTGCCAGACGTGGTGCCCCTCTAGCAGACTCTTACGTTTCCTTTCATGTCGCACACCTTGGCCTGACGCTGAGCAATGAGCTGAGTGGTGACCCGCAACGAGCGCTTTTCCCTTTCATGTTTCACCATGTTACATCGGTTGCCATTCCACATGACTCCCATAAAAGACAGGCACGTGGCCTAAAGGTAAGTGCATTTTCTAGATGAACCGTTACTTCAGTTTTTTGACCTGCCATCTCCTCCAGTCTGACCAATCTTTTAATCCACTCGATTTTAAAACTACATGATTGGGCTTTGATTTTTACCTCACAGTCACCCTTTAAATCATTTCTTATCCTCTAACTCAATTATTAAAGCTTAGTTAAAATTATTACAAACATCTTTTGGGGGATTATGCTCTTAATCATAATTTTTAATGAATAGAGTATTCAATAATCTGTATTCATGATGTGATCAGAAATTTAAAAAAATCCCACAAAAGCTATGTATAATATTCTAAACGACTCAGCATTTAATTAAGGTTATTAGAGGATTAGAACTGAGATAGAAAGATGAATAAAAAATAAATCTGAAGTCTTTAAACATTGTTTTTAAAATGAATGACCACATTAAGGTTTTCCAAAAAATCAAATGGTGATATATTTTTTTTTCTCTCTCACAAAATCCTGCTTTAGAAATGTATTTTTGTGTTTGGAGGGAAGGAAAGGAAATTAAAGTCTTTGAAATTGTTCTATAAATAATGTGGACCCATTGAGTATCAGGCTGTGCCTTTACTGGCGCCAAAATAAGCACCCAAGCGCTGGGATCGTCTCTCTAACCACGAGAAAAATCCTCTTCTATCTGCAAAATTAGGAACTCTGTTGAGACTTTTGAACAGAACCCAGTGTGGGAAGATGTACTGTTCAGCGAATGTACCAGAGGACGTTCTGTACCCTTCCTCTCAGACCTTACAGTATATCGTGTACTCCACAGCCGCACTATTGCCAGTCCATATTATCCCGGGCTTCCTTGTATGGAAGTGAGCTTTGCAGCCCAGGGCAGACACTCCTACAGTCTTCCCTCTGCACACGTTCAGAGATGTTATTTAAGAATGCCAAGCCAGCAGTTGTGGCTACATGTGATGCACAGATGCAGGGCGTAAGCGCTTTTTGTAGTGGTTTTTCACCTTGGACACTCACACAGATTTCAGGCAGCCTCAATCTGGTCTTCATTTTATTTTTTCTCCTTGGGTTCCCTGTGGCCATTCGAAAGTAAAATGCACCTCACTAAACCTATTCTAGGGCGGATTTAGGATCCGATTGTGCATTTGTTCTACAAATAACTCCCACCTCAGTCTGTCAGTCATTCCACTTGCATAATTTCCACAAAAGCCTGAGGGAGTTTTTCATGCAAAAGGACTTGAGGGTCAAGCACACTTTAGAAGAGATTCATTTTACTTTTTTTCAAAGTAAACTTAAACAGCTTTAAAACTGTTCAGCATTTCCAAGCTTAGATCAGAGCTGGTCACAAAAGGGCAAAATGTGGCCTGCTATTTAGATGTTTGAGGCTTGTTTTCCACAAGGCAAAGGGCTGGTCTGGGTCTCACTGCCACATTTTCTCTGGGGTCAATGTGCATTGACTGAGAGTGTAAGATACTTAGAATAATTTCAGCGGAGTCAAATACTCAAAAGCTATGTCATCACAGCAGATTGCACTCTGAGAAGAGCAGGAAGGAACTATATTGCACACAGTTAAAATGTTAGCAACCACATTTCATTTTTGAGAAGGCAATTTATTTGTCCTGAAATAGAGTCGATTATATCTGTTATTACTGTTACAAGAGCTTGATATATCACAAAGTGGAAGAGTTACAGCATGTACCAACTCTCAAGCAGGAAAAATGAACCTGATTCATAATTCACTTTGAGAATGTCTAGTTAGTCAATCAAGTGATTTGTAATCATAAAGGCTGCCAGGAATTGAATGAATAATGGACTGTACTAAAATCCTTGGATTTTCTAGTATTCTTATTTCATTATGTGACTTTTATTGCTATTTCTGATAGTTGTCTCTCTATCAGTAGAACAAATAAAACTATTCATATTTACTGGAAGGAACTTATTTGACTGTTTAATGTGCATAATGAATATACAAATGGAGTGACCGCCGTATGTAACGACCAAATATGAGATCTTTCTCCACAAAAGCTAAACCTTTAGGATATGAAATTTAGATGGAAACTGTCTTTCTCTTCCTCCCAGCTCTGTCTTTCCTCTGGAAAGCATTTTAGGGTAATCAATTCTAGCATAGATCATATGGTTACAGTAAATTTTCTCGAGTTGTTTTATAACTATAGAAATGACATAATTCATATACCATAGCATCTGTTTAAGAGCAGCTGCTTTACTCTGTTGCAGTAGCTAAGGCACTACAAAGCCTTACACTATATGATTATCTAGTAAGATGTGACCTCCAGCTTTGTATTTTTAGCAGGAATCTGGTAGAACTACAAACAAGAAACAACCATTCTAAATCAGAAACCCTTTCTGCAGAAGTCAGAGCTTAATATATGTGTTCTTTAAATGTAAGAGTGCAGATTTAAAATATGCTTAGTTTCCTTTCCAGATTTTTCTTACAGGTAGCACACCTCTAAGCCATACAGGTAGCATCGAAATTTCAGCTCACTGTTTTGATATTTTGTTGTTATCTTCTAATTTTCTAAATATGATATTCTCAATATTCTGAAAACGGACTCAGATAGCATTGTGATCTAAAAATATTAAGTGCACCCGCTTTGTGAGCTACCTTATTCCTGGCGTGTTCCCCTATGTACAGAGCAGATCCATTAATAAATTTTGCCTCTTTTTCTGTTTTACATTTATGCTGTTGTAATTTTACATAGTGGGGGGTTTAGGTGGGACAGAGAAAGAAAAAGTGTTAACTAATAAAATTCATTTAATTTACATGTTTACAACTGCATTGATAATACTTTAAACAGAAGGATTTTAAGTATTTTGCTGATCCTATACCTGCAATCCAGATGTAAGGTTGAGACTTTCCTATTAAAACCCAAAGTTATTTCTTCATTAAAAAAAATACACAGGACATGCACATAATTTCACATAGCTGTAAAGTGCATCTAGTCCAAACTATATTGTGAACAGTACAACATAATTTGTTTTAAGAAGAGGAATATCCTTTGTGGGGGACCGATCCACTGAAATTGTGTAGAAAACTAATTTCAGTGATATCAGCAGGCTTTGGAACAAGCTCCCAAATAAACCTGAAGTTAGCAAAACAGGATACAGTTAACCAGACTGGAATATAGCCAAGGTGCTAGGGTGGTCGTCCCTACTGTTACAGATGTTCTCATGCTACTTTAAAATAATCACAATGGATCAGAGCCTACATTTTCCACCTTCTCTAAGGCCACTGTGTTTTTAAAGGAACAGCATCAAATCAAATGTGAAATACACATCAAAATGTAACCAGCTGTAAAATTCATATATTGGAATATCTTTCATTCCCCGTGAAAACACAGCATTCTGAACATAAATCTGTGGAAATACTTATTGTCCAGATGAGATACTGTAGTAGCAGTGAATGAAAGCAAGAACAGAAGTTTGAAATCTGAAATAGCAAAGTTAACTGGATTATTCTAGTTCTGCCAGCTAAGATAGGGGAGGAAAAAAGAAATAAAAGAATACTGAAATAGTTTCGTCTTTACTATTCAACTGCCAAGGGAAAACCTGAAATCGTTACTCAGCAGTTAAAAACAGTTCATTTTGTTGAAGTAGTAACATAGTTTGCTTTACTGTTGTTTCTTCCTGCTAATGTCGCCTTAGAAATGGCTTAGAATACAAAATAAAAATAAAATAGTTTTAATCTAGTGTGCAGTATTTACTGACTTTATGTTCAGTATTTTTTCCGGCTGAAGGCCCTGCCAATGAGTTTCCAGCTGAATTGCTGAAGGGAGGAGGCCCTTAGCGGTTGTGTAAGACCTTGTTGACCACCCCAGAATTGGATGCCTGTCCAGGATCATTTTCAAGCAGTCATAAGCTCACGCATAAATTTCAGGGTCATCCTGTTAGAAAGGAGTGTGCTCGGCAAAGCCTCCTTGCCGTGGTCATGTTGTCCATCAAGAAGGTTTTGGACAAGCAACTGCAAGGAGCTTCCTATCTGATTGACTGGCAGCAGCTTCCTCAGTATCTTGAAATGCAGTAAAGCTGCTTGGAGTCAGAACTGTATTTCTTTAGCACTGTTTAGTTTAGTGTAAAATGAAAGAAATGGCCAGGGTAGCTAATTTTAATAGCTACGCAAAGCACTGGAGCCGTGTAGGATCCCCCCATTTTTAACCATAAAAATGAGGCCCTGGTGTAGTGAGCCAGGTGTTTTTAACTTGTTGCTCGCTGGAAAATAAATGGATGTCCGTAAAAACTAAAATGAGGAATCTGTATGCATTCACATGCTGTCTCTGTTCATGCCCTTCGTAGAGAAGTAGAAATTTGTTATTCATTAAACACTGAAGTTTAGCTAAACAAATAGATTTAATTATGCTGTACTTTCCATGTTTTTGCAAACTACGGAACTTTGATCTTTGATATAACAACACATATGACAGGGAGGTGAATTTTACTGCTGCTGGTATAAATGCCCCGTAATAGCAGAGGTTAATGGGTGGGCAAGAGACCATACTTCCTCTCTAAATACAGCTCAGAAGTCTGGGAGTGTTAACCACTTGAATGCCATTTCATACATTAGGCAGCCTCATTTAAATTTCTAGTTGAATATATTAAAGAAAAAGAAAGTCATACAGTAGTTAAATTGCAGCAGACTTTTAGACACCCACAACACACCAGCTGTTGCTTATCGTTGTATGTTTCAATGAAAAATGCAATTATTGGTCTTTGTTGCAAGAGCATATTTTCTGTAGAAGTGATGGTGCCCACTTTTTTGGCAGATTTAACTGTGTTTGTACCCTGCCATACCTTTTTTTTTTTCTATTTTTTTACTGGGCAATTTGAGTTTAATTACAAAACTGACAACAAAGTAGGTGAGATGCCCTCAGCTTTCCCATCTGTAAGGAGCCCTGAAGATCTCCATTACTGTCATTTATCGGTTATTGTTTATACTTCCCTTCTACTCACTTGCATAGTTATGGATATACGGTCTCTAGTAAAGAAGAAAGCTACTCCCTGCTGTTGAACATGGCAAAAATAAACTGTCAGAAGTCTGACTGCATGTTTATGTTTGCAGTCAGCATATTCCCATTTATACTATCCAGAAGTTGGGCCCAGAGCCTCGCAATTTTCATATACAAAGTATATGAAGAGATGAATCCAGAGTTGTCAATACACTATTCCCTGTTGTATCCACCAGAAAAAGTGACTTTGTCTCTCTCTTTATATGTTTTGTTTGTTCTGATTAGGGCCAACAAAAGACGGTAAAAAAATCATCCAGAACTCTGAGATATTTGGCCTCTAGCAACTAAAAACAGATTTCCAAATTTCAGACTGGAAAATAATAATAATAATAATAATAATAATAATAATAATAATAATAATAATAATAATAATAATAATAATAATAATAATAATAATAATAATAATAATAATAATAATAATAAGGCTCTCAGGAAATGACAGGGAATTGTTAATAAATGGCTCAAAATATGATGTTGTAATTATAACAAAAATTTCATTTTTAAAACAGGTTCTTGCAGGTCTTGATTCTTGTCTTTATATAAACTAGAAGTAAATAAAAATATTTTGAGGTTGCTGTAACACAATGTCTTGATGCTTCCCCATAAAAAAAAAGAAAGAAAAAGAAAAATCAGCTATACTTCTGCACCATTTTTCTGACGAATTAGCATTTTTTTCTGGAAATGGTTCTGTTGGATAATTTTTGACCCGTGCTTGATCAGTTCACAGTACTCTGTCGCTTTGTTGCAGCACCTTCTGCTCTATCTGGCATTTGACCTCAGTTTTTTCGGAGTCAAGCAGCTCTGTCTGAACTTCTGGGTCAGGTAAGTAGCATCTCTAGTTTCCAACATGGGAAGGAGCTTACTACTCTACTGAGCAGTATTTGTGCCTTTGGATGATCATCTAGAGTGCCCGGCCTTGTAGCGCTGCCGATGTGCAGGCCTTAGTAATGTTTAGCTCGGTTGCTGGGATTTCATGTTTATTCTGGTCCAGGATTCATGGATTTGTATTTCTGCCATCTGCCTCCATTTGCGATTACCACATTTTTAAGTATTGATGAGCATTTGGTTTGGTTGTTGCAAATTGGAACCTGATGTAAGGTCAACTTTTCCTCTGCCCAAAGGGATTTGAGTATGCATTGTCCACTCCATATTGCCCCCTTAAAGAAAGCTCGTAACAGTTAAGATCTAGTGTGTTTTCTCATGCTCCCTGGCCAAGTTATGTGGAGTCAGTCTATGGAGTTTCAGCAGAAAACAACAAAAAAAAGAATATATGACTTTCACCAATCGAACAAAATGTTGTCCACAAGACCTTTCTCTCCAGCCATCGGCAGTTACTATTGATGTGATCCAGAGAGACAATTAATCAGGGTTTAATATTTTCTGTAACACATCGCTGTGTTTTGTTTTGCTTGGGCTAAACAGCACAGAGACGTGTCTATCTGTGAGTCACTTCAGAAAGGAGAAAGGATTCCCATATTCCAACTGTAAGTATCCGCAGTGCTCTAGGATAATAAAGATTTGTCTCATCACCTCTGTTACCTTTTCCTCTGCTTAGATGAGAAGGGAATAGCTCAGGCACCAAACTGTGACAGGAGGTTCAGCATGAATCCGCAAGGGACCATGCTGCAGGCTAGTTACTCCCTAAAGGGCTGCTTGCTGCGTTTGCAGGCTTTGGTGGAGTTTTTTTTCTGAGCTACCTACCCCTCTCTGTCTATGGCAGACTTGAGAGCCCACAGAACTGTCATTTCTTTTAGCATCAAGGGCTGGAAACTTCAATATTGGACATCCAAATATTTGTGTGGATCTAACTTCAAGAAGCCATTAAGGTTAATGTGCGGGATTAAGCAATAAGCATTTATTTTCATTTGCATAACTAAAATAAGTATGTTTTCAGAAATGCCCTGAACCTGCTGTTACATCTGTGGAAGTCGTGTGTTATGAAAACAACTTGACTAACGTGAAAATAGGGTGTAACCAGAGTTAAACCCGGTGTTTGTATCTTGTCCAGGGAACCCTAGGAAACAATGGGCCTGTGTTTTCAGAGCATAAAACTTTCCTATTTTAATGGAAAGAGAGTTTAACAAACATAATATTCACCCCTAGCTCTTCTTTAGATAAAGGGAGAGATGGAAAATCCTGGAGACAAACAGATCTCTTCCAAATGATCTATGTGGGAATAGAACTGCTAATACCGTATAGCCAGTAAGAGTCCTATGGGGAGTCTAAACTTTATGTGGGCAGAGTCTAAGTAACGTTCTGCTATGTGCAAATCCAGCATTGGCATGGGAAGATACGTCTTTTGCCCAAAGATGTACTGATCCCAGGGTCACAGCTGGAAGTTGCATGTGTGGTCTGTATCCAGCAGAAGCTCGTGGTGAAGCGTACAGACTTGGTCTAAGCTCCACTCTGAATCCCACAAACGAGAACCGAGCTTTTAAGAATGCATCTCAACGGAGCACGAGTGGCTTTGCTAGCTCACGCCCGGTTTGTTTCCTGGTGGAAAGCATGTTTTCCCACAAACTTCTCCTGCTTGATAGAGTGGCAGCCCTAATGTATCATTGGTGTATATGTGTGAGGGTTATACAGCTGTCCCTTCAGTAGATATTAATCCTACATCCAGAGCTATGTGAGAGGTCAGTGTTTGCTAATCTAACAGGCTCTGTCTCTCTGCAGTCCTGCAGGGATGAAAGGATGCGAGCTTCACTTAAGCTTTTCAAGTTTGATCTGGGAGGGATTCTGCACATTTGATTGCAGATGGGAAGGACAGGGGTGGAAATCTGTCTCCATTTGTAACTCAGACTTTCCAAGGCAAGAATATTGTTGTTGTTGTTTGCCAAGAGCAAAAGTTTGGGGTTTTGTGTGTGTGTGTGTGTGTGTGTGTGTGTGTGTGTGTGTGTGTGTGTGTGTGTGTGTGTGTGTGTGTGTGTGTGTGTGTGTGTGTGTGTGTGTGTGTGTCTGGTAAAGGAGCAGAAAGTTTGCCCTACGTGAGCTGAAAAGGATCAGCAAGGAAGAAGGGCTGGAGAAGATGACAGCATTTGCTCCCAAGCAAGACAAGCCTTGCTTTTACATGCCAGCCTCTCCAGGCCTGGCTGTCGGAGCAGGGAAGCTGCCAGCTGCTGCATTTTGTGCCTTTCCTTTCAAAGTTGCCTGACAGTGAAAAACCGTCGTGATCCCGGGCAGAATGAATTATACCAGGAAAGGGGGGGATCTGTAGCACCAGGCGAGCCTTTGAAAGGAAGCTTGTGGCATTCCCCAGGACACCGGTGTTTTCCAGGCTGCCATGCCTGCAGTAGCCGTCCTTTCCTTACTGCAGGCTAACACGCCAGGAAGGCATTCCCTGAAGAATGTCAGCTTTGCAGGAATCCCCAAGAGTGTAACCCTTCTTACAACTATTGTAATTCCTTCAAATGCAACATTAGATGAAGAAAAGGTGGACTCTACATGGCATAGAGGTATCTCATGCAAGTAAATATACGAACGGTGCTCAAGCAGGGCAAAGAATATTTTCTGGCTTTATAGCAAGACCCAGGTTTGACCTGAAATTACAGTAAATTAACTTAGTAAGTAGCAAGCTAACATTCCTCCTGGAAAGCAGAAAAAAAATAGGGTTATAGCTCAAAGATTTCCATAGGTTTGCAATGCACTTGTGTCTGTGCTATGCAGCACAATAAATTTGCTGTCCCCTTGAAAGTAGATATTGAGCTACTCTCATTGGAAGGCAGACGTAGAAGTTAAATAAACGCTGTCTGCTCTCAGCGCTATCCAGAACTGTTGTTTCGGCACAGCATAGTTTGCCACGAACCCGAGCTGGAGATGTATTAGCACATGACAACATTACTTTTTACCACACAACTAATTACATCTAAAGTTTAACTTGAGAGCACTAAATCAATACAATTTTTTAGCGCTGCATCATAAAAACAAATAGATTAGTACGTCTGACTGCCGTGTGCAGATGGGAAAGCAGCAGCAGGCTGCAACAGGAGGGTTTTCTCTCCTTCCCTCACCCTTCCCCATGACATGCACTGAAAAGGGATCCCGACTCCCTTCTCCTGACACATTCCAGCGCTTTGTAGCCTTCTTTTGGGATCCGCTCTCTCAAGAGCAGACAGATTGATCAGAGGGAGGCCGATCGCAGGCACCTCCCAGCAGGCCGGGCTCTCTGTGACCTGATGTAAACCACATTTCTTGGCCATATCCTAGACAAGTGTATTGATCAATAACAGATAGGTGAGCTGTGGATTTTAGGGAAGAACGAACGGTGAGGTTTGCTTAGCCCTTCCAGGACACATACACCCCTTTTGTTAGACATGATCAAAACATTGCTTTGAGACTGACAAACGCCCAGTCTTTTGCATGCAGCTGCTTGCTGAAATTGCTATTAAAACTAAGCAGCCCTACTGAAGGACCCTGCTAGCTTTTCAATAATGGGTCAGGGGGGCGCAGAGAAGTCCGAGTCACTTTTAAGAATTGGTAATTTTACAGCACAGCGAGGGAAAAAAAAATCTTTATGGCTTTCCTGGGACTTCAGGATTTTGTGTTTCTATTTTTACAAGAATGGGCTGATTTGTCTTAGGCTATTACTGTCTATTACTGCTGGAAGTCCCGGGGAAAGGTGGGAAGCAGAGAATTCTGGCAATCTGCCTAAAGAGAAATCAATGAAACAAATTAATCCTTCGCAGGCTGCAATGACACAGTAATCCATCATTCAGAGCGGCTTTTATACACCAAATCAGAGAGCAGAGGAAAGAGCCCTGGGGGACATCATAGACAACAACTTACAGCAACACTGGGAAAATACTAAGGAATCAGTTTATTTAAAGAGGATAGATTTCAGTTGATTGCCTATTTCGTTCTACAGAGATTTTTCTTCCAGAGTGCTGCAGACTTCGGATGGCTCTATCTGCTCAAAGCCAGCTCCCCGCGTTCCCTCCTTGGGATTTCAGGATGAATGGGGAGGAAAAAAATGGGTCCTTTTAGCCGAGATAGCAGGTGGCTCCGGGGTGACCCGTGAAGGGGGTGGCTCCGCGCAGCCCCCGGCCCAGGGACACGCAGGGACATGCAGGGACACGGGGGTACACGCGGGTCCTGTCCTGGGTCGGGCAGTGGCCTCGCTGTCCAAACCAAGGGTGGGGGGACGGGTGAAACAAGCACTAGTTACTCAGTGGTTTCACGATGTACTCGAAATCCATGCAAAATCCAGGGAAGAACTGCAGGGAATGAGTTCGTCAGGGAAGGGCTGCCCGCAACGTTGAAACATAAACACCAGGGTGCTATTAGGAAGCCTTTTTTTTTTCTTTCTTTCTTTTTCTTTTTTTTTTTTTTTTCTTTTCTCTCTTTCTTTCTTTCTGCCTTAGCTCTTCCTGCCAGTTTCTGAGTGTCTTAGTTTGCTTTTTGGAATCCACAAATGTTACTAATTAATAATTACATTTTGCTTTCCTTGAACCCATTCCTTACGTTAATGAATTTTGTCATTTGTAATCACTTTCACAAAAATTAACTTTCACACTTCAAACTTCTCACCTATTTCTTCCCACCCAGAACCAAACAGAACCAGCCAAGATACTGAAACCTTTCCCTGCTGCCTGGTGGCCACTGCCTGCTGGTTACCCAGAACAGCACTGAATTATTTGTTTATTTGTGGTAGACACACTTGATGATGTAATTCCAACTTTCCTGTTTCATCTTTACTCAGAGACGGTCAACAAGCCTGAAGCCATCCCTGCCCTGGTAACCAGGATAGCTCCGGGTGATGCTGTCAGTGACATGGACTTTGTCTCATCCCACCTGGAACCTCACCTCAGCCAGGGACACCTGCCTGAACCTTCATCCTAACCTGAGAGGAGCAATAAAAGCAGTAACAGCCTCTGCACCTTCCTTTCATCCTCAGTCCACAAGATGCTGGTCACTTCAGGCATGTTTTCACAAGCCACAAAGAACCAGTACTCTGAGGGAACTGATATTTTATATCTCAAAGAAAATAGCTCTACTACTTCCAGTCCTAAGGCCAATTGCTCTACATCTGTGTATCCAACTGCGCATGAATGTTAGATGCTATTTTTGTTCTTGTATTCTAACCAACTTGTTTTGTTGAAATTGTTTCAACTTTGTATTTAGTTTGAAATATAATATGTTTAGTAATGAGTATTTCCTGAGGTAAAAAGTCTTAAGACCCGCCTGCTTGCTTTGGAGAAGACCTAAAATGACAAAACAAGTTGTCACATGTTTTTGCTCGGTGTGTGGGCGCCTCTCTCGGAATAGGATCCAAATAAACGGATCGCCAATGTAAAACTATCCCCCCAAGACACAGGACTGGGAATTGTCAAGGAGACTTTGGTCCTCTCGCACTGTCTGTTATGCCAGTCACTCGTCATGATCCCTGGTGTTGTGCCATACGTCACCGTGACACTGATCCATATAACATACTTTAATGCTATTCGGAGATGCTTCGGCATCGCAGGGCGGGCTGCCTCCACCCCGCACCTTTGTAACTCATTGAAAATGAATCCTCTGGCTTCCTCTCAAACGGATTTTTATACCGCTCACACCCAAAGCGACCATCCCGGGCACTTTCTGGCCAAATCGCGCTCTCCTGGGAGTTTCGCCATTTCCTTGGGCTGGGGCTTTGTTCTGGACCCTGTCCCTCGCCTTTAGCCTGGGCTCTCGCACTGGGAAGCTCCCGGTGCCCTCCCGTTCCCACCTTTGGGCTTCAGAGCGTCCCCTCTCCGCGATGCCGCTCGCGAAGCGACGCTCCGCACGGCGCCTGGGCAGCTCCGCGGCCCCGAGAGTGGCCGCG
>NW_010586099.1:0-11274 GCF_000705375.1 Tinamus guttatus
TTTTTTTTCAGTTTCTATATCTTCTGTAGTTTGGTTTTAAGATTTTCTTGTGGCTAGAACTCAGTTTCTCATCTAGAATCTCATCTTCTCATCAGTGAATTCTTTTTTATTTTACAACATTGCATAGAGTACGGATTTCATGTCATAAATCTCTACTGGAGATCATAAACTCTCTTTAGACTTCGATCTACTGTATGTTTAACTGACTTTCCAGACAAGTTAGCTGGTATGTTTAACACAAAGGAAGTGTGCTGCTGGAAGTCAAATCATGGGCATCCTATGATGGATGGGTTTGTTGGATTAGGCTTTTCACTTTTGAAAGAGAAATCAAAAATTGCTTTAAAAGTTTATTCTCAAATCTTTAACCTTTAATTAAGATCTGACCTTCCAAAGCTTATCTCTGTTTAAGTTTGAACCAAGTACCCATGATGTATTGATGAGCTGATCAAATCTGAGGCAACTACTCATAGAGGTGTAGCAGTCCACAGTTACCAGAATGAGAAATAAGTGCTGATGGCTAATGGTGAAGTAAGAACACAATGTCTGATATGTCTGTACATTCAGAATGAGGGCAGGATACTCTCTTTAATGTTGTTTGTAGGAAGCATTTCAAACATGTAAAGTGCCAATCCAATCTTAAAGATTTTAAGTGTGTGATTTGTGTGCTTTATTACTGCCGTTATGCAAGCTGATGAAGGACCATAGAATCAGAATCTTTATGACTGGAAAAGATCTTCAAGATCATTATGTCCATCCATAAACTCATCACCACCATGCCTACTAAGCCATGTCCCTAAGTGCCTCATCTACATGTTTCCTGAACGCTGTCAGGGACGGTGACTCTACTACTTCCCTGCCATGGTCAAACTGATAATAAATAAATATAAAGAGGTTTTGTTAAACATTTTCTTTGTGGCTGACATGGAAACCAGCCATCAGGTTGTTGATGAAGAATGAGATTTGTTACAGCATCTAGAAATTTGGTGTCCACTCTAAGATAGTTTTCCTGACCTCCCTTTGTAGTTAGGAGAAAGATGCATGTCCAGAGAGTTAGGTATCCCATCCCTGAATAGAAATTTAAAATAAGCAGAATTAATTACCTGTAATTACCTGCTAAGTCCTCCACACAAAAAGGATATCCACCGGGTCTCTGGGTTTTTTGATTGTTTTTGTTTTATTGGTGGGTTTTTTTGGTCAAATATGAAAGACAAATTGTATTTTTAGGTTGAATGGTACAGATGCTTATTTTTGAGTTGGAGAGGACTTCAATAGAAAGGTGATTTATTTGGTTTCTTCAAACACTTGCTTAGTTCTTCTCCCTTCTTCTAATGTTTTGGTACTCTGCGTGCTGTTTTATAGATATTTACATAACGAAGGTTGTTTCTCTTAGGCAAGGTACAAGAATGCATTAGAATTGTAAATTCCATCAACTGCCATAAAGCAGGGCCCAGAGCTTAAATAGTGGAAAATTGGTGTTGTTGTTCTGTGTACCTGAGAGATATGTGAATGGAGAATAATTATATGCATGTTTGGATTCTATAACTTAAGTACAAAAATACTTCAATTAAAGTTTTGTTCACTTGTAACACACAAATGGTGATTGAAGACCTAGGTTTTATTTAGTAGAGAGTTACACATTTGTTATCCTCAGTGTGACTTTCGCCTTCTCCCAATTACAGGGTAACATTTGGGTCCTATGTGTAATAGGAAGTTCCTATTATTTTAGCTATGTATTTTTTCACTTTGTTTTTCAGGAAAGCTCTTTGGGTCCCACATAGTTTGTGTAGGTAAAAGATATCCCTTTTTCTTCCCAAGTATTGGTAGCTGTAGTTGACTTTGACTTAAGATGGTTAGAGCCCAGTGGGGAGCTGGGAAAGAAATGTCCATTTAACCAATCCCCATCAAAAGATCTTAAATTTGAATCACTTGAATAATATCTTTTGCTACAGATTGTATTTCTCATCTAAGGATTGAAAAACTCTTATTTAAATATTAATGAACCCTGTCAATATTGAAAAGAGAGCATTCTGCACTCATTTTGTGAATGAGTAACACAGTGTCCTTGTCAGTTAATAGCAGAATTAGATAATTCAGAAAACATTTCTCTTTGAAAATCTCTGATAATTTGTCATTTTATGGAAACACATTGGCTTTGAACTAAGCTTGATTTAGGTGGAAAGCCCTAAGTATATCTTAATCTTAGTACTTGGAAGTGATCTGGTTTTTCTTTTTTCATATGAAGATAAAGCAAACAAGCAGTCCAATTTAGCATGAAATGCTTTCAGTGGCCCAGAATGAATGTTATATAGGGGGTAGTTTCATTTAATTGTAAATCCTACTTTTTTCAGGATGTAAAAGAATAAGATAAGGAATTCTCGATGGCATAAACTGCCCCAATTATGCCCAGCTGCCTGCACTCACAGTTGAAAAAGGCTGTCCCACCTCCCATGCCTGCTAGAGAGCTGTGCCTTCTTGCCCCTTGCAGCTAATGCAGCTTAAAACAAGCCCTGCTTGAGTTTAATTTCCCAGGAGCATTTCCGAATGGACTGACTTGCTTGTCTGGTGTGCAATGGGGTAAAGCCTGTTCAGGGAAAGCGATAGGAAGACATCCTGGGGAGATAGGGTGGAAAAAGAGACTACCCCCTTGAGGAGCAGCATCTTCTCTTGCATTCCAAAATGATATGCTCTGAGTAGCCCAAACCCCAGAAATTTGGCCAATAGCTCGGCTGCTGATCACTCTGCACATCTCCTGATACATGTTTACACTTATAAATGGGATATCTATCGTAAAACATATACAGATGCTTACCTTTGAAAATGTGGTCGAGACTCTACACTGCAGAAAGTTACCCAATGAATCAAAGATACTTAACTGGGATTAACTCGGTGCTCTGGAGTTTCAACCTTCTTTGCTTATTTGCTTCTGTGGAACATGTTTGCTTGGGCCAGGGGGAAATAGAGGAAATAAAGCATGAAAAAAACAAGACACACAGTGTGAGATTGTGATATGGGATAGACTTCTCCAAGAACATCAGGGGAACCTCCATGCTGCCATTCCTTACTTATCCCAGCCCTGCAAGGGTAGAACTCTGCTCAATGTCTTGTAGCTCTCCTTAGAAAGAGCAGCTCAGCCTCCATCAGTGGGCATGTAAATGTTTTGCTATAGCAGCAGCTCACCCAGTGTAGAGAACAAGAGCTGAGTTACAGAGAATGAATAGGGGTTTGGCAAGGAATGGACAACACACCTTTTGTAGGTGTATTTACAACTAGGTTTGTAGAAAAGACTTTTTGATGTTTTAAAAACAATAAAGATTCATGTCCCCTAGCTGATATTTTAGTATATCTACAGATGTTTCTAAAGTAGGTCTGATCTTGGATTGTTATTGCCTTTTTGTGTCTCTTGTGCTCTGCTTCTATATAGATTTTCTGTTGACCTTCCCCAGCTGTTTAGTATTCCAAACAGTCTATACGTGGAATATCTGCAAAATATCATGAGGTTGTTTCCACATCTGGATGGACTTGTGCAGGTTCTTTATCTATCAATGTGTGAGTGTAATGGGTCTCAGAGGCAGCAACAAAGTCTTAGATTTGCTAGGAGTGTTTTTCTGTGGTAAAAGTAATTCTTACTCATGTCTCAAGGGCAAGGATGAGGATGTATGGTCTGATTCTGATTTTCCTTACTCAGGCTTTGTGTTGGAGAAGTTCCTAGACTTCCGCATAGTTTTGTTTTAAACAAGAGGTAGTGAGATGAGAGTTAAGCCCTTGAATTTTAGAGTTAAGAAAATGTAATAATTTCCTTAATGGAAGAGAGTCAATACATAGTGCCAAGAAAATGCTGAGGTTTCTCCTCATAATTTACCAGCCCAGTTGATTGATGATACTCTAAGTGAACAAAATTGTGTATTAAATTTAAATTACTATTTTAAAAGTATGTTGCTTGTGAAGGTATTAAAATAAGTCAGATTAGTAATTTTCTACTTGCCAAAATTGTCTTCTGTTTTTACAGCAGGGTGTTTCTGAGCAGTAATTAACGGCGCTCCATCTAGCACAAAAAGTAACACAGAAAGACATAGCCCTTACAGATTTTTTTTTTTAGTAAAGCTGCACTTCTTGGCTGCAGTTGGGAAGTATGGATAAGAGCTGGTTATGATGTCTTTGCTTAAAAGAGCCAAACCCAGCTTATTTTGTGGCTCACATTTCAGGATTTTATAATTTTGCCAAACTTGAACTGCTTGAGTTGAAGATTTTTACGTCCCCTATTTTCTCTATTGAATTTTCCAAGAAATCTGTGGACATTTTAAGGACTGTGGTACTTACAGGGCATCATTAGCTATTTCCTGCCGTCCGAAGGGCCTGTGATACAAGAGAAGCATTTTGGATGTATTGGAAGGGCAAATTCTGCTCTAATTGCAGTGAGCAGGAAAAGCCCCCTGGGCTCACCCTGAAGCTGAGGTGGGATCTGTGTGCCTACCGATGTGCCTACAGAATTAGGCTAAAATGCCTAGAGACTTCTATGAGTATGTGACATTTCTGTGAGTAGCAAATGAGTCTACTACCGACAATGAAATTTAAATGAATGTATTATTTTAATGTATACCTAGAATATTTTTTTATCTGAAGAAATTCCCTATAAGAGTAGCAGTTCTGTTTAAGTTCTTTTTGTTTATTTGTTTTTTTGTACCAATGTAGATACATTCTTAAGCACATGGTCTTATGCTTCTTCTCTAAGTGTGAGGTGAGGAGGCTTGCTTCCTTTAAGATTAATTGTTTTTCTTTGTGAAACATGATAAATTGCCCCAGAAGCCTGCTGATGCCATAAGCAAAACTCTTGGTGATTTCAAGTAACAAGATCTCTGCATCACGTGAAGAGGTCTCCTGAGATCAGTTTGTTAAACAAGGGGCTGTCTTGGACTTCCTGCCGCAATCACACAGTAAGGGAAATCTGCTGCTTGAATGATTAGCTGTTCAAGCCAGTCATGTGTTTTTGGCTATGAATCTGATGTATTAGCACAGCACTCAGAGTTTTGCATTCCATAGGAAATCCTAACAGAGGAATAAACAGAATCAATCAGGAGGAACGACTGAGCTCTTAGAATTTAATGTGAGATGAAATTAAGAATAAAAATTTTTGATTACTTGAAATTTGTTTCAATTTTGATTTCCTTTTTTTTTTTTTTTGCATTGTATTGAGGAAGTTGCTATGCAGTTGTTCAAGTTGGTGGCAGATTACCAACTGGAACAACCGCCTAATATTTTAAGTAGTTCTTGAAACTAGTATTTAGATTCCCATGGACATAGACTCCTAAATACATTTTTGATCATGAAGTCACAGTAACTCTGAGAGAGTAAAAAGATACAAGCTATTTTCTGTTCAAAGTGAAGATAATTCTAAAGAGAAATATCTGATAGTCATGTCACTAAATTGAGTCTTAATGTAATTCCAGTCATTAAGGAGATAGCCACTGTGATACTAGAACAGAATGCCCCTAATGTGCATCAATTTTATGGTCAATTCTCATCAAGGTACAGTCTTCCCATTAAATTCCACATAGGAATGAATTGCCTTGCTGCACTGATCATGGACTAGTGATCTAAGGAAAATGAGTTGGGACAAGTAAATTGGGTTAGAAGGTGATCAGAAATTCCTAATATACAGCAAATGGATGTAATAGAGTCCCTGTATTTTGAGAATACAGACTTCTCCAAATGCATAATCTGTTTCTCGTGAAAGACATGCGGCCCAGTATAGAAGCTTTAGGTCAACTGATTCAGTTGAAGATTAGCCTCAATATTCTGAAACAGAAGGCTATAGTTACTTACAGCCTTTAATTCCTGATAACGGATTATGCTTGGCACCATGTTACTGCTGTAGTGTAAAATCTCATGGTTAGTTTGCTAAATTAACCTTTGTGATAGAAAGGCTTCTTATGTGTTTCTGGTTAAAAGAGAGAGGGTTTTGAGTTTGTAGCAACTGAAATAGCAATGATTGGAATCATGATCTAAAATTAGTAGTTTTTTATTATTATTTCTTTTTAAATTGTGTTCTCGTACTGTTTCACAAATGTTTTAGAGGGATGTGTCCCACTCTTAAATTAAGAGTTGTGTATAATATACGTGAAATGGAAATATCCGTCAGAGAAGTATAAGCAAATGCTGGTAACGAAGGGGAAAACTTTACAATTAATTTGCTTATCGTTTGTGAAATGCTGTTTGGTAATTTGGTGGCTTTAATGGATGTAATTTGCAATCTTACAGTAATATGTGGAAGAATGGCTTCCATTTTAGCTAATGGCATGTGTTCTGGTAATATATTTTCAGATGATGGTTCTATGTTTGAGGTTATATGTCTTTCAATATTTATGATTGGCCACATCCTTTATACACCCATATAAATATGTGCGGTATTTACTGTCCTGATCCTGGCACTTGTGATGAGCTATTATGAAACTCCTATATGCTAGAAGTCTGGGTCAGAACAAGCATGTACCATTGAAGCTGGTACCACAGAAAGTTACTATGGGATGTTCTGTTGTTGTGAACAGTTTTGTGGGGCAGACAGTACAGGCAAACACCAATGCATACTTTACACCATGTGTCTCTTTCTGCACTACATGTGGGACCAGGGAATGAAAGCCTAGCCCTGCTCATGTTAATGGCAGTTCATCTTGGCCAGCTTTTGACCTGTGCATGAAAGAGTTTTCCACTTGCATTGATTTGTGTGTACTGTGAGTGTATGCATAACACACGTAACTGGTCGTAAAATCTGATGTTTGAGTCCCTTACGTATCTAATAGACTTGGAAGATAGCAGATGTTCATTAGACTTGGGAGGTAGGATAAAAGATCTTGTGTCTATAGAAGCTATTTAGTAAACAGCCGTGTTTGAAAGGTCTGATCTCTTCCTTGCCCCTTTCTTTCAAATCCCGATTTCTGAAAAACACTGATATATGCGTGAAAGGCAAGGTTGTTAGACCTTGACACAGCTGTCATGGATTTATCTCTTCTAAATAGCTTGTCCTTTTGATAGATTCTCTTTTCCTTGTGAATAGGCAATCCAAATGCTGTTTTCATACCTGTAATACCTCAGTAGCATTGAAATAAATTTTTTCTTCCAGGTCTAGGACAGGATTTTGAACAGGATATTAAAAAAAAAAACCAACAACAAAAAAAGATACTTGAAAAAACATTCATTGTTCAATGAACTTTTCCTTCTTCTTTCAGGTTACAAGACCCTTTTGAAAGGGATTTCAGGGAAATTCAGCAGTGGAGAACTTGTTGCAATTATGGGTCCTTCTGGTGCTGGGAAGTCAACACTCATGAATATTCTGGCAGGATACAGGTCAGTAACAACAAAAGCCACAGGTAAGATGTGGACTGTCTGTGGTGATAGGTCTTTGGAAACAACAGCAGAAGAAATCTTATCCAGTATTAGCAGAAAACAAGTAATTCACAGATTTCAAATTAGATTCTTACTGTTTTTATTTTTCTTTTTTTCCTGTTCTGAACACTTACAATTTATCTGTTAAGAAATCATATTCAAGAATAGAGAGCAATTTCAAGCCCAAAACAAAAAACAAACCAAAAAGCTTCCTTTAAAGTTCCCTTTAGCTGTGCAACAGATCTGACTTAATGTCTTACGTTTGTGATATTTTGAAATTAGGTTTTATAGGCACTTGAAAAAAAGTTGTCCTTTCAGAAGTTGAAGTTTTATGGACTTAATTGCAATGTGTGATGTGATTGTGGTTAATCTTCATGAACTTGCTATTCTGTGGCTAAATACAAGAGAGCTTTGTGGTGTTGGCCTCTGGTCATAAGGAACAAGACATGGTAATCTAAAAAAAAAGCATGGGAATGACTTGGTGTCTTTTCAGGCATTCTTATAAGGCAGCACACATTTTCTACTAACTTGGATTAAAATTTTCACCATAATTGCATGAAGCCTCTCATGAAAGAGAACATCACAAAATAAGTTTGTTTCTATCCACTGTGTCAGTTTTATTCTATATTGGGCAATAGTTACTTAAATAATTATTTAACCCTTCCACAAACTGAGGTTTGTGGCCAAAAAAAAAGTCACCACTGTTTGTTTTCTTCATTTCAGAGAGACAGGAATGAAAGGAGAAATTCTCATCAATGGACAGCCTCGCGACCTGCGCTCTTTTCGCAAAGTCTCTTGTTATATTATGCAAGATGACATGCTCCTTCCTCATCTTACTGTCCAAGAAGCTATGATGGTGAAAATTATTTCTGTCTCTAATTTATTTTGGGAAGCAGAATAACAGAAAATTCTCGTCTATATTGCACATGTTCTTATGTCTAGTGGTGCCACTAGATGTTTGCTGTTTTTAATCCCACTCAATAAAAGTGCCTGGACTTGGATGGTGCTTGAATTCCATTTCAGGCTCATGCTTCTATGGGTTGTCTGAGCTTCTTTAGTTCTATGGTTTTCAATATATGACCAGCATTATGATTTGGTAGAAAATTTAGGACTATATTTTCCATAGATCTCACTAAGAATGGAGCCTGCAAATCTTTACCAGAACAAGCCTTTGTAGAGATATCTTTTTTCTTTGATGGTGGCTGAGTGACTGACAATAACCCTTACATATCCCTTTCTAGCCATCTTCCATACTCTTACTGTAAAGTGCTATTTTGACTTTAAGCCTGGGCTGTCTGCTGCTTCTACTCTTCTGTGTCTTTTCTTTGAAAAATGAATTGTATAAAATCAGTTCTTCACAGGAAAACAACAGGAACAGAATAAGCTGGAGACTTAAAGCCAAAAGAAAGTCTTCTTCTTGTAATTTGTCATAGTGTCAAGAAGTTTACTAATTGCCAGCTTGAGTGATCAGACTGGAAGCACCTGATGCTCAGTTAGAGAAAGGAACTATTCTGTCTCAGAGAATATTATTATTTAATAAGGCTAAAGTTGATCATACTGTATGCCACCATCAATTCAGAAATTTTAAGGTCAGAAGATATCACTATAGTCTAGTCTATGCTCTATGCAGCTACTTTCCTGTAAAGCTACTTAGTGTGGAAGATTTTCTTTTACATGAACATCAGTTTAGATCATGCAAAAGTTGTATTCCTTCATATTCCATTCCAGGTATCTGCTCATCTGAAACTTCAAGAGAAAGATGAAGGAAGAAGGGAAATGGTATGTATACTGTCCTTCCAGTTGATACTTTTGAGGGTACTAAAGAGGTCTGTGAAATAAGCTCTGTAAGGTGACATCTTTGTTTAACACTGAACTTCATTAAACTTGTAATGACAGAATAAATCATAGCCTCAAAATTGACAGATAACATTATGAGGGAATGAGTAGTACAGTCCCTAGGAAAGGAGTGTTCAGTATGCCTGAAGCTGAGAATGAATGAATAATTATAAAACATGTATTCAAATGAATTCATGGATTTTTAGAATTCTTTTTAGTATGTGCTAGCACTTGAATTCTCTTATATGTGTGTCTGAGGACTGAGGCATGTGTGGCCAGGTAGGTCAGTCATTTCTGGCAGCAGTGCGCGGAGGGTACCTGCAGATTTTGTATTTCTGAGGATTCATGAAAAAGTTCAGTAGTTCTTGTAATTGCTGCAGCAACTGATGTGCTCGTATTTGAAAGCATAGATCTTCATGGCTATGCAGGTGGATGGAAAGGATGTGGTATGGGGTCATGCTGTTCAGCTGGGTAAGTTAGCGCAATTGCAGTGAAGATGCAGGCTAATAAGTTTAGAAGTTGTATGGTGTGGGCAAGGTGTGGACAAGTAGGAAATCAAGATAAAAATGCACCTATCCAAAGCAGCAGTAATGAGAATTGCACGCTTGGGTTTTGTGCGTTTGTTGCACTGTCCTGTTTCTGGCTATGACTGGCCCATGACTGTCCTGAGTGGGAAATAAGTTCTGGTGTATTTTTACCCTGGAAACCTATGAGCCTGTCTGACCTGTACTGCAAGGAGCCTCACTAAGATGTGTGCTCTCTCACCCATCAGAATGGCACAATTCCTCCCCATCATGTGCTCTGACACAGGACTCTTCTTAAGGGAAATTCCCTGAGGTGTGCAGCCAGACAAAGTGACTTCTGATGTGCTAGCTTGTGTGCGAAATGGCTTCCTTAACTAAGTTTCATTATCTCAGTTATACTTAAAAGGATTGGAAGTGAGCTGTTTCTGCGTCTATAGGCAAAGCCCCAAAAATCTAGGCCTGTGTATTACAAAGGGCCCTCAGAGCTCAGGCATCTCTGCTCGGATAGAGTTACCAGAGCATGCCAAACCATGTGAGAGGCCACTTGGTGCTGCACAGTGTGTTTCAAAACAAAATATGAGCGAGGAGGGGGAGGATTATGCCTGCAGCTAAAAATAGAAAAATCGCAGCACTGATGAAAGCAGGTTCAGGTTGTTGAGAGATTCAAGACAAGTGAAACGATAGCTCAGAAAGTGCTTGGGTTTGTTTTTGCTGACTTCAGGCAGTTTTTCAGTCCTGCATAAGACAGCACCAGGGACAATAATTAATAATCTTTCTTACTCTGCCTTTTCAAGGAGGAGGCTCCTACCTATGTGAGCGTTGTGCTAATGGGGTTTACGCAATAGTATGGTTTCATGGCTAAAATGGTCATTTTCCTTTCCAGAAAACTGATGGCTAATTCTGCCTTTGATGTTGACTTGTATGTTTCTCTTAGCAAGTCTTTTAGTCTTGCTGTGACTCAGATGTTGAATCAAAAAAAAGGAGTTGCTATTCATGTAAAAGCCTCCCAACATTTGTGCTACACTTATTCCTGTAAAGTTCAAGTTTGGAGCTTTTCATGATTTTTCAGTTATTTTTCATAAATAGAATGGAGGATTACATTTTCATTTTGGTGAATTTTGTGCTCCCCTTGCCATACCCTGATCATATCCTCTGGGAAAAAATGGTGCAGGGAATAGGGCTTAACTGAAATCAGAGTCTGCAGGAGGACGTAGAAGATGAGGGGCCCTATGAGTAAGAATGGAGTATGGCTGGCCCTGTGTGAACTGAAATTGGAGAGGAGCAGTTAGGGGACAATTGAGAGCATATTATTTTGATTTATTCTCTGAAGCTCTTTCCTAAGGAGATTGCCTCTTGGTCACAGAGCCTAGGGTAATTTAGGTGACACAGTTATTCAAGCTGGTGACATGGGCCGTAGAGACTTCCTGAGTTAGTTTCCTATCCCACATTCCTCCGTCAAGAGACTTCATGCGAGTTTCCTGACTCGTCTGCAGTGTATGCAGGAAAGCTGTGGCTTGTATGGGCAGTGCAGGGGGAA
>NW_010586099.1:17477-59807 GCF_000705375.1 Tinamus guttatus
TTCTTTCTTTCTTTCTTTCTTTCTTTCTTTCTTTCTTTCTTTCTTTCTTTCTTTCTTTCTTTCTTTCTTTCTCTCTTTCTCTCTTTCTCTCTTTCTCTCTTTCTCTCTCTCTCTCTCTCTCTCTCTCCCCCCTCTGTCTCTCTCGCTCTTTCTCTCTTTCTTTCTGTTTACATTTTGAAAGGTATACTTTTACACAAAGGGGAAAATGACAATATATGCACCAATATATACATTAACTTGAGACATCTGCCCATAGAAAAGGGAAAAGCCAGGTACACTACATCAGGTGCCATAGTAAAAGAAATTAGGTGTTGGTGTTGTTCCCACTGTTTTAATTGTGAAGATACAACAGAGTCTTGTTGTTCTGATGGTTAGGAAGCATTTTCCTTTTTCCAAAGTACATGCCCTTTTTCTTTTTTGCCAGAACATTTATCTTAAATTGTTCTTCTCCCTTTCTGCTGCTTTACATTACAGAATAGTTCTTACATGCAAGTTAAGTTGTGAATTTTGCTTTTTTCTCTTCTGGAATAGTTTGCACATCTGGACTAGTACCAAATACTTAGTCAAAAATAAATTGACATGCTCATGTAATCTACAGCATGCAAAATAATTCACATTCTCCACGTTGATCAACTAGGAGTTTATATTGCTGTGCTGTACATGCAGAACATCTCTTAGAGGTGTCCAGACACATCATACAACACTGTCTCTTCCACTAAGAGCAAACTGTAACTCATTTTTTGACACACAGATGCAAAAACAGGGTAGTTTTTAAGGAAAGTTTTTTTCCTGCTCAACTCTGAAGACTTGTGATTATTTCTTGTTTTATTCTTTCTTCTGTTCTTCCATACATCTTGTAGGAATACTGAATTGCAGAGAAGACACAAAAGGGTAATTTCTGCCTGATTAAGTTAGTTATATCTGTAGAAGCCTCACTTAATAGCCTTTTCTGATCTGGGAAACCTATCTTTTTAGTCAGAGAGGAAGTCTGCTTTTCCTCATGAATGAAGGTCAATGACTCCCTGACATTACCAGACAATAAGATTCCTGGTTGCAGCATTTGCAACTACTACCTTTGTCTGAATGGAAGAAATTCTCTGAACGGTATGCCTTGTGCCTGCTCATGCTTGGAAGCTCATTAGTGAACATTTTCATTAGTGGAAGCCCAGTTTGCTGGTAGACCATTTTTATATACGCTCTTTTAGTTATACTTACTGTTTTTATGCAAGCAGCATATCTCATTTCACTGATATTTGCCATGGTTGTTGAGCCCAGTCATCCTGATCAGAAAAACTACTCTTTCCTTTCTTTTAGGTCCTGACGCACTTGCGTATCACCTCACACATTGGAATTGGACTGCTTATTGGCTTACTCTACTTAGGGATTGGCAATGAAGCTAAGAAGGTCCTCAGCAACTCTGGCTTCCTTTTTTTTTCCATGTTGTTTCTTATGTTTGCTGCGCTCATGCCAACCGTCCTTACATGTGAGTACTGTTTACACTGGTAAATTAACAGGCAAGGAGACTCAGGAGAGGAGAGGGTTGTAATGTGCCTGTCTCATGTAAGATGACATATGACTTGTGCTTCCACTTTTAAGACAAGTGTGAGATAAACCTTGTACTCGCTAAACTGTTCCATAGAGGTAAACAGAGATTTATCTAGTGCAACCCCAAAATTAGGCCAGTGTTGCTCAATGTTGACAGTTCACTGTTTCAATCCTGGAATGGAATTTCGTCTTTTGCTAAGGTGCCAGAATTACTCAACCATGTCATGTGCTTGCAGTGGGCCTTAGAGAAATTGTCTTAATTTCCCTAGAACTTCTAATTCATGACTGCCCAGCTGGGATCATCATAATCACATGTTATTAGAAGCAAATTCTGCAATATGGACAGTTCCATGCTTCTTCTGTGGGGCTCTTATTTTTGGATTCCCTGCCTGATGAGAAGGAACGATCAGGTTCTTTCAGCTTTGGCGCCATTTTAATTTCAAAAAACCTCTTCGAGCAAGGTTAAGATGAACTGATACAGTAAACAATGAGCAACTCTTGATGCTGACCTCTTTCATTTCAGTTTGCATCACTCAAACTCATCTGTTAAAGGCCTGGGAGATCCAGTCCCACTGTGGGACTGAAGCATCTCAGGACTGGAAATGGATAAACTATGCTATTTTGAACAAGAATGTTGCATGTTGACAACCTAATTCGTCTTACTAATTTGTATTCTCTGTAGTTCCTCTTGAGATGGGAGTATTTCTTAGAGAGCATCTGAACTACTGGTACAGTCTGAAAGCCTACTATCTTGCTAAAACCATGGCTGATGTTCCCTTTCAGGTATATGCTCTACTCTTCAATAAAACAAGAACCATTTATATTCTTGACAGGAAGATCACTATTGCTATTTTGTCCATCTGAACAGAAACTGTTCACACTTGTGTGCTGGAAATTCAGGTTCAAATTGAAACTCTTTTACAAATAAATGGCAGGGCTTCACAAAAGCCTAGGCTTGACAATTTTTTTTTTTTAATAAAAAAATGAGCATCTTTGGTATTGTGGGTTGTGCCGTTGGGGCATTGCAAAAGGGTGTAAGTGAGTGGGATGTGTTTTTGACAATCTGTGGCAGATGTATTCATTCTCCTCAGCTGAATACCATTCCTGTTATGTAGTATGCAAAGGCTGAGAGTTGTTGATTAACTAGCATGTAATGCTAGTTTTTATCTCTGTGTTTTTATCTCACTCATCAATAAATATTTGATTTTAGTGAACTAAATGTATGTATATCTCCTTGCAGATCATGTTTCCTGTAGCTTACTGCAGCATTGTATACTGGATGACCTCACAGCCATCTGATGCACTCCGATTTGTCCTCTTTGCTGCCTTGGGAACCATGACATCCCTGGTAGCTCAATCATTGGGTCTTCTGATAGGTGCAGCCTCTACATCTCTCCAGGTACTGATGGGTTTGGGGGTCTGACAGGATCCCTGCTGTCCCCTATCACTTGTTATTTGCTGTGCCTCTCAGATATTTTTGGAGAGATGATAGGTAAAAGGTTTTCTTGGTGCTTGTCACTAACAGCAATTTAAACAGCTGGATGGGGGAGTGCTGTACAGGCCCCTGCTTGAGTGGGCTGTCACTCACTATTTGTTCCAGGCTGAGCAGGTCCGAGAATTTGCAAGACTGGTGCATTTCTGTGCACCTACCACATGGAGCAGGTGGGCCATGTAGCTAAGCTCAGAACAAGATTCTTCCATATAACTACGGGAGAAGGTTGTTAGGAGGCAAGACAAAGGGAGATTTGCCCAGAAATCAAACCTTCAGCAAAGGGAGGGAGAGAGGCAGCTCATGGTATGACTGGCACACTGGAAGCTAGCCATGTAACTCCAACCTGCTTCCTGGCAGTAGTGGTGAAGAAGTAATAAATCCGCAGCGGGCCATGTGATAGTAGAAGCTATTGACATTATTATGCACTGATACTGTCAAAAGTTTCTGCAGTACTCATCTCAGGTTCTGCTTTGTGCCTTCCTGTGGAGACCTGCACAGCCCCATTCTGTGACCCCTGTGACTCTTCCCCAAAATACCCATACAGTTCATTGCTCTGGAGGGGAAGCAGAGAAGAGAGGATGGAGTCTGATCAAGATGTGTCTTCCCTACCAAAGTCTCCCCAGCTAGTGATGCTCCTTACCCTCTTTAGAAATGTTTAGGACCAAGTGAAGCTGCTTGTGAGATTCGTGGGGAGGGAGGTCTGAGAGCGGAGTGGGTGTGGGACATGATATTTAGAAAGAAGAGTCTCATGCACAGAGAAGTGAGAGAATCTCAGTACTCATCTTGTTCTACAACCTTCAGTGTGTGTTCATGTCCCTCCAAGGACAACTGTCGCTGCCGAGAGGTCAGCTAGGAGCAAGATTCTGTGGACCAGAGAAAGGCCCCCTCTCTTCAAATAATTCAGCAAGTTCACAGTTTGGAGCTGTGAACTGTGGAACTGTGATAATTAGAACTGTGATAATTTGGGGGAGTAGAGTTATCAGAAGGATTTGAATGGTATTGTTCCCTGCTGCCTGAGAGCACATTTCCACAGCTTCTCTGGGTTTGGCTCAGAACAGGAGATTTACCATAAAAAAAGCCTGGTCATTTAAAGACTGGTTTCCTCACTAGAGGTCAAGACATTAGATGGAAGAGCAAATTAATTTCTCATCTTTCTGACTATGTTGTTACTTACCTTCCCAGGTGGCCACTTTTGTGGGCCCAGTTACTGCCATTCCAGTACTTCTGTTCTCTGGGTTTTTTGTCAGCTTTGATACCATTCCAACATACCTCCAGTGGATGTCCTACATTTCCTATGTCAGGTACTGCTAGGAAGGCTGTTAACCTCTCATCTTCAAAATGTTGTTTTTTTGCCTTTGCTTGCTTGTTGGATTATTTTGGGTGCTGAAGAAACTGTGTTCACAGCACGTTGCTTTACAGTATAAACATACAAATAATGTAAAAGAATACCATGCTACCTCACTGTTTTATGCTGTATATGATGTGAAGTAAATAGGAACATTAAGTATAAATCATCTGCTACTATTCCAAGTCACTCCCACTAAATTCAGTGGGATTGTTTAGCACATGGATCTCCATGGATTTTGGAATAGTGATTTGAGGAAATAATAGGGACAGTGTGCCCAAATGAGAAATCGATGGGGCTTCCAGCACCTCATTTTGGAGGAACAGCGTTGTTTAAATCACTGCCCTTGATGGGTTTGTTGGAGAAATACCTTTAAACCTTGCAACTGTACTGCCAGAAGTGAGGTGGGATGTGTCTCACTTCTAAACCAGCTATTTAAACCCTGTGTACAGTCAGTGGAAGGAGATAGGTACCTTTATCCTACCTGTGTCAGTCATTCTGTGTATCTGAGAAACATTTCTAAAGATGAGGCCATTGCCATGAAGAAACCTCTGGAGGCTGGCTTGGAGGACTAGCTTAGACTAAACACCTAAACCCGGAGAGTTGTAATTAAGTGAGATGAATTCCCCTGAAAGTGGCCAATGGGTTTTCTTTGGACAGAAATGATCAGGAAATAGATACTGAGGAGGGAGCTACATGGGTCTTTGAAAACAGTCCTTTAGCCACCATTTTTTTATGACTTTTGTCATTGTAGGGCCGGTTTACAACAAGGAATCATAGAATCATAGAATGCCTAAGGTTAGAAGGGACCTCTAGAGGTCATCTAGTCCAACCCCCTCTGCACACGCAGGGTCAGAATAGCTTTGTAGGTTTATTCTCCTTCACCATTCCCCCTTTTCCTGCATCCTCCTCTGATCTGCACTACTTTTAACAAAGCCCAAGTTAAAGGCTCATTTCACGCTACACCCACAGAATTAGTAACTAGAATTCAAGATCAGGCCACAAGGGAATTCTGTAGCCCATATGGATCCTCCTGATACTAAGGAGAGCTATGCATGGGGACCATGCTGGTGTCTCTGCTTGCAAAGTTAAAGCCCACGTGCACTCCATCTTAGGGGATGCATGGCAACTGCTCATTATTATCTAGTAGAAGTATAGCACAGAATGTGAGAGATGTTCTAGTTTGATCCGAGATTTAATATATTTCTGGTTGCATATCATAATTATGTCCCTGCTGCTTAGTTTTAAAAATGGAAGTAATGATGTCAGTCTAAATTGAAGAAGAGTTTTTGAATACAAGCTGAAATTAGTCTGCCTTAAATTTTAACATTTTCCTTTTGAGAAATTGCACTATAATTGCTAACTGAAAGCTGTTGAAGGCAAAATTTCTATCCTTGTTCAGGCTCATGCAAAATGCCAGTGATGTATGATTTGCTTGATTGTAACAGGGGACAGAATTTGCCCTGAGATATGAGTCTGAACAATGTTGAACCCTTCAGCCATTTCCAGGCAAACTCTCAGAGAGGATGTTTTACTGCTGCAGTATTTTTTAAACAGGTCGTCATTGATAATCCATCATTCTCCTTTACAGATACGGGTTTGAAGGAGTTATTCTCTCCATCTATGGACTGGATCGAGAAGATCTGCATTGTGACAAAGATGATACTTGCCATTTTCAAAAATCAGAAGCGATTTTGAGAGAACTGGATGTAGAAAATGCTAAACTTTACCTGGACTTCATTGTGCTCGGAATTTTTTTCTTCTCTCTGCGTCTAATTGCCTATTTTGTTCTCAGATACAAAATCCGAGCAGAGAGGTAAAAGAAAAAAGCAAATATAACAGTGCAGTAGGAGAAACTTTAGACATGCAGTAGAGGGCACTTGACATTGTCTCAGTGTGGCAGGCCGGTCTCCAGTGCCCAGCTAGATGCTGTTATGACCTAGCCCATAGAGAACCACATTGAGATAGCGGACAAATAGTGTTAAGCAAATCAGTCCAGTTGGGTTGGGTCACTTTTCATCACTTTCTAGCTCTAACTAGGAAGAAGAAATAGAAGGGAATTTTATAACAGAATTTCAATGCTGGGGCAGTGTAACTGTAACAAAATACCTGGTTACAGGCTTTTTCCTTATGAAAAACAATTCTATGATAAGGTAATATTAGTCCTGGTAGCCAGATTAGAAAAATGTCATCGTTAGGTGACGAGGTAATGAGGTGCAAAATGGGGGATGCAAAGAAAATACGTTTCTCTCATCTTTTTAAACTCAGAATTTCATCTTTGCTGTTTTCTATGTATTATTTTGCAATTCTTTTCCACAAAATTACTCCTCTGGCCAAAAATCTGTAAATGTATTAATTAATATGAAAGAATATATCTTTTTAATATGAATACTTTTTTAAAACAAAAAATTCTAAAGTGATTCAAGTCACTATTTTTGTTTCTGTCTAAATTAAGAATTTTGGTGCTTTACTTGTTGAGCTGGTCTCATTTCTGAAAATAATGATGGTAGGAGGAAAAGGCGAATTCTGAGTCTGCGCTAAACCTGTGGTCCATGTTTGGAAACAACAATAAGACAGCACAGGCAATCAGGCATGTTCAATCTGTTGCTGAATGATTGAAAAAAAATGTGACTTTTTTCAGTGTCTTAAATCCTCCATATTTGTCATATTTAAAATACTAACTCTGCTCATTATCCATTTGAACTACCTCCTGTGACTGAAAACAGCAAAGCACTCCAAGGTTCATTTTCTCTTAAATTATGAAAACAGAATCTATCCCTAAAGCCTGAGGGACTATTTAAGTCTGATGGCCGGCAAGAACTATCCACAACTCAAAGTTTGGGGTATTATGTAAAAAATCTTACAACTGTCTTTTGTGGCAGTGATCAGAATACCTATAACACCCTATATCTAGGATTCGTCTCCAAATATGCAAGGACAGTGTAGTAGGACAGTGCTAATTATGCCAAGCAATTTTGTTCTCATTTGAGTCTACCTGTGTCACATGGGCATTAATAACTAATTGGTTTAAACACCAATGAAACTGCTACACAAGGCATACATTTGCTTGCATATTTCATCTCTGCAAACTTGGAAGAGAGGAATCCTGATTCCAAGTGGAAGTCAATTTTATTACTTATTTTCATGGGTATGGGTTTTCAGCCTGAAATGAATGAGTGGGACCCATACCCATGTTGTACACCTTGGTAAACTTCCTTGCAAATTCTACTAACTTTTGCAGTTATTGTATATTTACCATCATGTTGTAGAGATCCATGTCAGACCTACAAAGTCTATAAAAACATTATTTCTATCACAAAGATGATACAATTCTAAGAAGTCTTGTAGATTGAAAGCAGCTCAGTGTCAGCAAAACACTCAGAGGCTCAGCAACTCATGACAGTAAAGAAGTTGAAGAGACAGCTTTTGCATCTGCTGTCACCAAGAGTTGCAATTCACAGACTATTTCTGAGGACTTCATGGCTACACCTATATTAGTAAACTAAACAGTGCCAGGATCTGCCCTCTGGGCTTTATGTCAGTTTGCACAATCTGCCTCTGCCTACATTGTTAATCCTCCAACTGGTAGAAATGGTCCCTAGTCTGTGCTGACTCCTAAATGGTGCCCAAACATTACGTGGAGGAGTTCTGATGGGCTGGGCTGCAGCTCTGCCATTTAGTAGTAAAGGCAATTGTTTTTCCCTTTTTTTTTTTTTGGCCCATACTCAGGACGGTTTAATTTACCAGACTGACATCATCACATCTTTTAAGAAGGTTCGTTGAACTTTCCCAGGAAGTAAGATTAATCTGTAAAAACAAAATTAATCTGCAGAAGCAAAAGTGAAAAAAAAACCCTTACACAAACCTCTTTGTATGGTGCAGGAGGTCACTGCCTTTTCATAAGTTCTCCTGGGAGCCAGTAGAGCTCTGTTGGGACTCTGCAGCATTTCCAGGCGTAATCAAAAAGAGGTATGGACCTACGTGGCTGTCAGATATGAGAAATTAGGGATTTTGGCGCTTCTAAATATGCCTAATTATGGACAGTTTGTCAACTAATCTGAAGCTGAAATCTTCTGACAAATATTAGTGGATTTTTCAGGTCTCTCAAAATATTTGTGAATATTGCAAACTGTTGAAATGCTATTTGCAAACAGATAAAAGACTGCATTTGCCAAATGACTCTTTTGTTGCACATTGCTAGTCCAGATGTAGGCTAGCTGGGTATGAAAGAGTGCGACATTCAGGAGATTAAATATATGCAGGACATATGTTTTTTGTTTACCAACACTAATTTACCAAATACCAGATTGAAGATGACATGCAGTTTACCAGATGGAATAAACTTGCTGATAAGACTAGTAATTTCAGCACTGTTAATTTTGACAATGAAAATGCCATCTTCTCCTGTCTAGTACTAGTCTAACAGTATGAGCTCCCTGGCTGCTGTCTTGTTATCTGTGCCTACACCTCTGTCTGTAGATATTCTTGTTTTGCTTTACTCTGCAACATATCCTCATGTACTACAATTTTCCATTGTATTATGGTAGCCAAAAGTCTGATCCTCCTTGAGTGTTCCTAAGAAAATACATGCTCTGTAAAATTTTTGTAATTCCTTTTTTGTTAAATACACTTTTTTCTCAGCCATTTGCTCTAGAGCACTTAGTTGAACATTGCTATTATAAGGAACACTCTGAGAGTGTAGTATCCCACTAAAGAAATAAATTAAGTCAATTGAAGCTCGGTGCTGTACATAAATGAGAATCATTTTTTTTCTTCCTTAGCTCTAAAATTAGCAAATTACGTCCCTTGTGCTATTACTTTGGAATAGAAATATTTTAAGTTCATCCCAGTTATGTTTTTGTATGCTGCAAAGTCTTTTACCATACACTTGACTGGGTCATTTTCCATTTATATGGAAATAAATTATAATAGGCTGGTATAAAAAGCACTCCCATATTGATGGGTTGAGCTTACATGTGCTGAAGTGTAATCAAGAACATTGCCAAACTCTAGATGCTTCATGCTGAAGAATAACAAAGCCAACAATATTCTAAAAATGTAAGATGTTCAGCTGATACAACTAACTGTAAATTGGTTGAAATCAATGCTGTCATGACCAGCGTTTGAACCAGGTCAAAATCTGGCTAAAAATTGCATGAGAGGCATGAAGATTTTTTAAAGATCACTTGAAGATGGAATGTCTTCATGGTTTCTGTCGTGAGTGCTAGAAGGCTTTAGTATTCATTTGACTTCCTTGTTTTATTTTGACTTGTTTTGTGCAGTTATATTGTTGGTTTGGCTCCTGTATGCATCAGCAAAGACTTTTTGTGATTCTGTTGTTTGTGAGTTTGTTGTTTTGTTTCACTTTCTTTTTTTTTCTTGTCTGAAACTTGAATGTTGTCTGAGAAGGCCTGAAAGTTTTAAAAATACATATATATTATTTATAATTAAATAAAAGATTTGGAAAATGTGTTGTACTTACAAGAATTTGAGGAAGTTTCATCTTTATGGATCAAGGAGAGTAACAGAGAATATCTGGTGCTGAAATCCTTTTTACTTTTTAATACTTGGAGCTCAAAATATTTAGTTTTCATTAAAGAAGAGGACAGTGTGTATATATGAAAAAAGGGAAAGGTGGTTAAGTAAATGTGAGGTAATTAACACTTGAGTCTAAGGAAGTGGATGTACCAGATGACTGACATGTTTATGTTCTATTTTGTGTCAATGTATGTATTGACAACAGAACGGAGTGTTTTGCTAAACAGTTGGTTTTAGAAAGCAATGTGATGATACATACTGACCTGTACAACCTCAGCGATTCTCAGAGAAAGACATCCTATTTACTGTTCTATCTACTCAACATGAGATGCATGTATCCTGCTTAAGGGGATCCTTTGAGACCCTGTTGCAGCAAAGTACTTACGTATATTAGTAACTTCTAACATCTCTGTTGGCCTATATAAATAAAAGATCAAAATTAAATCAAACCAATTAATGTCTTTAAAATAAAGCCCAGGCTTAAGTGCTTTGCTAGGTGAGGGCCATTTTACACAGGGTGACTGAGATACTGGCTATCTAATTAGACTGTGTGACAATAGTGAGAAACTCATTTGCTTTGGGTTATTATTTGGAGAAATTACAGCATTATGTTTATCTTGAAATCTTTTTGAAACAAAAAGTACTTATTTTAAGGGGGAAAGGAGAATGAAAAACATAGAGAAGAGTGTATTTTTTATGTATTTACTGTGTCTTTGTATGGTTGCTTTTGTTAGCTGCAAAATTTTGGTTAGTTTTCAATAAAATGAATTATGTATTTTTTTTCTGCAGAACTGCTTTATACTCTAAAAAATGTCAGCATTTCTTTTGATTTCCCAGAACTAAGCATGATAGGATCTTATTTTTTTCAGTGTAACTTTTATTGAAATGCAATTTTATTGTTTTGTGTCCAGCTCTGTGACAGTCATTTTCAGGAAGAGTGTATAGGGCAAAGCCAGAGAGTTCAGGTGCAGCAAGCTTACATGCCCAAAGAACTTCCCATAAAATTCATGTGAGAAGGGTGCAAACCATGTGCACACCTTTTGATTCTGCAGCTTCCTGCAATCCCTTTGCACTAATCTGTAGCTCCAGTCTGTTTTCATAGCTATGTGGGTGAGAGGGTCATGTTTATTTGCCCTGGATAAGGCAAGATAGCACCCCACAACTGCAGGACTTGTTGTTGTGTTGTTATCGTTAGGTAGTCCTGTAGGGTTTAATAAGAAGACAGTGTCTGAATCTGAAGCTCCTTGATCTTCAACGATCTCCCACTCCTTGAGTGCAGTGAGAACTGGCCCGGAGAACTTCTTTGTAAGGGCTGAGTAGAGCATTTTCTATTAGAATCTGGCACTGATTCAGCTGTAGTGTTTCCTCATTCAGTGTCTTGGGTTGGGCGGGATGGAGGCACACAAACAGGTACTTTACTGGATATCTGTCCGGATGAGCTGTGCTTGTTCTGGGCCAAGCTTTGGGAGTTAGTGTGAGCATGGTTAGAAAGGGCATTGGTTCCAGAAGTGGCAGTGAGGTAGAACCTCCTCCCAGATGTGCAGACAGAGGTGGAGTTCTGTGGCCAGCTGCACAACAGGAATGGGATGTTGGGATGACATAGGTGTGGAGGAAGAGGAAATGATGTACATGCTACTTTTAACTATGGCTACCTTGACTTGGCCAAGGAAATTCAAGTGTTTTATTTCATTTATCTTCCATCAACTGAATACTGTTTATGAAGATTATTTATCTTACCACAGTTGTCTAAAAATCCAAAGCCCAGTCTAAGTTCATCATCTGTGTTTCTCTGTAGTAAAATTAAAGAAGCAGACACCTCCAGAAAAAAAAAAAAAGTAGCTCTGACTTAACTCAGGTGGCCATCTGTCCCTTAGTGAGAGGGAAAGTGGAGAGTCATCATGAACTCAAAGCAGGTGACTGACTTAGGTGAGACACAAAGATGAGTGCCACAGTGAAATGAGACAAATTCTGCTCTTCCAGGCTGCAGTAGTTCATCTGTGCTCCTAGCTATTTTGCAGCCCAGGAGTGAAATATTTTTCAGGAAGTTTGTCTCTAGGTTTGTTGCCTCACTATAATTGGTGGTGGTTCCTAACCTTGCGTTTGTGTTGCACAGTAGGGATTTGAATGTGAATTTAAATCTTACAGTGATTTAAATTTAGCAAAACTGATTTTGATTTGACTCGCTTCATCTGTAGCACTTAGCAACTTTTATTTTTCAGTCGTTCTGTATGTTGATTGCTGTATCTTTCTTAGCCCCCAGTTTAGTGCTGGAACACTAAACTCTGCAATTTTTCATGGCCTTTTGCATTGATGAATCCTAACCTGGTAGCCTAGGCAAGTATCTTTGATCAGCTGCCCAACTGTGGGCAGCTCAAGTTAAGGAAGATGAATCTCTGTACATTTAAACATTAGTTAAAGCTTAGAGTTTTGGAGCCTCAAGGCCAAGCAGTTCATTGCTAAAATGTAAACTTTTCATAAAACCAGTCTTGGATTATCAGTGCCACAGCATATTTGGATGACAAGATATGTGGTGATTTAAGTTACACTGTTTATATAGCCCTATTGGAAGTTGGAGAAATGTCAGAATTTCACTCTGAACTCTGATGGCTGAAGGACTGCTTGTCCCTTTAATGTTCACACAGAGCAGCAAAGATTCCTTCCAAGAAGAGAGATATTATTAGAAAAATGTTGAGGTTATTTTTGGTACTAACCCTCAGGCTCCTCCAGGGCAGGGTAACTGTGTTGGATGATCGCTCAGTATTTCTGTGGAGTGGCTGTGAGTGGTGGCTGCAGAGATACTGCCCCACAGGTTGTCCCCTTTTATTTGAGGCCATGAGTGATGTTCTTGTGTCATCCGTTTTCCTACCTGAACATCCCAACGGGATGCGATTGCACAGCAATTACATTCCCACCGTTCTGTACGGAAAGCTGTTTCTAAAGAACGGTACTAACAAAGACATTTGAAAAGCCTCTGGGAACTAGAAGTAGGCAGAAAATGACATTATGTCAGGTTCTCTCTAACAACTGATGACAGGCTGATCATTGCTGTGTTCATGACGCTAGGCCTATTAATCCTGCCACATAGCACTAATGAGCGTATAAAGTAAGTGCTGAGTGTCCCTGAAGTGAATCATAGGCTCTACTTGTCAGGGATGGGGTTGGTAGCTTCTTCCAGGATCAAGCCCTACTGTCCTTTCTGAATTATCTATTTTCGTAATACACAGAGATCGTTTTAATGGATCCCACTGAATATTTTTTATAACCTTAGATCATTATACATACTACACAGAAGTTGCAGTTTGAGCCTGCAAGCCTAACAGCTTTGCTTTTAATTGTGTATGTTAGAATATTTCTATTTCTGTACACATTTCATGCTGATTTTGTGAAAGAGTAGTGGTACTTAGAGCATGAAATCTAGTGGGATTTTTTTTATTATTTTTATTTTCAGAGCTTATAGAGAACTGTTACTTTTGAATAATTGTTAACATTGTAGTTTAAAGTTGTCAGTTATAGAGCCTTAAGAGATTTAGAATTATGTTGAGGCACATTATTGTGATTGTAAAACAAAGGGTGACCAGTCCAAATCAGTATGCTTTGGCAAAAGAAATTCCCATGGCTCAGGCTGCCAGCCCAGATTTCATGTGTTGTTTATGCCACCAAGCTACATCATGATTTAGTTAAGCATTTGTTTTGTGCCGGACCTCTGAGCCGGTCAATCCTTGCTTACTAATTGCTTATGTCCTTTTTTACTGGGTATTTGTAGTTATTGTCCACATTGGGGGTAAAAATGAGCTTTCTGGGAACAGTGCAAGATAGTTTAAGATAAGGAGCAAACTTTTTAAACCTCTGTGACCTAGAGGATACCTGAAGTTCTAGATTTAAAACCATGCTTTTCTTCACTACCCTTCTTTAAAGAAGAAAATACTTAGCAGATCGTCTTTTTAAACAGATTGTAAAGGAACAAGGAAATCCTGTTTTTAAAGTTGAAAAGGCCTTTTACTACAGTGGCATCTGTGAAGCCTTTTTTTTTTTTTTTTACCCCGCTTTAATTTTAGGAATCCATTTAGTCTAATCATTGTACGAACTCCTTTCTATTACTTCAAAAAAGCAGCTTTTCTGTGTTCAGTGATATTTATACTAGCCCTCACAAATATGAATGAGTTGCTGAACAATTTAAGAAAATACTGAAAAAAAATGCTCCTAGATTGAGATAAAAGTTGGTAAATTAATTAAGGAGAAAGCTAATTCGAAAGCTAAAAAGAAAACAAATCAGTCTTGAGGTATAGCCAAGCCTTTGCTTTATGTCAGTAAAGATTTGTGCAATATCTTATCTCAGTCAGTTGACCTTATTGTGAGGTACTGCCCTTGAACCTATTATTGAATTATTTAACATTTGTTCTTTTGTTTTTAAAGCAAGAGTCAATGCAAGTACATTTTAAATCAGCGTGCTGAAGTGTGCATATTCTATATATCTAATATGTAGTTGTTGTCTCTGTAATGCATTTGCATTACTATGAATCAATTTTATTATGCTTCTCTAGAGACTACTGCTGCCTGCACGCTGTGATATAATTGCACTGTTGTAGGTATATATATGCATACATATATATAATGATACTATATCAACCATGTCTTTTTCAGGTTGCTTGTTACCTTTGTAGTTTATGCTTACTGGTACAGTGGACTTAAGTAAAAATGTGGGATGTGGGGCATTCTGACGATACATTACAGTAATAGAGAGATCTTTGTATATTTCTGTATACTTAATACCTGCGAGAGATTTGTATGTGCATTATTTTCCAAACTAGGGCTTGGTTTTCTGAGAATAGAGAACATTTATGATAATGTAACAAAAAAAATCAAATAAAGTGTTATTATTTTCAGACAGATGCATTTGTCTCTGTTTTCTGTGAAGGGATAGTGGCAGGTGCATGCATAGTGATATGTGTCCTGGTCTTAGGTGGGGGTTTCAGGTCCTGCTCTTAGGAGCAGCCAATGAGGACAGTGAATTGCCCATTTCACGTGTGTGTTACAGTGGTTTCACCTGTCTCCCAGCACATGTGGTTTACAGAACAGTTTCCAGTAAAAATTCATAAAAACATGAGAACAGCCACACTGGCTCAGAGCAAAGGTCACTCTAGCCCAGTACTGGATGGTGAACGAGCACCACATAAGGGAGAAGAATGGGGCAAGCACTAAGAGGTGCTTCCCTGACAAACCCTACACAATTCAGGACTTTCTGTGCCGGTTGGGATTGCTGCTGTATTTTTTGCCTTTGATAGAGTTTTCTTCTGCAGATTTGTCTAATCTCTTTGAGAATCTGCTGTTCACAGAATCACAGAATGGTTGAGGCTGGGAGGGACCTCTGAAGATCATGTAGTCCAACCCTCTGCTCAAGCAGGGTCATCTAGAGCACATTGCCCAGGATTATATCCAGAGGAGTTTTGAATAACTCCAGAGAAGGAAACTCCACAACCTCTGGACAACTTGTTCCAGTGCTCTGTTGCCTTCACAGTAAAAAGCTTTTCCTCATGTTCAGCTGGAGGTGGTGTTTCAATTTGTGGCCATTGCCTCTCATTCTATTGCTGGGCACCACTGAAAAGAGTCTGGCCCCATACTCTTAACACCCTCCCTTCAGATACTCACGTGTGTTGATAAGATGCCCCCTCAATCTTGTCTTCTCCAGGCTGAACAGGCCCAACTCTCTCAGCCTTTCCTCATATGAAGGAAATGATGCCCCAGTCTCTTAGTTACCCTCTCCTGGACTTGCTCCAATAGTTCCATATCCCTCTTTTACTGGGGAGCCCAAACCTGGACACAGTACTCCAGATGCGGTCTCACCAGGCTGAGTAGAGGGGGAGGATCACCTTCCTTGACCTGCTGGCAATGCTTTTTCTAATGCTTTCCAAGCATTAGAAAGATTCTAATGCATGCCCAACCATCCCTGTTCTCCACTGACCTTCTTGGCAGCAAGTTGGTCAGCTTGTTGTCTACCACTCAGGTTCTACTTTGCAGAACTACTCTCCAGCAGGTCAGCCCCATCCTGTGCTGGTGTCTGGGGTTATTCCTGCCTCGGTGCAGGACTCTGCACTTGCCTTTGCTGAACTTCATGATGTTTCTCTCTGCCCATTTTTGCAGCCCACTGAGGTCACTCTGATTGGCAGCACAGCCCTCTGGTGTACCTGCCACATCATCTTGTTCATCTTGGAAATTCTACCTGGCAGATACAGGTAGCATGTTACTCACACACACACACTTCTTATGCTGGAGGAGGCAGGAAACGGTCATTGCTTTGATGCCTTCTGTTTGGCACTCTGGGCTTACAGATTTGCTTCCTTCCACGCCTTTTTGCAAACTGAAGAGAAACCATGTTTCTGTTATTTCAGCTAGTCACATTACTGTATTTCCCATTTTACAAAACATCATAATCCCATATTCAGCCACAACACTTGCCCTGGACTCTTTTGCAGCCTTCTGTGCATGTGATTCCTCTCATATATAATGAAACGTCTCCTCAGCTAGTTCACAAAGCCAGTATTTTATCCCTAAAATGTCGTCTGAAGATTCACATGGTCCAAGAAGTAACTTGGTTACTGTTTCCGCCATCCTCAGCAGAGAGTGGTAGAGAGAGAAGGAAAGAGAGCGCAGAGGTGCTGAGATTGTTCCCTCCCACTGCACTGGTGGGGAAACTTCATCCATGTAAATCACCACAAACAGCAGTGTCAAAAGAAGGGTTTGGATTTGGGTGTCCCTTACTTTGTCATGTTTTTTTGTTTGGCTGCACTGTTTTTCATTCTGCCAAGATGTCTGTCCGTGTCGGAGCTAAGTCATTAAGAATTTAAGGTAACTAAGCATAGCCTGTTGCTGTCCTTCCTCCAGCACACCACAAGCAGATTGCTTAATCTCTCACCACAGTCCAAGGATAACAACCATAGGTTTTACAAGTTAACTAAGTGTCCAGTCTTGCTAACGTGAACAATGATTAGAGGAAAAGTTACCCCATAGAAGCAATAGAATTGCATTTTCAAAATTAAGGGTAAGACAATTTTCTAATTAATTTTCTTTATGCTAGTTTATAGACCCACAAAAGTACTGGGTTGGCAGGTGCCTTGTTTGAATAAAGCTCTACCTGTTTTGGGAACCTCCATGCTCACCCTACCTACCTCCTCAGAGTCAAAGGTGACATAAATTTCATAGCTTTGTTAGGAGTTTTACAGGCGCTTTTTTGTTGTACTTCTGTGGGAGAATCAGAAAGTAGCACCTAAGGCAGTTGCTAAAGAAATAATAGGGGAAAGCTTTCTGATTTTGCTGCTCCTGTTTTTTTAAGACCTATACGCTAAGTTGCGATGAACCTTCTCTTGCATGGGGGGTAATGTGAGTGTCCAGGAAAGAGGTGACAAGCAGGGAATCACAGCATTCTTTTATGGCAGGAAGGAGCATGTGCCCTTTGGAAAATATGGTCAGGGTTTACTTCTCAGGTTTACCTTACACTGCAGACTAAAATTATTGAACTGATTATATCTCCTTTCAAACCACCATTGGTCTACTCCTTGTATAGTTAGACCCGGCTAACTTTGATAGCCTTCAAATCTAGAGAATTTTTCAGAGTTTCTGTGATAGGAAAGAGGGAAAATTCATAGGAATATTTTCTCTAAATATTTTCTCTCTTTTTTTTTTTTTTGAACTGATCTGAACTATTTTGTTCAGCCCAATGTGAAAGTTCTGCTGGATATTGTCTATACTACCAGTACAACAGGACAGACTTACAGTAAAAGCATTTGGGTCTGTCCACCAGTGAGGTGTTTGGGTCAGATGAAATGAAATATTTTGATTCAAGAATACCAGAGTTTTATTTCAATTATCAATTATTAATTATCTGACGATAATTAATCATCTCTGCTTCTGGAGTCTGGGCAATTTCCTAGAAACTGAATCTGGGCCTTGACATCATCATTCTGTCTGTCTTTAACATAGGTAATAAGATGAAGTCCTTGTGTTCTGCCTTTTGAGCTATTTGGTGGCATTTTGGTAAAGTTTTGAGGCTTTTCTCTACAACCTGGGGTCTTGAAATATAATTGAGATTGTGGCCAACCTTTACCTCCAGTCAAAAAACCCCAGAGCTGAAGCTTTAGGAAAACTAGTAGCTCACTTGAGATTTGTGGTAGGACTGTGTGATTTGGCTGCTCTCTCAAAATGGGGATATTTCTGTTTCTGAAATCTTTTTTTCTTTTTTTTTCTTTTTTTTTCTGTGATTTAGCACCTTGCATGAAATTTTCCTTTCAAAAGAATGCTTTGCCAGAGAAGGCGTGTGATAGCTGTGTATTAGCTCCCCTTTCTGGAGGCATTTGGGTATCTGATCCACAATGAGTGGGCAATTAAAGGATACATTTTCAGAGGTGTTACATCTTTTTTATCTTTTATAAAATTTTACCTTTTTTCAGATTGCTATAGGTTTGGTTTTTGCTGCTAGAACCCATATGTACTCTGTTCCTGCATCATCCTGGTTTCTTCCCCTGCTAATTCTGCCTGTCAACCAAATACAGGTTTCCTGCATTGCATCAAAACATATGACTTGTGAGACCTTTATTTGGCTATGATTCCTTTAATAAACAATAGAATTTCCTTGTTCACTCAAGAACCTCACGAGGAGTCATCTGCAATGATGTCAAACATTTTCCATTTATCTATATTAGAAACCGAAGCATTGATTGCAGAAAGCTCTTAGGATTACAGATAGTTTAGGACTACCAGATATTTGTGATTTAAAATATCATTTACTACTTGAGTAATATTTTCTAGTTGTATAGCATCTGTTTTGAAAAACATGGTTCCAAGCTCCTCCGCGTGTAGGCACATAAATAATTTTGGCATAATGTATATTTCTTTGTGAGGTTAAGGCTGAAAACTTCACACCATATAAACTGCATAGATACTTAAGGTGAACTTAAATATGCATCTAGCCAGGTTTACCTCTACAGTACTTGCTTTTGAGAGTTATAGACAGGTGTTGCAGCTACAGAGGATAATTCTTCATTCATGCATATCATATTTGCTTGCTAAAATTCCCATTTATGACTAGAGTCCCATATTTCATTACAAAAGAAGCCTCATTTTATGTTTATGCTGCATCTTTCCTTAACCAACCTTTTGGCCACTGAAAAATGCAAAGCTAAAGCCTTTGAAATGACCCATATGGCCACCCAACTGGTCTCAGGGCACCACGGATGTGCTAGCACTTCTTTCCATTGCAGGGATTAAATTTAGATAAAACAAGCATCCTGGAATTTTAAAACCAATTTTAATGTTTCCTTTTTATTATTTCTGTCCAACAAAAGCAACACCACCAACAAACAAGAGGACAGAAAAGGCAGAAAACAACTTTATGCAATCCCATAATTTGAAGCTATTTCTATTGTTTGGTGGCAAAGATTGTTAATCTATTGATGCAAAATAAATGACTAAACTGCTCTTATCTGTTGGACAGATTGTGCTTGCTAAAATAAAATCAATTGCCAGCAACCAGAAACTCTGTGTTCTAGTGCAGTGATTTGTCTTTGGCTAGAAAAGCTAGCACAAAGTGAAAAAAAATCTCTGACAGAGCACCTGTGCGCCCTATGCATCTCTCCCTTGTCCCCTGAGCTCTGTGAGAGGTTCAGTACAGCATCTCAAGGCATTGACCAAAAAAAAGCAAAAAAAAGAACAGGGAACAAGAACAGATAGATGTGGCCTTCTCCACTGCTGCCATTGCTGCAGGCACGCACGCATGAGCTGCCTGATGACTTCCACCTCATGGTTCATGGGAGAGAAGGAGGCCTTTCCGGACAGTTCAATTCACCCTATTTGGGAGGTCTAAAAGAGTCATATGATTTCTGGCCCAGAAATGTCTTTTTGCCTCTGAGGACTGACTGTAAACGGAGGCCAGAGTGACTAGCTCAAGTGTGGGTAGCCCACAGAGTAGCTGTGAAAATGAGGAGAATCACATCTCTCTGCATTCCTGTGGCTGAAGCTTCTGGATTCTCCTCTTTCAGGTCCTCTAACACAGCTTGGCCAGAAACCTTCAAGTTCTCAACAGCTGTGGCTTTTATTCTGTTTTTGCTAGCTTCTTTTTTTCAACAAAAATGCCATTTTTAAGATTCTTGACAGTTTTTCAAGTGCATTTTGGCAACTGTGGGTAATAGTTACGTTATGCTATGTGCAATGGATTAGGCACCAAATCGTGCTAAGCAACTCTGTGCCCAACCGTTATGGGGTACAATAGATGGCCAGCATCAGGGATACAGCGATGGAAGGACCAGGCAGTACAAGGAGCAGGAGGCTCACGTCAAACCAACTTGGTGTTCAACTAAAAAATTACCCTTTCCTGTATCTTGAGGGAAAAAAAAAAACAGATGTAGCTATATGATAGGAAATATTATGGTGTTCTTTTCAGTATGCAGAAAGATCAGCTCATATAAAGTCAGGCATCATCTAACAAATATAAGTGATCTTTTACATAAACCAATCAAGTGTGATATAATACTAACACAAAGAGTAAAAGGGGCGCTTTTTCTTACAGAAGTGTTACTACTTACTCATCTGTGAGATGCCAATTTCCTAGGAAAGAGAAATACACGGCTCTAAAATAACAAATATAAGAAAATATATGAATTGTATTAGTTCTTTTATTTCTTTGGAAAAAAATGCACAGTACTAGACTACTTTAAGAATAAAAGTTGTGATTAACTTTCATTGGAAAGGACTCAATCCGAGAAAAAAAAAAGACCTAGAAATCATAGCTACTACAGAGTGTGAAGTTTGAGTTGGAATGGCTGGCTGATATTTCCTTTTTGAGTAGGTCCAAAATTCTTGATGGAAATTTCTAGTTTAACAACCTGTGGGAAAAAAAAAAAGGAGAAACATGTTAAGGGATACATTTTTTTCCTCAGATTACAGGAAGTGTTAGAAAATACTTGTCTAGATGTAGCACATCAAAAGAGTGTGTGTATGCATCAGGCAATTTTTAGCAATTGCTTTCCCACCCATCCTTCAATATATTTACTAACTTGATTCCAACTAGTAAAACCGAACTATGGTGAATTTCTACAGGCACAAAATGCCTGCAGTGGGTTGGAATCAACTGGGACTATTTATTTTCCATGTTAGATATGCTGAAAGGTGTTTCCTCATTAAAAAGAAAAAAAAAAGGGGGGGGGGGGGGAGGTATCAGAAACTTTTGTTTCTGAAGAAAAGCACTTTATCTTCTGGCATAAAGTAGATGATTTGATAGCACATCTCTACTGTCATGTTTGCTGAGGATTTGAGCTTACCCATGAGCCCAAACTACCTGCACAGCCACATAAACTACAAGTGATTGGTCTCTAAAGTCTGCCCTTTATGCAAGAAGCTGGACATGTTAGGATTAAATCACCTTTTTTCTCACTCACACCCTGAGCAACGAAGCTCTGAAGGAGCTGGTAGGGAAGGGACCTCCCATTTTACTTGTTGCCATTAGTGTGACCCAGTCCAATATCTGACTTGCAGTGCAAGCCAAGAGCAGACATGCCGTAACGCCCTGTTAGGAGCCATCATGTTTCTCTGGGGAGGGACAGTAAAACACTTCATGAAGGTCCTTACTCTCTGGCACTGTGCGGCGGTAGAAGCACCAGGGGACACCAGCGGGATGTGCCATGAAGCAGCAGCCCCTCTTTTCGCACTGTTCAGCTGTGATGCCAGGGTAGCCGCAGTTTACTCTTGCCCGAACGTTGGTAGGGCATACTTTCCTGACTGTGTAAAACAAAATCAAAGGAAGGAAGGAGACCGTATTGCTTTACGTTTCTTTTACCAGGTGCACAGAAACACAGAAGCACAGAGCAGTTTGAGGTTGGAAAGGACCTCTGGAGATCATCTAGTGCAAAGGAAAGTTTGCTGCAAGGAAAATGGGATGCATGAGTGACGGGTAAGCAAGGTCTGATGCTGCCTGGTACTGGCAGCAGTTTTCTAATAGAGGTCTATGTCCAATTGGTTAGCCTTACAGCAAAAGCAGAGTTATGCCCCTTGTACACATTTCCGCAGAATCAAGCACTAAGCAGATCAATGTTTCTGGCAGATATATTACCTCTCCTTTGTTTTGGAGTGAAGCACCAAGGAACGCCAGGGACTGAAGCACTGAAACAGCATCCAGCTCTCCGGCACTCCTCTGATGTGATTCCTGGATGTCCGCAATTTGACCTCTCCTTGGGGGCCACGTTACACTGGCATTTTGTTGCTGAGCAGAAAAAAAATAAATAAATTATTAGGTGTCTGTGCTCTTGTTAGTGGAAGTCCATTTATCAGTTGTCTATTGGGAATGGTGAACTTTCCCTAGACTATGACAGTCTGGACAGTATACATTTTATGTAGCTTACTAAGATCGGAGCCTGAGTAGTTTAAAATCTGCTACTGGTAAAAAGATAGCAGGTGAAATGCTGGACCTGTTATAGCTGGTGTGAAACTCCTTCCAATTTCAATAAGGTCTGTTCTTCAGCCAGCACAGCACTGCACAGCACAGTGAGGGCTAGGAAGTTCAATTATATCAGATTAAATGGTAAAAAAATATAACTTCAAATGTTACACCAGTAAATGTTTGTTGTTTTGTTCATATCGCATATTCACAGAATTCTTGGGGTAGGAAGCTGTACTCTCTTGAGATCATTAGGTCCAAGCTCCTTGCTCAGGCAGTCCAGCTAGAGCAGGCTGCCCAGGATGATGTGCAGACAAGTTTTAAATATCTTCAAGGATGGAAACTGCATAGTCTCTCTGGGCAACCTGTTCCAGTGTTCAGCCACCCTCACAATAAACATTTTTTTTTCTTATTTTCAGGTGAAATTGCCTGTGTTTCATTTTGTGTCCATTGCTTCTTATCCTGTCACTGGGCACCACTGAGAATAGTCTGGCTCTTATCTTCCTTACTGTCCCTCCACACCAGATATCTCATTTGAAGGAAGAAAGAGTTAGGGATAGGTGGAAAGAGGCAAAATCTCTGCACTGCCTTCAGATGACCATGAAAATATAGAATTATGTATAAGTAGTTACATATGTGCTTTTAGCATCATAGTCCTCCCCAGTCAAGCATTTCTGGAGATGCCATTAGGGCTCTGTTACTGAATTACTTACTTCCCACTTTTTGGATTATCTAAATGACTGCCTTTTATTAAAAAGGCAGATGATTGATAGATTTCTTTGAACTTGTATTCACATGACAAAGCAGCATAAAATAAATGCCAGAGCATTACTGAGATAGAGCAAGTTCCTGCAGTCCTTGTCTAGTAAATTGAGTAAATCATTTTAAGCATTCCTGTCCCTCTACCAGTATAGCAGACTATTGGTTGTTCTGCTACCATAAGAGATCTCCTGGAGTCTGTTTCTGATGTTGATACTATATATACATATATATTTTTTGCCATGGATTTCCTTGCAAAACTTAAAAAATAGACTTCAGCTTCTGGACATGTATCACAGCAAGATATTCACTATTTGATGCACAAACTGGAGACATGTGCTTACTGCAATTACAATCAGTAGCATCATGCCCACATAGACAACCATCAAGGCAACAACAAGCAGGTGTACTTACATCGTGCCACTTTTGCCTCTGCCAAGGTGCTGAGGGCTACAACGAGGATGAGGGAGAGCACGCAGATCCCTTTCAGATCCATTGCTGACAGGAGCCCTCAGGCCTCGGACTGCTTTGGATGGGAAGGCAGATCGAGGTGAGGTGCTGCTTTCCATCTGAGCAGCTCATTTTATACACTCCTCGTGTTTGCACAGTAAGATCTGATAACATTGTTCCACACTGCTTCACGTAGAGGGTTTTTTTTTTCTTTAATTAGGAAATGTTACCATGTATATTCTGATATCTCTGATTCCTGAGATAAATTTCCAGGCTCTTGAGCTCAATACATCTTGAGCTCATTGCTGTGTGCCTCTGAGTGCCTCAGCTGGCTTCATTAACATTAGAGCATTTCAAATCTCTGAGCAGCTTTAATTGGTTGCCACTACTTAAAATAAATATACATACATATAAAAATTATGCTTTATATATGCATACACATGTACACACATACATTATATATGTAATATACACATATTTTACATGTAGGTATATATATATACATACTTCCCTTCCAAGTATATTTTTTTCTGCTTCAGGTTTACCTGCACTGAACCTGTAAGAAGGAGAAGCTGAAGGTCTGACAACTCCAAGCTTTCTAAGGCTATAGCAAGCGCTGTGTTAGGAAACCAACATCATCACTATTCCAGGCAATATTTTGAATCATATGTCCGAAACAGAAAAGAATGGTAGACTTTCTGGAGGAAACCTTCTCACTCCCTGTAGAGTTTTTCTTGGGAAAGTCATGGTACAGGCTGCTTCCTATTTCCTTTGCCTTGTTCCTGCGATAGATTATTCCTTCACAACTTGTGCAAAACCAAGGGCACATAATTTGCTGAAAAATAACTTCTGAAGGAAGCCTACTATTAGTTTTGGCCTGATAATTTTCCCATGATTTAATAGATTATCTTCAATGCATATATCAGGACACAGGACTGTTCATTTGGGTTTTATTCTCCCTTTTGGACCGTTTCCCAGCATTTTCTGTAATATTCCTTAATTTTTGAGTACTAATGTTTGAGTACTATTAGTCTTGCTAGATTTACCACTTACTAGAACAGAAGGCACCATTTCCCTTGGAAAATATGGTTCCTTATCTGGTAGGTTGCATGACAACTGTGGTCGTTCTATCCAAAAGAACAAGAGACCAAAACTTAAGGCAAAGACCACAAAAAGACAAAAAAAGAAAACCAGACCATCAAAGTAAAAACAGTTCCTACTAGCAGGAATACTCCCTTGGAGAACAGGCAGGGACATCCCGGCAAGAGACACCAGGCTTTAAGGTAAAGACGCACCTACAATTAGACTCATGAGACACTGGCGTGACATTTCCAGAGAAACCTAAAGGAATCAGTTCCTTTGCCAATAAATGCGGTGTTTACTGCACAGAAATCTTGCCTTTTTAAAGAACAACTTTTCATCATTGAAAACCTTGTTGCCTGAGTTGTTTTTTCTATGCTAGTCCATTATGTGAATCTAGATACAATATAGATACCGTTGATATTAATATCTCCACCTTCTCAACCATCAGAGAGATCTTCCTATTCATGATTAGGAAGAGGATTCAGTGTATTTTTTGATCTTTGACAGAACTGTGTCTTTAGTTATTATATATGAATTTGCTTAGTGCCTCTTTTGTTGTTGATGTTCAAAGCACAAAATGTTTAACTCCTACAGTTATGTTTTCAGGGTTATTTATCTGTTAAAAAGTATTTTGAACCTTGTAGGAGAATGCTGGGCTTACAAGGGCAAAAATAATAGAGCTCATTTTCATAATAAATACATGAACAGCATTTCATATTGAAAGGCATGATTTGTAAGCGGACATTTTGTGTATTCTTCAGGCCACAAAACATGAATCTGCAAGCAGAAGGGGACTGTGCTCTAACACTCAGTGATTAATGTCATAATTTTTACCTTCATCATTTGGAGAAAATATTGGATCTGAACTTTGGAGAAAAAATTGGATCTGAACTTTAAAATCCAGTCTTCTCCTTACCTGCAACATTGATCGTGGTTCCAAAGGCTAAAATACAGTGCTAAGTCCAGTGAAGTCATTAAAAATTTTCTGATGATTTTATTTGGAGCAACACCACATCATGCAGAAGGTATGAATGGCTGAAATATTACCTTTGTACAAAACAAAAATGATTATCCCAGATGGGGAACTTTGTTGCTTTCAGTGAGCTGCAGGAGTTCTTTATAGATTATCACTCCACAGTGTGAGTCAGGTAAAACTGCTGATAAAGTTTGTCACTCCTGCCTCTTACTGAATACTTAATTATATCCTTATCCGTCAGCTGTCACCTATTGGGCCTGATTCCATTGCATGCACAAAGAGAAATGTACCACTGAATTTTCACTGCGGAAAGAGTACATGATTGTCATCTTAAACAAACACATTGAAAGAAATAGGCTTCTTGCTTTTTGCCAGCAGGTTACTTTAAAATATTTAATATATTTATATAGTAAAGACTTGAAAATTATCTTGGGTTTCACTGCCAAAGTTTTTCCTTCTCATGCGCCAGTAACCATCGAGACCGTTTGGTGCCTTCATGTTGAGTGCCCAGGCTCTGCTGTGCTCCGGATTACAGACCATCTTGATGACAGAAGAGCATTCACCTGAAGGAGGCACTCAGGAGAAGTGACAGTCTGACACTGATACTTGAAGTGTAACAGGCTTCATGCCATCCACTCACTGGAATACTCTATTTAAGAAACTATTTGTAGAAAGTATCACCATGAGCAATACTCTCCTCGCATATCAGTAGGCCTACTGTTTGTCTTACTCCACTATGGTCACTTGTGTTGTCACCAGCTATCCCTTGTTATCCTTCCTTTGGACAGTTTGCAGGTTTAATGGGTGGAGAAGAAGCAGTGATGTAGCAATTCCTGTCACCCCAGCGTGGCCAAGGCTGCTCTCCCCAGCAAGTTAACTGGGCAGTTTGCCTACAGAAGTCTTAGGACTCAAACCCATTAGAGGTGAGGGGACAGACACCAAGGTAGGGGTGCTGCAGGTACCCAACTGATGTGGCCAGCAGCGCCAGGAGAACTAGGAGACTGGAGTTGGGGAGTTTTTCTGCAACAGGAGGTTAGCCGACATTCCCATGAAGCAAACTGCAGCCACATTCCACTGCATGAACTTGCAAGACATGATGCAGCCATGAGTTTTCTTGCTCCTACTGTCTGTAAAGAGAGAAAATTAAATAAAGTTAAGCAAAGCAGACAGTTGGTTTTAGAGCTGCAGGTTTCCGTGTGCAGCAGGGATCCCAAAAACAGCAGAAACTTTCAGTATGCCTTAATCCCTCGTATATATATTAGAGTGACCTGGAGAACAAATGCCTTATAACTTTAAGTGACATTGCAGCCAATTCCTGGTGTTTCTTCCCATGAAAGCTTAGAGCCAGTGCCCTTTTATTTCTATGCTTGACATGCCCGGAGATGGGAATTTCAGTGGACTAGCAGACACTCGGATTGTGTAGGGGTGTATTTGGAGAGAAGCAAAAATACCAGGAGGAGGTGCTGGGTTAGAGTCACAGCTCACCTGCTTGGGTCAGCTGGGTGAGGACCAGGTGGGCTCAGTGCCCACTGCTGCAGAAACTGCTGCTGCTCCAGGAACAGGCATCGTGGTCTCAGATTTGCACTCAGTTAGCTAACAGGGGTTATTCTCTGGCTCAAAACATAAATACAGCACTTTGAGTGGACATGAGAGCAGTTTAAGTCTGTAATTGCATGGCTGCTACCTGGCTTATGTCTGCAAGCCATACTACAGAGAAAACTGTCTTTGTTTCATAGAAATGTCAGAGATGGAAATAGGGATAAAGGAAAACATAGTTAGGTGCTGGCTCAAGAGAAATGGGAAATAGAGAGGACTCGATGTACACTTAAGGACAGATTATGTTACTGCAGCAAGGAGTGCCCAGGAGCACTTTTTGTGTCCCTCAAGCTGCTAAACGCACAGTCGGGAGGACCAAAATCTGAACTGGGTGAGCTTGGAGGAAGAACAGCTTTACTCACATGGTAAAGAAAAAGAAACCTTGAAAGTAGTAGAGACAGAGATACCCTACGGTCTCTGAAAAAAATGAGTTTTGATCTATGTCTCCAGAATACTGAGAAAACCTTGGCATTTCTAATGTAAATGAAGGAGGGCCATTGGCTTCTCACATATTTTAGCTAGATAAATTAGTGCATAAAAGTCTCCATTTCAGGTTGTTATCTACCTATCTACCAAACAACACCGTTGATACAAAAAGTAAACAGAAAAAAACTGCATTTTAATGCTAGGAATGAACAGTTCAAAGTAAAAATTCAGATCCATTCAAAAGTCATTCTATCGCTTAGATAAATATACCTACGTAAGATATACTAATGCAGATGCCAAAACCAACTTTGACTTGGTATGTACAGACTCATTCAGGGGACTTTTGTAAAATAATATATCATTCTTTTGAAAATAACATATGAAAAAGAAAATATTATATCAAGAAACAGACGTTGGTGGAAGAGGGCTTTTGTCACATCTCTGTAGTCAGTATCCACGAATGAGGTAAAATGGAAAAAAATTATTATCTGAATTTAATCAAATATATTAACTGAAGATGAGACAGATCTAAAAGTCTGAACTCAAATTTTCAAAAAAATACATTGCAAAAAGATTCAGCTTCAAGTGTAAAGTTCAATGCCAATTTAGAAATACAAATCCAATTATATTATTTTCCTAATGCTTCTTGATTCTCTAGGCAGGACATAAAGCCTTCATAGCCAGCATTCAATTTTATTTTTTTCTTTTGAAAACATTCAAGCAACACCAGAAAATGCTTGTTGCTCCTAAGATGGGGCAGGAGCCTGTAGAAAAAAAAATGAAAAAAATACGCAAATGCTTGAAATACATTGGCTGTGATCAGCTAGTGAGGGAAAAGTGTGCTTGCTTCTTTTCTAGACCCCAAAAATCAGTGCAGTGTGGGACAACTTGTCAGACACCCCAGAAGAGGAGAAGCAGCTCCCCAACTGGTTCTGAGAAAGGCATAAGATCTGGTTCAAGAAATGGCCACTGAAAAAAACATTATATTGATCATGGCATATTCCAGTTTACTATGACTCCAAGAGAAGAAAAAAAAAAGTCTAAATCTTGAATAATTATCTTCTAAAAGGGAAAATACAGAAACCATGTAAGGTTATTAAAAGGAACTTAAAGGAAGGATAAAGACAAATGAACTGCTTTCAAACAGCAGGATGCTATTTAAAGACACAATACAAGTAAGTATTTACCACCAAATAGAAAAACAGAAAAAGGATGACCTCAGGCATACACACAGAACCAGAACATTCAAGTAGCTGAGCGAAAGAAGTTGCTGGAAGATAAAGGACTTTCTTCAAAGAGAAGCCAGCAACCAAATAAGGAAAATAGAAAAACAGACTGAGTGCAGAATAATAAAATAAAAAGACAAATAAATAACTTTTTTAAGATAGTAGACAAATGTCAGCTATCAAAAGTGAGCAAAGAGCATTTTTGCTATTGAACATATTCATAAATGATCAAGAAATGTTGGTGAATAATGAGGTGATGAATTAATGATGACTCATAATAATTATTTTTCATATTTTTCAAAAGTTCAGATAACTGAAAAGCTGCAGAAACATTTTAAAAGACTGAGTGACTGGGGCAATAAATGGCTGGGGAATGCAGGGTGTGTTATGTGCAAAGTAACATGCATGGAGGAAAAATAATCCTAATTACATAAACAAAAAGATTGTCTCTAAATTAACTGTTGTCATTCAGAAAGAGAGTTTGGCATAAATGTAGATATGTCACCTGAATATTCGAAGTGTCAAAAAGGCAAATTGTGTTTTAGGAGCAAATAAATTGAGAACAAAAGAGCAAACATCATTCTGATTGATAATACTGAAATTAATGCTGCGCCGATGGCTGGATCACTTTTTATATTTCTGGTTACCCAAGTTAAAAAAAAAAAAAAGTAAGGATTGCTGAAACTAAGTTGCCAAGGGATAAAAGGAGACGTTTTCTCCTGAGTAAATAGCTGGGTAACAAGCAAAAGATGGGCATCAGTGGGTGATTTTTACTGTGTGGAGAGATCATAAGAAGTCTCCTGATGCTGTGCTGCGATCTTTGCAATGAAACAAACTAAGAAACCACCTCGAGAAAAGAGGTCCAAGAGCTAGCTTTGTTGATAAGACAAAATTTACATGGTGGTAAAGGCATAAGCCACCCATGGAGATGGATTTTTAACAAATTCAGTGACTGCAGGATAAGATGGTAGGTGATGGTAGGTAAATATGAAGTGATGCACACAAGGGAAAAAGGGCAATCCTACCTTTACAAATGAATGATGGGCTCAGAGCTGCTTCTTATCCCTCAAGTCTGACAGAGTGTGTAAGTATCGTATTAGCATTTGGGGTACAATAGACAGTTTTATGAAAACAGCAGCTCAGTGCTTAGCAACCATCAGAAAAGCAAATGGGAGGTTAACAGCGACCAAGAAAGAGAACAACATAGAGAGTTATGCCATTGTATGCTCACTTTTTTATATACTATATAATACTATCTAATACTACAAGGAAAATTCCTAGAGGAGGAGGCCATGAGCAGTTTCTGTTTACAATAGCCCAGATACAAACTCTGTCTTTGGAAGTCCCCGAGGCTCTGACTATTGGTTCTGGGAAGACACACAGGTAGGATTGCTCTACAGTGGTTCTTAAATTTTTCCTGTTAGCACCTGCAACTAGTCATTTCTCAGCCTGGGAACCAGAATTTAGCCCGGGCTTTGCCTGCCAATTCTGTTTTAATCACTATACCTTTTGATTTTTTGTCATTTTTAGACAACTTTTTCAAACTCTCCATTTGGGTTGAAGAGGTTAATCACCTGCTGAATGTTTTGAGCCCAAAGTCTAGAGACAGTTTGCTTTGAATTCTGAATTTGGTTTAAAAAAAATGCACTTTTCAGAACAGAAAATATGACTGTACACAGTTTTACAGATGTTGCTGAAACTCACTACACACCAAAGCCAACCTCTCAGATCAATTGTGTTTGTTTGGGGAAAGATGTAAACTTAGAACCTGTTCATGAAAAGCGATAGTGATTTTTCTGGATCAGATTCTGTCAATGGTTATTAGCAGGAGGGGCAGGTCCTTCCAGTTGCAGGGAAATTGGTTGCCCATAGTGCAGCAAAGGAGAAATTATGAGCAAGACCACACCTTTAACCTGTGCAGTGGGAGAAGATGAGGCATGCACATGGATGAGCCAGCTGCTTAGGAAGAAGTTACCTGCCAGACAGGCACTTTACAGATGAACTTTGTGAAAGACGTAAAACCCTGGCTACAGCAATCAGTTGATTGCCCCTTAGGACTAAGCATTTCATATACTTGCATGCTCTAGCCTGCAGAGACCTCTTTGCTCCTGACTCTTCAAAAGAATGGAGGGGAAGGTCATTTTGCAGTCCCAGAAGCTCCCTTCTCAACAGGCACATAGGGCCAGGTCGTACTCGTCTGAATCCTCTTAATGTCTGGACCAGTGATGCTGGGAAGGCAGCTGAGCAGAGCAGGCAATAACTATTGCCTATATTGTATCATAATTCACTAATTCAATAGCAGGTAGTAGTACAAATAGGAACACCTGAGGTGAGTAGCCATTAATTCTATAAACTAAAGACAAGTTTCCCTTTTAATTTTCTTGCAGCTTCTTAGACCAGGTTGTGAGCTCTGATTTTCAACTTCTGTTTCAATGCCTGAATGTTATTCATGGCAGATAAGAAAAAATGTCTTCTACTTTAAAAGGCTGAGAATTTGTAGTTCTTATTTTCTCCTCTGGGAACAGCGGATGATATGGAAAATGGGTGATCCAAATCCTTGCAAAGGGGGCAATACAGGCAGAGAGCTGTAAGGTTATTTCTGGCACAAATAGCTAAACAGAAAAATCCAAATGAGAAATTCTTGAGATAGGAGAAGTGGGAAATCTAGGAAATAATAAGGGAGCCAAAGACATTGTGTGGGAGGAAAGGGTCACTTCAGAGAATGGCCCCAGCCATTTCAAAGGAAGGTAGCAAGAAGATACTTACTAAACCACTTTGCATCCAAATAATAGTGAGGACTGAAGAAGGCTGAGAAGGAGATAAGCTATGAAAGATTCCATACAAAATGGTTTGGCTCAACACAGCCACCGAATTCAATAACAAGACTCATGCTGACTTCTGTCCTGTAGCAGCCCATGGATTCTTTCGAAACTAATCACTAAGGTTAATGGAGAAGCCTGTTTAGAGTTATGAACCACAAAGCTTGGACTATAAAGTTGAGTGAGATACTATATCCATTTGTCCACCGAATTGCTGCTTTACAATTAGAGATACCTCATTCTTCTCTAGATCTGTATATTCATTATTAAGGAAAATCCTTGAGTGTCTTCTGCATTCTAGTCATTTCCTAACTCAGAATTAATAGCAATTATCATTGAGGTCGGAGTAGTGTTTTGCAAGTATGTTGACCATAATCCTCCTTATTTGTCTGTGGTTTAAATGTGGGGAATACATTTGGTTATTAACAGACAGAAACTCAAGAAAACTGAGTTTCCTTGTCAGTGAGTGCTACCTTTGTTGACTGCCCAAGTAGGACTTTGAGTGGTTCATCTGCCCTATGAGGAAAGGCTGAGAGAGCTGGGCCTGTTCAGCCTGAAGAAGAGAAGGCCGAGAGGGGACCTGATCAGTGTATGCAAATACCTCAAGGGAGACAGTGAGGAGGATGGTGCTGGCCTCTTTTCACTGGTGGCCACCGACAGAACTAGAGGTAATGGCCAGAAACTGAAACACCAAAAGTTCCACAGGAACTTAAGGAAAAATTTCTTGACAGTGAGGGTGACAGAGCACTGGAACAGGCTGCCCAGAGAGGTTGTGGAGTCTCCTTCTCTGGAGATCTTCAAAACCTGCTTGGATGCAGTCCTGTGCCACATGCTCTAAGTGACCCTGCATGTGCAGGGGGATTGGACTAGATGACCTCTAGAGGCCCCTTCCAACCTTAACGATTCTGAGTCTGAGTCTGAGTCTGATCACTAGAATCAGAGTCATCCTATCAGCATGCCTCAAGAAATGGACAACGGGACCCTCCAAGGGCAATCAGTGGTGGGTCTAACCTGCATGTCCCATGTCATATGCCAGAAAAGCTGCTCGCTCTGCATGGTCTACACAACGAGTCTAGGGAAACAAGGTCAGGTCACACAGTGTGGTATGCATAGCTTCCTGGAAAGCAGAGTTATATACATCAAGGAATGCACATTCCTTATATGCACATTCCTGCACGTAGTTTCATTTCAGGCCCAGTACTGCCAATTTACTGTGGCAGAGAAAAAGAGGAGTGGGAGTCAATACCTATAGATACAGACAATCCCTCTCTATACTATTCTTAGGTCCTCAGCCTCTGTGAAACTATTCTGCAACTGCACTGAAGTAAAAGGACCTTTCCCCTTTCACACTTGGTGACAACATAGCACCACCAATTTCTTCTCCTTTAAAATAAAACTGAATATCTCAGTTCTGTGAAGCAAAGTGAGAACAAAAGCCAGAAAACCCCTTTGCAAGCGGGAACACAAGACCTCTCTCAGTGCAAATAAGAAAGCAAGCAAATTTTGATGATAAAAGATACTGTTTGCATTTCTTGTACATATCATGCAGATAATACAGTAGCCCAGGAGGGCTCACTTATTTGATGACTGGATTAAATCACTCATTTGTAGCACAATCAAATAAATTATCAACTACATTTCTGGCCACAGTATTAAAACAGTTGTTGATTCACAGTCATAAACGCAGGGATGAAAAGGTTAATATTTTGGTAAATCAAGCAACTTACATATCTGTCATTTTTTGCTTTTTCGAAGTGGGACCTGACTCCTCACTGTCTCTCTGCTAATGGAAAAATTCTAAGACCTAATTAAGAAGCCTCTATTCAATGGGCTGTGAAGAATTTACAGCAGTTAAATTGTCTGTGTCAGACAAATATGCTATTGATAGCCCTGCGGGAAGTGATGATGAAAGGACTACAAATAAGAATGAAGGAAGAGAAATGAAATGTGCTGTAAACTGGGCTTAATTTCAAACAGGAAGGCCAAGGATGAGAGAGGGCTGGGGGTATGCAGGTGTCAGCGCTAACAAACATCACTCTAGGAGAGGTTTTGATGGGAGAATGAGATATGCCTGTGAGGTGGTTCTCTAAGATGGAGATGTGTCTCATCTCTGCGTGAAAGTGTCTCAACTTTTCACCACTCCTGCTCTATGGGCTTTTGCTGTCTGACATGCATGCTGGCTGCAAAATGGACTAAGATAGCCACCAATATGTTTCTCTGGAATTGTCAGCCAGGGACAAACCAAAAGCACCTTCCCCAGATGAGAAACACCGTTCCCATCCATAGCCTGCATGGGCAACCTGCATTGCAGAGGAGTTGGCCACTCATTCTCTGCAAACCTCCAGCACCCAAGATGGCACCAACCACCCCCCGGGCAACCCTGCCCAGCTATTTCATGGATCTCACATGGAGGGTGAAGCCAACCACCCACCGGGCAACCCTGCCCAGCTATTTCATGGATCTCACATGGAGGGTGAAGACAAATACTCAAGCAGAGCACCAGAGGATATTCTGGGATCCTCTGTGTACATGGCCCAACCTTTTCTCCTCTCTTTCTGCCTACGGTTCCTCAGGATCTGTCTTGCAGCCCTCAGCCACATCAAGAATGTGATACCTTGCTCATAAGCTAAGGCACATTAGTTGTGTCTGAGCTAGGTAATAAGTGCAGGCAAGATTCAACAGCCTATATAAGTAGAGTTTCTTGATGGCCTTTTTCAGTAGCAACATCTGTGAAGCCACATGCATGTGGAGGGGAGGCTTTGCCATTAGTCATCTTAATTCCCGATTCAAGCCTGACAGACTTCAGGTTTATTCTATGGTATTTGTCATTTCACCAGCCAGGGATCAAAAAACTCACTTTCTCCAAAGTCAAACCACTTTTCTCAAAGCAGGAACAGGCCTAGCTACTGTAGCTGCCTGTAGCTCAGCTGCTACAGGCATTTTCACTCTCTGCAAGTAATGGAAAGCAGGCCAATCCTCACACCACATCTATACTGCAAATGTCTCCTCGGCTGTGTATAAGGCCCCTCTCATGTCTCTGGAGACCCACTTTGCTAAGAGCAGGGTCACTTCATCCAGCTCCCATTCCTAAGATCACTTAAGACAAAGCAATTTTAAAAGTTGATGGATGAGTTTCTGGTTGCTAAACCCAATATTTACTTTGTTCCTCAAATGATCTCTCTGGGTTTTAGTCTGGAGTTGACCAGGTAACTACTTTGCTTGGTGAAGGTCCAAAACTGTTTATTAATCATCATGATAACAAAGGAGAACTTTCAAAATGTGGGAAACATGAGGCCCTTGTGAGAAAGGCCTGATTTCTGAACAGCACGTCAGGGCACCTTACCTTCCTGCCAAACAACCTTCTCATTAGGCAATAGCGTCAACCAGTTTCCAATAATGCATATTTAATTGTTTGTATTAAGGAGGGCCAACGGCAAGAGGAGAAATTGAGAGGGGAACAAAATGAATCAGAGTATAACCGTGGGAGCCAGGAGCCCCTGCTGGGTGCTCCAACCCATAGATTTTTGGCTTTGCTGGTTTGGGTATTTTCTTTACAAATTCCAGCCTAGATGGGAAGCAGATTCCTGGCACAGTCCATCTATTCTTTTAAAGCACTTTTCTTTAGTGAAATTACATTTAACAGAAGAAAAAGCTCTGCACATTTTTATCACCATCTATAGCCCATAATGATTTTGTTGGAATATACTCAGAATAATTATTATTTAGCAAATGTTTTATTTGCAATTGCCAAGCGCAGCTTTATACAAACTTTGATCAGATTATTCCCTGCCCAGATGTCCAGTCAAGGGAGACCAGATACTGTTCAAAATTTTCAAATTTTTCCCTTGCGTTGTAATGAAACTTAGCCTTTATAATGGTATATAGTGACAAAATGATTTCTACTTAAATGAAAAACGCAGAGAATTCTGGTGTGTTACATTAGTCCAAGAGATTTTCTGGGTTCAGAGGAAATAGCCCCCATTATTGGCCTTTGGGAACACCAGAACTAGCAATGGCACAAAGCAGGGACCCTGATAAGCTATTCTCAGCTCCTGAAGAAACAGCAGATAAGCAGGCTTCCAATTGAAGATAGCATCAGCAAAGCTGAGAGGTCCTCCAGAGGTAACTTAGAGTGTCTTGATTCGCACTTGTTTTCTGCACTGTCTCCTGAAAGATCCTCTCTTCCCACTGACCAAGGAGGGAGCCAGGAAAGAGAGCATCACTTGATTTAAATAGCTGTTGTGACCAGTCTCTAATAGGTTGAACTTTGCTTTTAAGAAACTTAAACAGCTATAACAGCTACCATTGAAAGTACTGTGAGAGTAATAGGAAGCACTACCCATATCCAAATACCAGCAAAAGGGAATGCAAGAATTATGGGTATTTTTATTCCCTGAATCCAGGAGTGGCTAGAGAGGGAAACAGTAAAATGAATGTTTTAAAATACTTGGTAATTCCTCCTGAATCGGCTTTAGTGAAATTCCTGCCTTCACCAGTCATAAAAAAAAAAAGAAGATATTTTTTCCCCATTAATATTGTAGCTGTATTGACTAATAGATATATAGTTTGAACAGACGTAGGAGACCCATGCACAGTAGTTACTGTTGTTTTTATGCTGATTCTTTCTTGACAGTGAACACTGTACTGTAGTGTTTGGTGGCCAGGGCTTCAGTCTTGCATGAATATTTGGTTCCCATTCATATTAGGCGAGTAATCCTAGTTGCAGCAGGATATATTGCTACTGGCTTAGCTCGCTCTACTTATTTAGCCTTTTAGTAGAGACAAAGAGAACAAGTTCATTCATGTTTTTGGAAAGATCTATTCCTGTGTTGTGTCCATTACAAAATAGGTGGAAGAGGATAAATGACTTTAAATGAGCTTTTCCATCTGTCACCATTAAGTTCCTCTGCGATACAGAAATGTGGGTCATTTATCTGTAGGCCTGATTCTGAGGAAATAAACCCTTTAATTTTGTTTATTTCTCGTGCTTTACCTCTCCTTTTTTTTTTTTTTTTTTTTTTTTTCTTTCTTATTATTTGATAGGCTCTGCAAAGTAAAGGATCAAACTCAGGATGGAGCAACCCCAGAGGAGAAGAGTTGCTGTCTCTTGTGTTGCTCCCCAGGAGTTAAGGGCCACCGGGACACCATGGCCAGAGGCACCACACTCCGATGTGCTGCATGTGGTCATGGAATGACCTTGTGAGTTCTGAGCAAATCTAGTCACCAAACAGAAGCGATACCAAAGCATCTGGTTCTTGGGAACTTTGCACTGGGCTATACATTGAACAGCTGCACTCTTATCTGTTCAACATCTGTCCAGTTATCTTCTAAACAACCGCAGTGTTATCTGCTGGCCGTAGTGTTGACCATCCTGTTGATGGTTGAAGACACTGGTTTTATTGTGTAACTGACTGCTGTGTCTATGTCTGATCAACTTGATAATGAACTAAGTCTGAGAAGGATAAAAGTAAGCATGCTGCATACATCCGTGTGGACTTGGACTCACTGTCAGATGGCTTGTGGGCCCCGCAACCCACCCGTCATCAGAGATGCCTCTGATATAGCAATTTCCAGGCAGAACATGAATCATCGTGGCACATGCTGACTATTTTAAGAACAATCAAAAAAAACCACTATAGTTGGGTGTGGTCCCATGCAGACAAGGAAAGGGCAAGAATGGTCCGTGGCTTAACTGTAAAGTCCTGATATGCATATCTGATTTCAGTTCTGTTGTATTTCTAGCATTACTATACTTTTCAGCTTTTTTGTACTTGTAATTTTTTGGTCTTAGTTGTTTAGTGTTATACTGCATCCATCATACGCGTAGAACTGCTTAGTTCCAATGAATTCTTACACTTGACAAACAACAATTTCTCAGGTTCAGCCCAACTAATCTTGGAATCTGAAAGAATCCCAGGTGTACCTCTGTCAGTGTGTCACATATTTGCTGCCAGGAGTGGGATTCTGACACATTGCACTTGCTGTCCTCCCAAGATCATAATGCCCAAGAAACCTGGGAATGCCTTCAGACAGGGGGGTGGAAAAACTCAGAGTGGGACTTGTAGTGGGTAGAGGTGACAGTCAGCAGAGGTGTGGATCAACTGCCTGGGGTCTCCTGTGCCTTCATCTATGTGGGGCCTCATTGGAGATCTGGCACGCATGTGAATGTAACCGTTACGCTTCAACCTCAGAACATGGAGGGTTCTGACCCTTTGCCATCCTCTAAGCCATCTTGAACCTAACCAAGGTGTTTGAATGAAAGAGCAGTGATGGCCTGAAATTGCTGTCCTGCTCCGCACTCCGTAACAGTGCAGCTGAGACTGTCCTAGAGACTGCGGGAAAAGTCCCAGTGTAAGGGTTCATGGGGGAGGCATCCTTTGGCAAATGTACCCAAATTGTTTCAACTGATGAGAAAAATGTACAACTCACTTAAGGAGTATATTCAGGAAGACCCCAAATATTGAAACAGCAAACTGTGCTCCTCTCAGAGCAGGCAAAAGACCAAGAAAACAGACTAAAATCTAGGTCACTATAGTCTGCTCACTGGAAATTGGATGAACAGTTGCAGAAAAGATAAATAAAAAAATGCAAAAAGAATGTGTTGTCCCATATAGATTGACTTTTCCTCTTAAGTGAGGAAGCAAAAACTCACAGTTGTGTTCAAAACCATACTTTTGGAAGGAAAAAGGTACAAAGCTTAGCTCTCTCACCCTATGAAAGAAAGTAACATCTATCAGTCGAGATGAATGCAGAAAGAAAATGAAGTGATAAAGAGTTGCTCACCAGAACACTGAACAGATATGGAAGCATTAAACCTTCGAGGGGTGGAAGTCAAAGTTCCTGGTGAAGTGATAGCTGCTGCATGCTGTGCTGCTGAAGAGGATGTGAGAAAAAAAAAAAAAAGCCTTATGAGCATAGTTATGAAGTAAGACAAGACTTTTAATGTGCAAAGCCAGCATCTTTTTTTTACCAACACTGCTACAGGTATCCAGAAGGGACCCAAAGATGTAGTGAAGGTTTCAGATCATAAAGAAAAATCGATGCAAAGAAAATGTAAAATAAATAGATGTATTCAAGCAATCTTAAGAGAAATGGATCCTGGATTTAACTCAATGGGCCAAAAAATTCTTGTTCGATTAGGATTAGGATTATTAATTTTAATAGTTGTTTACCCATTGCTATAAAGAAGTACATGCTTTGCTTTCACATATTGCCAATATGGCACAGTCCCCAGAACACAGTGTTTACCAAAAAGATGCACACCGTACACCAAGTGGAATCATAGGCTTCTGAAAAAATACTGTGTGTTTGGCAGTGTTAGGGAGTGAATTGACAGGCTCTGCACAGGCACTGCACAGCAAGCACTCAGGATGGGGCATCCCAGAGAAGAAGAGTTGCTGTCTCTTGTGTTGCTCCCCAGGAGTTAAGGGCCACCGGGACACCATGGCCAGAGGCACCACACTCCGATGTGCTGCATGTGGTCATGGAATGACCTTGTGAGTTCTGAGCAAATCTAGTCACCAAACAGAAGCGATACCAAAGCATCTGGTTCTTGGGAACTTTGCACTGGGCTATACATTGAACAGCCGCACTCTTATCTGTTCAACATCTGCACAGTTATCTTCTAAACAACCGCAGTGTTATCTGCTGGCCGTAGTGTTGACCATCCTGTTGATGGTTGAAGACACTGGTTTTATTGTGTAACTGCTGTGTCTATGTCTGATCGACTAGATAATGAACTAAGTCTGAGAAGGATAAAAGTAAGCATGCTGCATACAACCATGTGGACTCAGACTCACTGTGGGCCCCGCAACCCACCCGTCATCAGAGATTCCTCTGATGGCAACTTCCAGGCAGAACATGAATCATCCTGTCACATGCTGACTGTTTTAAAAACAATCAAAAAAAAAACCCAAAAAACTGTAATAACAAGGAAAGAGTAAGAATGGTCATTATACCATGTATCCACTTAACTGTAAAGTTCTGATATGCATATCTGATTTCAGTTCTGTTGTATTTCTAGCATTACTATACTTTTCAGCTTTTTTGTACTTGTAATTTTTTGGTCTTAGTTGTTTAGTGTTATCCTGCATCCATTATATAGATAATCGCTTAGTTCCAATGAATTCTTACACTTGACAAACAACAATCTCTCAGGTTCAGCTCAACTAATCCTGGAATCTAAAAGAATTCTGGGTGCCCCACTACTGCGGGGCACATCACAGTAGTTAGCCAGTAAAATCACAGCAGCTCAAGGCATACAGACATCTATGAAACACAACTTGTTTAAATCCTGTGCTTTGTTACATTAACATTCAGGCCATTCCTGCCGTGAGCTCATTCCTTTCCTGTGACGCAGCTAATAACTCAAAAGAGCAATAGGTTTTCAAAAATATATGCTTCATCTTACCCTTTTAGATATTTTAAAATAATATTTATGCATGACTTAGTGAACACTTGCTTTAATGGCTTAATAGTTTCTTGTTGCACTGCAACAACGATAGTGAACCTCTGACTCTGACCTCCATGTGGAGCCGTGGTGACTTCAGAGCTTGACGCAACTCGCAACATGGAAAAACAGCTCAACTATTTTCTGTTATATATAAAAAGGCTTCACTAATGTTTCTGCCAGTTCCCACTTGGCCTGGTGGATTTTAATGTAATGTACTGTAAGCTAGGTTTGGGGAAAATGCTGCAGCATTCAAAATCATTGAATCAAACCCAGTCTGAAATGCAAGATGCCTATGGGAGATCGGGAAGGCAGAATTGCAGCTCCTGCATTGGGCAAGTTTACCAGTGTGCACAGCACACAGTTCAGAGCCCCAGAAGCTTTGCTGGCACTAACACCTTGCTGCACTAGCAGCAGCATTTCTGGTCCCAGGGCAGAAAGTGCAAGTTTTTTCCTGTCTGAGCCTTACTTCCTTCTTCCCATGTAAACACAAATGCCCAAGAGTAATGCAGCAGAAGTTTAGCTTTAGCTGAGCTGTAGGAGAGCAGAAGCTGCACCAGCAGCTGCTGCAGTATCCCTGTCTTGCCTCAGTCTGCCCACAGTGGTGAACATTCCAGGGGCTGCTCCTGGCCCCTGAGAGCTGCTGCTCATCCGGAGCATGATTCCTGCTCTGACAGTCCATATCATTGCACAATGAGGGTCATTAAGTGCAAACCCTGTATTTACCTCCTGCTTTTTCTTCTGCAGAAATATGGGAACTGGAAATACAAAGGGACTAGTTATTGGAGATAGAAGTCTGAACTTGCTGTTTATCAAGTGAGCAAGTGGAAAGAAGGCAGCACTGAAAGTAGAAAGTGCTGTACCATGTGTCAAGAGTAGGCCTGGGACTCCATCTCCTGGCGTAAGGACTGAGTGCTAAGGATGCAGGGAACAGGGAATGTTTAAGATCTACAGAGAGGTTGGCTGCTCAGAGGTGTTAGCTGCGGGGTAGAGTGGACCCTGAGGGATTCCTGAAGAGAAAGCTGAGGAAATGTCTGGATGGTGTTTGCTCATGAACTGGGTTTGCATGCTCGAGTGTCCCTGAAAACTTTTGATCAAGTCTCCACTCAGTTATTCACAACCCGAGTGCTGGCTGAGCTGTCCCAGTGCATTCACAACACCCTGGGTGCTGATGGATATGGGGCCCAGGGGCTAAGAGCCAGCAGCCTAGGGACTTCCAAGGTTTCCTAAGTGGTACTTGGCAGCCATGTGTTATCCAGCCCTCAGCCTCACTCTTCCCAGTGAGGGTTTCTGGGCACGCACTACCCTGCACTCCTTGTTTAAATGACCCCCCCATGATGCCGGTGCCAGGGGGTCCCTTCCTCCTCCTCTCTCCATCAGCGTCCGAGCACCCTGTGCTGAAGCACCACCAAAAATGTTCTAGTTTGCAGGAAGGGAAAGAAAATGGTTGTTTCTCGTAATACTTAGTGATGTTAAGACACAATTGTTTCCTCTGACTTGGTCCAGTTTGTGGATACTAGTGAGTTCCTCCAAACACTTGTTCTTGCTTCCCAGTCATGCTTGTATTATCCTTGAAGAAAATTTCTCAGGTATTAGCACATGACATATAGGACTACTGTAGTTGTTCAAGATGACTAAATATTTGTCTTATCTTTGCCTATTTTTTCCTCTTCCTTTGGAATTGCCATGTTGCAGCTTTCAATGCTTGACTTCACTTCTGCATTTGCCCTTAACACTGCTTTGCATCTGATGCTACAGATCAAAGAGGCCAGTGCTGATAGCACTTCTGATGTCCTGTGTTGGTAGCTCTCTCTTTTTCTGTTGTTGTTGTTTTTGTTTAATGTGCTCTCTGCAGGACCTATTTCCTTCCTTCTCTGCCCATCTTCACCTCAAGCTGAAAACGGTTTCTGTTTCTTTATGTTTTATTTGTGTGCCTCTTTCCTGTTCCCAATTGCACTAGCTCAGGTAGAGCACAGAACAGCCTTTGCTTCATCACAGCTCCCATTGATTAAATGACAGCGTACAGCATTTTAGTCCTTTCACTTATTTTTTGCTCACAGTCCCGCTTTCTGTCTCATTAAGAAAATGCTGTTTAGCACAGGAAAGACACTAACTGTTTTTTCATGGGGTGAAAAGTCAAATCCCTGTTCTGCATCTGCCTTCCAGAGCAACAGAAGGAGGAGGAGAGCTCTCACAGGGTCCTTCTCC